>PTFA01000076.1:2495804-2547828 GCA_003342895.1 Casuarius casuarius | reverse complement strand
GAGAGTTATTTCTTCTATTAGAAAAAACTATGTTAAGACAACATTATCTTTACCATTGCACTAATTCAACCATTGATTCCACGTACACTTATTGAAAAAGTAAAACAAAGTGATGTAAAGTTCAGTCTGTTTTATGCAATCAAACATTTTAAATTATCTTCTGGGAATATCAGAAATGTAATCTCCATTCTGAAGAGAAAAGCTTCACAGAAAATCCCTTCTAAAGTGAAGAATTAAAGTCATCAAAAGGTATCCCTATGGATACACCAGCACAGTTCCACGAACTGACCTTACCCCAAGCATCTTGAGCTGTCTGCTTAAAAAGGACAACAATAATCATACTGAAGTACTCCACAAATAGCCATTCCATTAAGTATCTTCATATAGTAAGTTTATGTGATGTTAAGAAAAATAAACGGGCTCCACAGAAACTATATATGTGACTGCCTATAAGAGAATGCGAACTCTCTGGTTCAGAATCCATTATGTTGTTCATATCTTTCTGGTCCCATCTCTCATTAATAGACATAATTATATTACTTCCTTGCAGTTTGCTCAGTCTTTGTTTAATACAGCACATACTTCAAAATACTGTACTGTGCAATAAACATCTTTCTAGATGCAGTTATTAATCCCACATGGGAGAGGGCAACCACTCAGCAGTTTCCTACTTACAGTTACTTCTGACCAGGAACAAGACGCAATTCTCACCAACCCTAACAAAAATCCTCGTGCTCAGACTAAAGGGAGCTTATCAGCCACTCAGAAGTGCAGAATGAGGTTTAAGAGTGTCCATCAGAAGTATTTTTAGCTACACCGTGAGATACAGTGTCAAAATTATCAACTATCTCAGTATAATTTTATTTTGTCAGCAAATGGCAACATTGCCTTAAGGCTACATTGCCTTAAAGTAAGCTACTGTAGTAGTAAAACTTGATCTTCACCTCTCAGAAACACCATCCAAAGTTAATGGAGGGGAAGAGGTACATCAGTCAAATCAAATTAAGACTCAGGTAAAATATTAACATTACAGAGATACATTGACACTTTGCGATGCCATGTAAGGTATCTCTGGGCAACAACACAAACCCTATCAAATAAATGGAGCCATCCCACCTACTTTCATTTATCATGAGATTTCTGTCATTTTCCTACATTTGCATGGTTTTCTACACCTAAAGATGACTTCACACTTCACAAACTTAATACTGAGCACCTTAAAACATCTTACAAAGGCTCTGTTAAGTGTCAGGGCCCCTAGAATGCTAGCAAATACTAATGCCTAGGTATTTTAGGGTTGGGGGGGAGCAGAGAGGAGGGGAAGAGAGAAAAATAAGAGTCAGATTTAGTTATCTTCAGACAGAGTATCAGCATCATCATGAGACTAAGTCACAGATCCTAAAATCTAGTTCTTCTGCTCTATTTTCTTTCACACATATGAAAATGCATGTAAAACTGAACACACACTTTAACTACCTGGGGCAACCTCTGGTGGTATCATTTTCTCCTCAGTCCAGGCTAGCTCAGGCTTGGCCCTCTTACTATAGATTCCTTCTTTATGCTTAGTAGCTGTACTGTCTGGACTATTATCGTCCCTTAAACCAAGCACATTTGCTGGAAACCTTGGAGGAATAGCATCATTTGATCCTGCAGAAAAAGAAAGCAATAGTTACAAGAAAAAAAAGGAAGCAGGAAGCACACACCAATTTCAAAGACAGTGTCTGAAAGGAAACTTAATATTCAACTATTAGTAGCAGTATATTCACCAACAAACAATCATGATCACTAGTGAGCAATTCTAATGACTAACAGCAGGAGATACCGATTTTACCTTTTCTACTAATGAGCAGAGAAGACAACAATAAAATTAGCGTTAGACAAATCAGCTAAGGAGCCAGACACAGGACTCAAAGTCCAGACTCCCTTCTGCTCACATTAAAATTCCAGACATTTTCACTGACTGATGTAAACAGTTATTTTCTGAACTCAGAATAGCAATGGAGAAAACTGGAAGACTAGAGTTGATCTGTTTAACCCCTAAACAAGAATTCTAGACGATAATGGCAGAGCTCCCTCAGCATTATATCTCTGGCTCCTAACAGTTAGAAACCTAAAATGGCACCTAACTGATTTATCACCCTTGTCAACACCACCTGGTTACATTCAGCATACTTAACTCGATTTCCTTCAGCTACTGCTTATGAACTAAGAATCCTAGCTGCAGCAGGGAGTTTAAAAACTAAATTTTTTAGTTCTGCTGTACATTTTCTAGCACCTTGAGCTGCCTCATCCATATATTATACCTTTACATTTAGCACCATAGTTCCTGCAAAATGTCACAGACACATCATGTTCATGTGTCTCATTTTAACTGCATTATAACACAGACTGGAAAAAGGTAATGAGCACAGACACAAATAATTACAAGCACAATTTGTGGCAATAACAACTAACCTGTGCACTTCCAGTCACTCCTACATCAACCTACACCCCTGGGGCACATTTGTCAGGAACTGGACAGCTCTGTATCATGAGTTTTGTCTACAAATAACTGTGGATGTCAAAAAGCTCTGACTGAAAACAACCTGAAAATAAGACCTATAATGCTTACGCGACATGTTCCTTACACATAGAGAAAGAACTAAAAAAATAAGAGGCAAAGTGAAAGAATCACAGATCATCCTTTCCTCCACTTAATGAGGAAAGCTTTTTATTGGGGGCTGGGGGTAGGTTAATGTGTATTTGAAACCACAGTTACCAATGATATTGTTTAAAGAAATCAACTTTCAGCATTAAGAAAGCTATTATCTGAAATTCACATTACATTATGCAAATGCTTCAAAATACACACTTACCAAATAAAAAAGCAAGAATGTGGCAGAAAGTAACAGTAAGCAGCAAACTGAAGGGAAGGAGAACTGGCAGGGATATGAAAGAGTCCAAATGGAATAGTAATTCCCAGTGAAAAAGTAAAGAATCATCAAGCTGTAAGACATTCTGAGCCTTGGGTTTTTTTTCCCCCCACTGCCAACAAAATGAGGTACTAAACCCACCTTCATCAAAGAAAGATTCATAGATCTTTATGTTATAAAGTGGTGTGAACATCAATGCATTTAATCTAAGCTGCTAGGACAGAACAGCTTTGTGCTCAGCTGAGACAATTCTGGATATGAAATGCATGTATTTAGACATCATTCTGTATTCAAAGATCTAAGATACACAAGTACCTGAGTGAGAGCTCTCAACAGTCATTTCTGATGCAACTGGAGACACTTTGGATCCTGACTTTGGAAAAGGAACATAATACATCTCAGCACTTCCAGAAGGTTTATACGGCAGCAATAATGGCTGACCTGCAGGAATGGAAAGCAAAACAATTAACAGAAACAAGGCTTTAATGAGTTAACGCAACAGAAGATAAAGGTAACAGATCAGGACCCAAGGAGATTGCAGATGATGTTCTCTGGGGTAAACCTAGAGAAATACAATTCATTTTTCCTATAGACTATGCTAATTAATAATTATCTAATGAACACTCCCCTATTCATTAGAAGGTTGACCACCAATCAGCTAGAAAAATCAGTATTAGATTTGTAACTAGGGTGACATACACTGACTTGGAAAATTCAGCTCACATACCCACATAGCTTATAGTTGATCCGTGTTTAATGAAATCATTTTAAATTATCATGAACATTGGTCTCTCAAGTCAATAAACAGTGTGTTGTTATGACAGAACGCCAATGAATGTTTCTGTTTTCACAGGAGAAAAGGACCAGAACATTAGCTGGCGTCTAATAGCAAAGAGAACAGGTCATCAGGTAGATGAAATATTTTCACACTTCAATACAATGAAAAAAATCTGTTCTCTCAATTCATACTATTTTAAATACCTTCATACTATTTTAATCACCTCTATAAAACATCAGCATGGGATACAACTGTGCAACATGTGCATTCCTCCAACCAACAGAATTAAAGAGTCCTGTATTTTTAATTTTATTCTAGTGATAATACTGCTGTGCATATTTTCTCTTAATATTTGTGCAAACAAATTATCTTGACTACAAAGCAAATGAATAATCAAATAAGTCTCTTGGTAGCCCATAAACAATTAACCAAATCAAATTATCTAGAAATTAGGTCAGAAAAATTTTTTTTGAACCAGACCTGTACACAAATTCAGTCCCATATAAACCTGAACTGAACCACAACCTTTTGATACAGCTCTCTACCCACAAGACTGTAAAGCCCAAAGCTTTTTCCTATGAGCAATTTTAAATATCAACAGGAGAATTATCTCAAGAATGTTACTTTTGCAAAAAAAAATAAACAAAAAGCACCCCCAAAAAACTCCCCCCCCCATAAATATCTCATAAAACAGAATAGATGGAAGACTACATATACATAGAAGATGCTTTAATCTGCTCACCACCCTGCCTTGGAAGAGAAGAAATCCTGTTAAGGGATGAAGTCGCACAACTGGAGACTTCATGTGCTTTCTGGAGAGATGATTGCTGGATAGTATTTTCACTGTCTTGCGAATTAACATAAATTTCAGCTGAAAAGGTTGTTTTTTCAGGACTTTCTGTTGTTATCTGAGTGGTAGCATCAGAAGTTGTTTTCCCATTTTTTTCAGAAACTACAGGGCCGAAGTTATTCTTCAGATTACATCCCCCTGAACCCAGAACAGTGGCCTGTGGTCTCTCGCAGCTTTGCTGAGGCAGAGGTTTTAGCTCTTGCCCTGCTGTGCTTGGAACAGAGGAAAGTACAAGGCAGGAATTTGCTGGAGATACTGGCACTGGAAAAGAGGAAGATCCTTGATCTGCCAGAATAGGGTCAGTGGCTGATGATTTAGAAACAGCTTCTAATAAAATTTCTGGAGTTTTTGAAGACACTGGTGGAATATGAAGCTTATTGCTCAGTTCAAGCTTATTCCCCAATCTCATCTCATTTTCAGTATTCAAGTCACTGCACAGCTCGGAGTCATTACACTTTGGGGAAAGAGTTATATGGACACAAGACAGTACTTTCTTAGTTGGCGATGAAGGATATGCAGACGTACATAAAACCTGATTTGGAGATGAATGGCAAGACACACTGATTTGCTCTCTAGCAACCTCTTTCTGAATGAGAGAGACTTTATCAGAAGGACTTTTCTCTAACAAATTAACACGGTCCTTTAGCAAATCAGTTCGTACAGTCAGGCCTGGACCTTCTAAATTCTCATAAAATTGTGTGTGTCTGGGTGAGGTGCTCTTTCCCTGATAATAAGAGCTTACAGAATGGGGTTCATGAAGTCTACTCGTATCTTGACTAAATCTTACATCACAGTCAACCCCCAGGAGTCTGGCACTATGTCTGTCTAATGCAGTTGCATCTCCAGGCAGAATTCCCTCAAATTTTTTTGCAGTACAGGTCTGTTCTTCATCACCACGGATGCTTACGGAATCCTGATCTGATAGAAAATCTTCTTGATAAGCTCCAGTTCTGCTACTGTCAGCAGAAACATGGTGAAACCTGTCTTTGTCAGCAGTAAACGTAATCTCATTCGATAGTGAACCAGCAAGCACTGGACTTGAAGGAGGACAGATCTTAGACCTTTGCCAATGTTGTTTACCATGGACCTGCTCCTCAGTACTAGCAGAGCCAACCTCCAAAGGCATTATCCCATCAAGACCGTCTCCAGTAAGGCTGCTGCTGAGTATCATGGAATTCAGTGGTGACTGAGAACGTTTTCGCGATGAAAAGGTGATAGAAGTAAATTGCTTAGTCATTTCTTCAGAGGACTTTTCCATAGACAGCTTCTTCTGAGCTGGTAAATGCATTTCCTCCCTCTGTATAGAGGCAGCTGGAAGTCTCATTACATGTGTGTCCCATTCTTTCTGCAATGGTGCATGGTGTTCAATGCTGGCATCAGAATGACTAGTTGCAACTGTCTGATACTGGCTGCAGATAGGTGTTCGAACAGTACTAAAAGATTTAAACTGTGTATTCTTCTGTAGGCAATAATCAGAGGGATCAGCCCTATATGTTGGCGTGACTTGTTGTAAGCTTGACTCTAAAAGCTCCTTAGTCCTGAAGACTTGCTTAAGGCTGTCAATGTGAAACTTCTCGTTGCTTGAAGCTCTGGAGTGCTCCACGTCCTGTTCCCGATTATGGTTATACTCAGAAGCAGCTTCCAAAGCGCATCCCCTTGGATCCTAAAAAATACAGAGGAATTCTCATAGGTTATGCGGACAATTTTCTATCTCCATCAAAGTCAGAATTTAAGAATTCAGGGACTAACACTGTTAATAATCAGGAATCTGCCTTTATGAATGAGAACACACTTTCTCTGGAACTCATCTGTTAATGCAACTAATTAAAAACTTGTCTTAAGTGCCAGCAAATTAGCTAACATGGTCCTGATGCTATAACAAACAGCAACAGTGACATTTATAATAGAATCTTTTAGTTATATTTTGTGAGCTATAAAGTGAATAATGCAATCAGGTAGGCTGATTAAATTGGAAATACTTTAAAACATTACTCCACTCACAGGAAAACAAGCGTAGAACTTCCTACCTTTCCCTCAGTTTGCTTCATACACAGCTGGACCTGGTCATAAACCTAGTTCATGATATACTAGGAATAGTGACTACCTTTTGAATGCACATATGCCTATATCTGAGTTCAAAGTGATTCGGACACCTCACACAGCTTTGTAGCTTCAGAGATGATTTTTTAAATTAAACAGCCAATTAGCCACATAAAAAAAAAAATCATAGAAATATTTAAGTTGCAGGAGACTTTTGGAGGTCTCTAGTCCAACTTCTTGCTCAGAGCATGGCTAACTTCAACACTAGAACAGGGTGCTCAGGAAAGTCTTTGCCTTGTCAAGTTTTGAACATCTCCAAGGACAGAGATATTATACACAACTTAAATAATGTTTATGATCCTTAAATTACTGATGAAAGGCATCCTTTCATAGTTCTATACAAAAAACACGTTTAAGAAAAGCAAGAAAAATGTTCTTTAAAAAGCAATGAGAAAACATTTAATTAAAAAAAGCTTTAGTTTTCCATAATTCGTATTTCTTATTTCACTAAAACAAGTATGCCAATATCCCTCAGACAAGAGCTGTAACAAGTTGTCTTACGGTCATCACCCACTGCTGACAATAATTAAAATATGACTGAAAATAATGAAAGCTTTGATTTACTCTTTAAGGCAAATGATAACTTGAAAAAAAATTCCAATTTTCATGTGCAGTTTATTTTCATTCTCCTAACAAAAGAGGTATGTTTTTTCCACAGAAATATTTTTTTTTTGAAAGCTGCTGAAACTGCTGGATAAGGGGAAAAAAAGACTGAATTACTAGAAACAGATAAGACACTAATCCAAACAAAACCAAAGAAGTCCATAAATACACTGCCGATTGTCTTTGCTCACGAAACCTTGGGCTAAGTTATATTTACACCTTCATCTGACCATGAAAATTGTCCCATAATTATATCACACCTCAATACCAACTATTTTTAGGGGCAACTACGTTTAGCAATCTATTATTTGACTACCAGTATTTAAGCATCTCTGGCATATATTTTACAGTTGCACAATAGTATAAAATGCTGAGTCCTAAATTACCTGTCTGTGCAAAACTAATAATTTACTTTAGCACTAACTTCTACCCTTGTGTCTTTGCTTGATTTTACTGACCATCACTGTTCTCGGCATACTTTCCAGTCTTCACTGCTTCATCTTCTCTCCTTACCTCAAGCCCCATCATCACCATCAAAAAAATCCCAACAGCAGCAATCAACAGCTTGTCTTAGCAGGTAAACAAAATTAAAGCAACATATGTTACAGTCCCTCAGCAGAATCAGAAGAAAAACACACCCTGCTCCCTGAGCAGACACTTCTCATCAGATGGTGTTGCCTTTCAGTGCCTTTTAATAAGGCAGACTACTGACACTGGAGTCAACAGCAAGATTCCCTCTAGGGTACCTGCAGTCCCAGCTCTAAGAGGAACATGTACCTTCTTCTGTGGTCTCAGAATGAAACCTGATTTCTCTATGCACCTTTTGCAGACAAAGCACTAAATAAGCTATACAGAGTTAAAAGGCTTGAAGGGTTCAGCAAACGGCTCTAGTTACTTGCCAAAACAAAGGAAAAATAAACACATGTCTAAGTACATCAGGGAAAGTTTTAATATTCCATATTCTCCTTTCATTTCTCATTATAAACAGCAAAGACCAACAAGAAACATTCATTAGGGATTGGGGGTAAATGAGTGCAGAGATTTATCAAAGTTGACATGAAAGACAACCAAAACTTGATCCTCTCTGTGACCGGCTCACCCCCCTCTTCCCCTACTTTCTGTGCTTGTCTGTGCATGGGGGGGGGGGGGAATCATGGGGTGGGCTTCAACCCTTGTTCCCAAGATCTTCCTCATTACAGCAGAAGCTCCAGTTGCAGAGTTATTCTTTGCAGCATCTTACCTGACTAGTGTAAGAGAAGGCAGTCTTGAAGGAAAGAAATGCAAAGCACCCCTACATTAAAGATCACACTGCAAACAACTGAACAATAGTCACGCTCCCAGAAGCATGCAGAAAACCTATTAGTCTAATAGCACAAAGAGATAAAGCCTTGCAAGTATGACTAGAAAAGCTTAAGTTACCATCCCCAGTAATTTGTCACTGTCAGCACTGATCAAAAAAATGTGACAGACTTTGCCCTGAAGCAAATTAGGGCAACTACTTACCTGATCTGCTAACACCGCTCATCTGTGAATGGCAACTCCCTCAAGATGAGAGGGGGAACAAGGCAACTGGGACTCCGACTGCTGAAAGCAGCTGAAGCAATTCTAAGTGAATATTTATCCACACACTAAGATTCCCCTCACTTAAATAGATATGCGCTAACTAAAACAGATATCATACATTTAGTTCCACTGCTGACACAAAATATCAAATCACATTTCACACAACATGCTAGAGAGCACCTCTTTCTTACATCATTTCACCCCATCTCTTTCAGACTGGTCGGGTTAGGGTCAGAGGTAGTATCATTGCTAGCAAATGCTGGAAACAGACAAGACAGACAAATAGTTTCATCAGCATCCAAAATTGATATCAAAATCAGAGTTCATGCTAATGTATGTGAAACTATAGGCCACTAGGCTTCTTCGGAGAGAATTTCATAAGCATGGATATCATTCTATTAGTTTATCAGTATCTGCACTTCCTTACTTTTATTTAGCATCATCAAAAACTACATTTTCTTTGATATGCAGAAAACAAATCTGAAATAAATGCACTGCCATGAAGATGGTCCAGATGAACTTATTGTAATAAAAAGTAAAAAACTACGCAATGTTTTTGGTGTAAACCACATATTAAAAACAAATATTCCAAAAAAAGTTCTTTATAGCACAAGATCCACAAGAGATTGCAGTGTAACTTTACAGCTACAACTTGGTGAACTTCCTGAAAAAGTTATTAAGTATGAGGAGCGGAAGAACACAGCGCTCTGCATACGAAGGGGGAATACTCTTCGGTAATCGTAAAGACACCCTTGTCTGCATTCTTACGGATGCCAAGTAGCTAAATGAGGCCATAGCACAATAAGGTCTCCAATTTAGATGGAAAACTGATGCATTTGAGAAACGTGTTGAAATCTCACTTACATTCAATAGCAACTAGAAAACCCTCAGTCTTAACTGGGGGACCAAAATAAACACATATACACAAACAGCATGGGAAGAAGGCTAATTTTGAAAGACACTGCTCCTGGAACAGAATGCTGCCAAAGCATCTCTTGGCTTTTCCCAGTTTCTTATTCTGGAAATTCTTTCATCTGGAAAGACCATAATAGAAGAAGAGTAACCAGGCTGATTTTTGAGGACCAAGACTGATGTTTCATATGCTTTTCTTAAAAATCCCAATGAACATCCTGTTGTTCTATTGCTCTTTGTGACTGAAGAGCATCACCCATCTTAGCGTTAAATTTCTCAAGCCCATCAGAAGAATAAATATTGCCAACTTACCTGCTTAGGCTAAAACCAGACCTCTACAGTCACAGACGCTGAATATTATCCATCAAAAAAGCAACGTATTTACAGGTATGTCTTGGCAACCACCTGCCTCCCCTTTACCACAAACAATATTCCAACAGCAAGTTTATAGGAGAGTGCCATCACCTAATCCTAAATTTCATGAGACTTGTCTCTGGACAATCTGTAATATAACATTTCTTAGGCCACTTTACATAAAATTTGTGAAGTTAATAAATCCATACTCTGACTCCTGTTCCTTTGAAATATAACTCAGTTCCACAAGCACTGACTATGTATGATGGCAATGTATGTGCATCAAAGAATTCAGCCCTATTCAGAACAAATGCAGTCTGTCCTCCTCGCTTCTGGGGAATCTGAGTTGCTGTTAGTTTAGTCTGCTAATTTATTTTTGCCAAGACCAGAATGAAACCATTTATCAAAGGCCTATCTACCAAGAGAGGCAAAAAAGAACACCACTAGGCAATCCTCCTCAAGAGGCCCTGCACCTTCCCTTTCCATGAATGGCCAGGCAAGACCTTTAGGAAGGGTCAATATGAAATGGAGGCAATTTAAAAGAAAAAGATCGAAAGTTCCATATTTGTTATCTATTCCCAAGCATCCCTGCCAAGTTTTAGTGTTTATTACTTACACAGTTGTGCTTTCATAGGGTATTTCTCACCTTGTATAATGGAAGAGGTATAAAAATCAGAGGAACCCCACAAATTTAGCATATAGAACAGAGATTCACTGTGCAAGGTTTGCCAGTTTTACAGAACAGAAAACAAAGAAAATAAAATCCTGATTTTGAGTTATAGTCGTAAGCATTACTTGCTATTAGGGATCTAATCATCTTCAAAATAAGATGCAAATTTCGTACTGAATGTTACTTTTTTGGGGCCACAATTCAGCCGAGCACTTCAGTAAATGCTTGGAGCGTGATTACGCACATATGTCCCAATCACAGTCTTAAGCACTCTGATCGGTTTGAGCTTGAGAAATCGTTATAATGCATTTTCTTTTTTTAGAATAACTGTTACCTAACATGTCACAACTAGCAGATCCCAAACAACACTCTACTATCCCAAAAGTGAGGTGGAGCAATGTTCAGAAGTAAAAGTTAGATCCCTAAGAAGAATTCTCCCAAGCTCTCCTGCTCCTCCATTGCATTTTCTATTTTATAGAAAAGCCTCACATGTTTCCTGCTGGAAAAAGTAAAATGGCATGCTAGTTCTTGACTTTTCACCTGTAAAAATGAAAGGCAAAGCCTAAACTTTCTGAAAAGGACATTCACAGTAAGATTGCATCAGAAGCAGTAAAGAAAGAAGATGCTCTGACGAAAGAATGATTTGCATGAACACTAAAACCAGTTTGCCTTTGTTAGTCTTTAAAGGTTATAAAAAAAATTACTTCCCTTCTAATCTTTGTTCGGGGGGGAGGGAGGGGGGAATGTTATCTTAATCAATGTATTGTAAAACTGTTTGGTCCTAGTCTACAACAAATCTGTATGAGGGACAAAGCTGTAGTCTAAGAAAATCTAAATTAAAAAAAAAAAAGCTTCAGGGCCTCTAATTTGGTTATCAGATTGAAGCAAAGATGTATTTGTGTGGGGGTTTTTTGTTTTTTAAGTGAGAGGAATCTTTTGTCTAAATTTCCAAAAAACAACAACATTGTTAAATTGATTTTTTTTTAGACTCCCCAAATAGAAGATTACATTAATACCTGAATAACTCAAAAGTTTGGTCTGATGTTTTTCCAAAACTGATGTCCGAACTAGTGCCTAACGAACTGTAGACACAAATGAGGGTACTTCTAAGACAACTTTTTTTTTTCCCCTAGCTGATGCAAGACTTTTCTTCTACTGTTTTTGGCAAGAGGCAGACAATCTACAGAAAAAGCAGAAGATATTGTTAACGCTAAGGTCATCTGTCTGAAACACCAGACTAAGGACAGATTATGATTGCATTTTCAAACATAAATTTTCTATACCCTCCTCAGAAACTGCCCCAACCTTAAGCTCTGCTTAATTATCAAGTCTGTCTTCTACCACCTCAGGGTTCTCTACCCTGAGCAACATGAATTCATCACCCATCCATTATTCATCATCTCATACAAATATCTCCACATTTCTTCCAGTCTGCCTTTTGTTCAAAATATTCTCTATGAAGAGTGCTCTGTCTTGGGACACATGGACAGTCACTAAAAAGCATGACATGAGAAACCTGGGCCTCAGGTAAAAGTAGAAAATGGATATTTAAAGTCAAGTAATATATTCCAGCTTACACAAATTCCAATCAGGATAAATTAATATATGAACTAGAAGTGTTCCAAGTAACACTCACAAAACATGACAGCAGTTCAATGGCAAGTTTTCATAAAAAATAGGGTTGTAAGAGACAAAGCTCATCCAGCCTATATCCCTGCCCCAACTCAGCATTAACTATGCTTACATTATTCTTTACAGATACTCATCTTACCTGTTCTTAAAAACATACTACGATTAAACACATCATAATCTTCCTAAGCAGTCTGCTCTCATCATCCTAATTGTTGAAGCCTTTCTTTTCTAAAAGCAATGTTCTTTTTTGCACTTTAAGCCCATTACTTTTGACACCACCAACACAAAGGAGGAACAATTTACTGCCTTCTTCCCCAAAGCATCCTTTTTCATGCAAACATCACATTATTTGTTAAACATTTCAGAACACACAGGAAGTAATACAACAAATACTGCTATCACTTAGATGACTGTATTACCTTGTATAAAAACCCTCCTTCATGGGATGGAGTTTACAAGACAATCATCATATGCATAAATGTGTTGTGAAAAGCAGAACTAATTAAACCTACTGGAACTGTGACCTGTGTGCACCTTCTTGCCATGATAACACTAACTCTCCTATCACATCATCATTGACCACATCTCTCCCCCTCACTCCTTCAGAACATCTTCAGTTCTCCCTCCCCTACCACCTCCCTCTTCTACTACATCCAACTGCTGTCTGGGGAAAAAAAAAAAAAAAAAAACATGTGCCAGGGCAGGTCCAAAGACACACACAGGAACTTACTATACCAGGCCCAAACACGACATAAGGGTTTGCACTAAATAGAGCTCAGGTTAATTTGCCTCTCTCCCCTAACTAGCTACCACTCTTTAAAAATATTGTAGGAATATAATTCTTGGAAACTGCTGCTGCCCTGAAATTGCAACGGGTTCAAGCAAGTCGAAAAGGACTGACAGGACTATCACAGAAGCCTCGTTTATTTAGGACAACAGGCAAGATGGTAACATTTAGCCACCATTTAAAAAATTCTTCCCCAAACAGGGTGCTCTGTGCCTTCTGTACCTTGGCTACTCTAGATTTCTTGGCACTCAGAAGCAGCTCTGCCTTGATCTCCTCTATTCTTCGTCGGTCCTCTTTACTCAGGTCTGACACGGATTCCTGAGATCGGCTGGCCAGTTTTAGCTTCACCCAGGCTACACAGAAAGAGAAAACAAAACAGAAAGCAGTTCTCTCTTCATTTTCTCACATCATGTATGGTAACAGTTTTATAACTTAAAATCAAAATTATGCAATGCATTTTTAACTACCATGTCTGAGGAAATAAAGACCACTATCAAATACCAGAGCTGGGTGACCGAGAATACGATTTAAAATTGGTCTTTTGAACATTTCTCTGGAAAGATAGATCTAGAACCCATTGTCTGGTTCTGACAATCATCTTTACAGTCTCTGATTCAACTCAATACTCCTTCACACAATCCCCTCCCCAATTTCTTAATCTACCACATTTTTAACAACTGTGTGGACAAATAATATTTTGCACAAAATGCCATTTTTTCCTATCAACATTTTGCTATCAACATTAGGCAAAAAAGGTACTCAAGCTGGAAAAGTACAACAGTTATATCTACCATGCTACATAATACAACCAAAAGACATTGATCATTTCTGCCTTGCAAAATGAAGACTGAGAGATACAACTGTTCTTCTCAAAGATACAAGTAGTGAGGAGGATGGCAGAGGAGTAACACAAAGATGACAAGAGATATTACCCAAAGAACAACGTTAAAGGGACAAATAGGTACAAACTCACTCTGAGACTGAAAACTAGAAGTGGTTTCTAAGCATCAAGGGTCTGGAATAGCCTCCCCTAGGAAGATTGGAAGGGGAGGGCAATAGAGCCAGTTACTTTTACTGAGCTCCATTAAAGCTTATCATCAACATTACGATATAAATACCTTTAAAACAGGGAACAGACCCAAATGACCTAAGATGTCCTTCTACACCCATACCCTTTCACTTCAAAGCCATCTTAAAGCAATCTCTAAAATGTATATGCAAATCAACATTTAGCATTCTGATATAACACTTTGTAAAACACAACTGAAACATTGTATTACCTCGTGCTTTTCTCTCCTCTTCCTCTGCACTTCTTAAAATTTGTTTTGCATGTGTCACAGGCGATCCGTTTCTGAGAAGGTTTTTGACACGGGCAGCTAGTGAATCTCCACTGCTACTGTTATCATTCTCTTGAATTCCTCCCTCCTTGCTGCCAGCTACACTAGCTTTAGCCAAGGCACTCTGGAAGCTTCCCAGGGCACCAGTGATACAGCCCGGAGGCTCTGAGGGAGAAGGATTCACAGGCTCTGAAGTTTTTTCACTGCTCACTTCACTACTTGCATTACTTTGTGCAACAGCCACAAAAGCAGGTGCGTTTCTGTCTGTAGTTGCACTACTGCAGCCTTCTGGCTCGGACCTTCCTACAGATTTTCCTGTCCTAAACTCTTTGGTCACCTCTTTCATCATCTCTTCACTGCTCTGTAAATTGACATCAAGAGAGCTTCCCCATCTCATATCGCCGTGGTAAGAATTCAGGGACTTTATTACTGACCCCTCTTCTTGCATACTTCTTCGGGTCATAGCTTCATCCCATGACAATATCCTCCGAAACTCAGGGACACTGTCTTTCGCTACCCTGGAATCTTTGGGGCCATCCTCCTTTTTAATTAGCACTGGAGAAGAGTCAACAGTTTCTCTAGAAGAGGCCATGGCAATGATAGGGTCACCCCAGCTGCCTGCTATATCCTCTGCCTCTGCCAAAAGCTTACGTATTTCTTTCAATGCATCAGATCCAATCAAGGAATCACTTTCTTGATCCTTATTTCTCTCATTACCAGAAGTACCTACACTTGAAGGTTGTGATCCTATCTCAACTTCCATTTCTTTTTTAACTCCAGCCAAAGAACCTGCAGGCCATCTCTGCAGGCTACTATTCCCATCTTTCGACTCATTTTTAGCTACCAGATCTTGAACACGTTTTGCAGCAAGCATGGGACTCTCCACATCAGAACAGTGGTCAGGTGAGACCGTCTGCAGGTGCTGATTTGGTTCAGCTAGTTTGGAGACAGCTAAATACTCTGCTCTGCTTTCAACACAACGGGAGGCAGTTAGCTCCTGCTGGTGGCATGAAACACTGCACTGGCTCACTGGTCTGTCTCCAGAAGATCTTGAGAAGCAAGGAGAGAGTTCACTGAGTAACAGAATATCAGAGCCAACTTCCGAACCCGCTGGGATACACATACTGAGAGTGGAAGTGCCAGAGTTAAAACTTGTTTGTGTAGTGTCAGCTGCAGCCAGCAATTCATCTACAAAGAAACATAAGATTCATTAAGTTTGGGGCTCTGAAAAAATATCCACCTCAATAAAGACTACTTTTCTTGTTCTACAGAGCTTATAAAGGAGGAAAAAAATTCAAATATTAGAAAGCATTTAGGAAATTGTTTTTAGAATGGGACTATGAGTTAAGATCTCCATGGGAATTATATACTGAAAGAAATCCCTTAGACTGTTCTGGAAAAATATTAAAGAAACTACAGAATTTTGCTTTTAAATAACTTGTTTTTAAATAAATGCTTAAGATAAATTTTAAACAAAAGTTCTTAAATATATGACATATTGGTCCCTATATGTCCAAATGAACACTTGGATTATAAAAGTATCCCTGCAAGAAACAGAAGTGCTTTGGGCAGTATTTCCAAAATATTTTTTGGACAAAGGACAGCCTATCAATAATCTTACTGCCTGGGTAGAAAGGTCCAAAAGCAAACAAGATGTCTATTTAACATCTGGATATATAAAACACAATTGCTTTACAAAAATGTACTTAAGTGCAAATGCTGTTCTTAAATCCCTACTGGCAGGTACTGACAACAATCAAGCGCCAACTCCCCAGTATGCCTGACAACAGTTATCTTCTGTTTCAAACGCAATTTTGTTTCACGGCCCAGCCACTGATATCTTAAGGACACCACACAGACCAGCTGAATAATATCTCTACTGAGATATCTGTACTGGTTGCCAAGTCTTCCATGATGCTTAACGAAGGAAAAAAAGTTTTATACATATATTAATATATATGTGGAGATATACATATATCTCTCTCTCTCTCTCTCACACACACACACAAGCAAGAAAGTCTACATATATATATATCTCTCTCTCTCACACACACACAAGCAAGAAAGCCTGACGGGTATGAGAAAGAGATGCATTTGATCACTGCTGATCAGAAAGACAAGTCAGCAGAGTTTTCTTGAAAAGTCACAGATGTTGAGGGGTAAGACAGGTATTCGTTGTGAAACGCCTTCAGATCAGCTCTTCTTTGTGGGGTACAAGACACAAATGCCAAAACAAAAGAGGACAAAATCTGCTAAGGAACATACAAAATTTTAAGCATGTTACAATGCACCTTTTAACATATTAACGACATATACATAGGCATGCCACTGAAGCATATCTTAACCCTACCTGAGCAAATACTGTTCTTCATATAAAATGACTCAATGCTTGTTAAGGTTATATCAATATGCTTTTATTTTGACATGGACTGATTCATGAACTGATCTGGTCAGTTACAAAGGGTGTATGATTTTTTTGTCGCACTGAACACACCAAAATAGTCTGAGGAGGAAAGCAAAACCAAGATTTACTACGCTCACTAGAGGAGAGAGTCTGGTAATATTTCCTTAATCTTCAGATAAAAAAAACATTTGCTTTATAAGAACTTTCCCATAAAGAGAAGTAAAGAAAAAAAGATAAATTGCCACTGCACTGACTAGAAGAGGCCATATAACCATGATTCCTTAATGAGGAGGCCTCTTTTCAAAGGTTTCAACGCTTACTTATCCAATGCCAAATATCTCATATCTCAGAATGCAGAAGGTTGAATCATATGAATGAAAGAGAGCACCACATGAGAACTACGTTTGACACTACCAGGCCAGGAGCAACCTCACGGATGTATCTGCGGTTCTGTATCCTCTAAAGGTAGCACAACACAAGGTCTTCCTTCCCAATACCTTGCGGCCGCTGCGCCGTCTTCCTAAGCGTGTCAGTGGAGTCCTTCAGTGTTCTAAGCTCTGAAGGGGAAAACTCAACTTCCCTGATCGGTCCTCGGGGTAGAAATGGAGTCAGTATAGATCCAGGTGACTGGTCAATGCCAAGGTTGCGAAGATATACCTGACGAGAGGAGAAGAAGAAATATATGGCACTCTTGCAAAGAAACAGAACGTCAGTGGATTCTGAAGTTATAGATGCTCTCCCCATCAGCTTAAAACACACACAACTTGTTTTAAAACAACATCTTGAGCCTAAGTCACGTTCAACTTGCACTAACACTGAACACAAAACACTAAAGTAGTCATGTGTCAGACAACACCTCCAATTTATTTCCTGCTTTGAATCACAAGTGACAGGCCTCTTTTCTAGCTAAAGTTACTAAATAAGGCCTGCCTAACCAGGATCTTACAAGCCACATGCAGCCCGTCAGGACAATTCACACATCCTGCAACCTATTCTTCATTATTTTATTTTTGGAAGCAAATCAGAAACAGGCTGCAGGAACCATTCTGATGGTGACAGCTTGTGCCTGACCAACAGTTTTTCCTGGTGTTTTCATGACTTTGTGCTCATCATGTGCCAAAAATGGCAGTTCGTAATGGTCTGCTACCAAAAGGACAGTTAATCCAGTGCCTCGTTCTTCCCATAGGACCCTGAAATTAGGGAAAAGGCCAGCAAAGGAGGGCCACATACCTTGTTCTTGCAACAACAGCCCACTACTGATAGCCTTTTTACTCATACACATGCTCTGCACATTGCACAAGCGATAGTAAACCTGATACTTCAAAGGAGGTTGGAAAGCTTTGGCCTCACTTGCCTAGAATGTCATTTAACAGACAGAGGTAGAACACAAAGCTTTGGTTTAAAAGCTTTTTCTTCCAGAATGTTAAAGCTGGTGGAAATAAAACAGTATCATGAACCAGCTTCCTGTGACATCACTACAGGGAATAAATCTGTATTGGCCAAGGGATAGAAGCGATCTCCTCTATCTAAACTTCTATAAAGAAACTCAGCTGGTCCAATATAAAATTGCACACTTACTCAGTGGACTTGCATGTAAGGAATATATTTCAGCAGTACCTGAAGAACTCCCTGGTTATGAAACCATTCCTGGATACCGTCAACTGCACTAGTTTAAGTTTATAAATCCTAGGACTCCCAAGTATACAAATTTTACGCTCAACTAAGACTTAGGATTACTAGTACAGCTAAAGCAGTAAGTCACTTCATAGTATTTAAAAAGTATAAAATGCATGTCTTTTCCTTTTCCATAAGACAATAAGTATAGAATAAACGTGCCTAAGCACTTTTTGTAATAGTATAAATACATCTATAACCACTATCCAGTTATAATTTTTCATTAACATTAAACAAACTAGTTAGTTTAAAGAAGCCAAACAAAAATCATACTCAAAATAAGAATCTGCAAAATACACAGAAAAAAATGAGGGTGAAACCATCTCTCTGTGCAACCTCCACAAGATTATTAGTTCAGACACAAATAGTATCATTCCCTGTATTAATATGTTTTGAAAGCTGGAGCAGAGTCTCTTGGATGTGAGAGCCCCCTAGAATCTCTTGACAAATTACTTTCTCCCCTTTTAACAGAGCATCCAAGTCTGCATACAGACATTATAAATGGTCAGGCAAAGTTACCTTGACTTAATCACTTCCAGGGGTGAGTGAGTTTCAACTTGTCTGTACTATGTTCTAAACAAACCAAAAAAATGAAATAAATGACCTTATAGATCTTAGCCAACTCTATTTCCTTTGAGTCTATTAAAAACCTACATATTAATAGCCATATATGTGACCTAATCTCCTTTATCTTGTCAGTGATTTATGAGAACAAATGTCCTAAGAACTAGCGCTGCAGCGCATGTCTAATTGTATCCATAAAATAAAAGTACAGGTAATAGTCAACTTTTGTATCTAATGAATTTCATTTAAGACATCCTCCCTAAAATATTTATATTTGTTTTAATATGTATTTTCAGAGACAACTTACACAGAAGAGTACTTCTAAAACCTAGTTCTAAAGACCTAAAGATTATAAGAGTCATTCTGCAAGAGGAACAGCCACTTATTCTGAATATAATTGCATGTTTATCATTAACATAAATCTGCATTTAATTTTCTCTAACATGCAGTAGTTATTAGTAGAGTTAACATGGCTACCACAATCTGCCCTCTATTCTCACTAACCATCCTAAAATGGGGAAGGGAGAAATGAAATCTGCATTAGCCAAATAAGATGTAATGGAAAAGGTATGCTGAGGATTCTAACATTCTTCATGAGTAATATACAAAGAATCAGGAATTTATGCCTTAGATACTGGAACAAAGTGAACAAGCAAGAAAGAATATTTATAGAAAAAAAAGCAATTTGATTTGCCAAGAAGTTCTGTGCTGGTTGTGCTATTATTGAAGATCCGTGGGTGTGTGAAGTTCAGCTCTCTCTTCTGCAGTCTAACATTTCCTTAGTCAGCATTTGAGTCTCAACCTCATGTTTTGGAAATTATAACATGATCATTTGAAAGAGACTAGAAGGTCAGAAATGGCTTATCAACATGCTAACAGAACTATAAGCAACTTCTTTACAAGTCTCTGTATCAAGAAGATTCCACTTTTATTACTATGGCCTAGTCTTTTCTTTCGCCCTTTATGTTCTGCCATCATCAGCCACCAATCTTTACATTTCTCTTCATATTCTTCTGCTGTGATACTATCATTTATACCTGGGGGAGGGCAGAAATCTCCATATCCAACCTTTTCTTTGCCTGTGTTAAATATTATTATAAAGGGTTAAGATTTATTAGGCTCCATTACCTTACATAATGCATGTATATTAGCTGATATCTCTAAAAGATTACCTATTGCATGACAGGTTCCCAACATGACTTGGTATCAGAAACTACCTAGAAGCATGCTGCTCTTTCAACTCGGAGAACCATTCCTGTGATAACTCCTGCACCTCTGTTCTACTCACTCTAAGGCATGCAGGTATACTCCAATCTTTTCATAATGAAAGGTAAAGAATAGTCACAAAAATACGAGAAAATAACTTACTGGGATCCTTTCTTCAATGTTCAACTCTTCTTTTACTGGAGTTTTCAACGGAGTTACTCCAAAGGGGATAAAGTTGTCCTCTTCTGCACTGGTGAAGAAGTGCCTAGAAACCACAGAAGAGCACCCTGCAGAGCCCAGGTCCATTTGGCTACTTTCCCCAGAACTAGCAAGAAGATTCAAGCTATCTGGGGAAATATCACTGAAATTGTCCATAGTAACATGGCCTGTAGTAATATCTAGGTTATGAGACTGTCTTTGATTTTCAGGACCACCACAACTCTCCTTGTCATCAGCTGGAGAGTTTCCATCCTCTCTAAGGAGTTGATCAACTCTTTCACTAGAAGTGAAAACATTTGGGTCTGAACTTTGTTCTGTACTATTACTTTCAACATCTTCATCACTAGATCCAGTAACAACAACCTTGGCTGTAAACTTCTGTAACATGGAGCCTACTAAACTACTACTGTTTTCTTTATTTTCAGACACTCCTAAAACATCACTCTTTTCTTCTAACAGCTGCACTGCCTGTGTTGAGTCTGCTGGCTGAACAGCTTCAGTCAGGGAGGGGGTCCTACTGGCAACACTTACTGAGTCATCAGACTGAGATCTGGCAAGAGGGCGGACGAGCACTAAGTTTTCATTACGGAAAGGTAAATTTGCCAATGACTCCGTCTCTCTAGAGAAAGCAGCAACATAATCCTTGGGGTCTCCATTGCTATTTCGCATTGATAAAATACGGTTTGAAGAACTGGCAATTGCACTGTAGGCTTTCCTTCTAGGAGAAATTCCACTTGGGTCACATAAAGCCAATGAATTGGATATCATCTCTGGCTGGCTCACATTCCAAGCCCCTACTTTCTCCATGAAATTAAGGGATGGGAGAGACTGGATTCTTCCAGTGTGGGGATATTTCAATTTTAAGGGCTCAGAGTGTTCATTATTTTCTTTCCCAGCACACTGGAGTGATTGGTGCTTCTCAACAGAAGAAGTAGGTGTACTAGCAGATGAGCTCCCTACAGTTTCTTCATTTAAGCATGAAAGTGAGGCCTGAATATTTGATTTGTTCGGAAGGGTTTTACTCAGTTCGTCTGCCTTCACGTTTTTGTTTACAAGTATCCCTGGTGTAGATTGATATTTTGGATGAGCTAAGTGTCCAGAGAATGAGCCATCACCTACAAGGAGATTGAACGAAGGGGAAACATCTGTAACTTTATGTCCTCTTTCTATGGAAAAATCTGATATAGTTAATTCAGTCCTGCTTACTCCAGGTCCTACTTCTACTTGTGCACCCTCTTTCTCACTGCATGGAGATGGAGCTTCCATGTTGGTCATAATTAGTTGTTTAGGCACACAGTCACTGGTAGCTGTCACAGTAGGGATAAATTCCTCTTTCTCAAACCTCATTGCAGAAGATGGTTGTTTCCAGTGAGCTAGAAAAGCTCCCTGAAGTTCCTTTAACTTCAAGCTTCCAGATTCATTCAGATCTGCACCACGTTCCTTGGACAGTCTGGATATTTCAGAATTCTTAGCAGAAAATATATCTTGTGTATCTGAATTTTTACAATTGTCTTTTCTTAAATCATCAGGTAATGTATTAGAGAAACCAAGCTCAGGAACTTTCCTTTCTTTTTCCAGCTTCTCTATCTGTCTTACCCTCCCTTCTGACTCATTCTCAGCCATTTTTACCTTTTCCATTTGCATCTCCGTTTCACATTTTTCCGAGGTCCTCGTCAATGCCGTTTTACAAGAGTTTTCTGAAGATGAGGAGAACTCATCATGCCTCAATAACCTTTCCTCCTTCTCTGAAAGCTCAAGAACAGGAACTGGTACATTGTTGTCCTGAGAGGAACGTCCATCTTTTACAGAAGTATTATAGGTCTGCTTTGCAGGAGAAGCTTCAATTTGCTTCAGTTTATTTGCCTTGGTTAGAATCTTATTTGAAGTCGAGTGTGCTAAATTGTCACCTGTTTGGGGGATCAATGCCTTCTCACTAATATCACTTTTACAGTCTTCGTTTGTCTCCTTTTCCACAAGTAGCTGTCCAGAAAAAGAAGTCTGCTGAGACAAATGACCACTAAAACTGACATCACAAGGATCCACATTTCTGAATGGAAGAGGATGCTGGGACAAAGTAAGGCAGTCACTGAGCACATCAGAAGGTATTTCAGTGTCGGTCAGCCACACACCTTCCTGAATCCGCAAAGGCTTTGAATGCACCTCAGAAGCACTGGAAATATCAGGGATTCCTCTAGAAGAGGCAAGAAAAGTAAGTGAATTTCTGATATCTTGATTTAAACAACTATGCTTTCTGCCTTAATACAAGACAAAAAAGTAGAACTTTACCCAGACAAATAACTGGGGTGTAACAACATGTACATAAATATATCCCCTAAATAGGCCGAGGTGTATTTAAAGTCTTTAAAGAAAGGCCAAACAATATCAAAAAGTACTACTGTCCTATAAAATAAAGGTCTGAAAAGAGCACTCATTTCTACTTAGTATGTCAATTCAGGACTGAAGTATTTTTATTCACAGGATGTTTATTAGTTAAATAAATGTAAAACAGGCATAATGTGCAAAGAAAATACAGAAGTTGCTTACACACACATGTATAAATGTGGATGTGGGTTGTTTTTTTTTTCTTTTTCTTTTTAAATGAGTCACCCACTTCAGTTTCACTGTATCGACTATTTGTTTAAAGGATACAAAACAAGCCAGGTCTCAGTTGAATGCCAGAGTTCAGCAACAATACATTTCTACAAGCTTCCAATATATTTTGCTGTGGATTTTTGAATTATCTAATTTTGTTTTGATGATCATTTCCATATAATATTACTTGACAGTAGATTACCACCTCTTGTTGAACTAGGTTCTGATCCACAAAGTGAAGTCATAACATGTTATATTAGGAAACAAATTTCTCCCTCCTGTCACAAAAAAAAAGTACTTGGAAACCTAAACAGCAATAACACTGTAAATACACTGCATTAACTTTTATGCACAGAAATTTCTTCCTCTTTTTAGTAACAGGCAGAGGATTTCTTGCCTCCTTTGCATAAAAGGCGTCATTTGCCACACCTTTAAATGAAGGTTTGGACATTTAGATATTTTTAGCAAAACAGCTGTTTATTTATGCATTCATATTTATATAAAAATATATATTTTATACTATACATAATGTATATTATTCTAGTATAGATAAAAATTAATTTTATATATATGTACATGCATGTATTTATTAATATAAATGAAAACTGTATCTAATTGTTGTCCTTGAAATTGATCAAGTTTATTTCAGAGGCTAAGAAAATTAAAAAGATGTCTAGGACGGTGGAGTTCCTTATCTTCCTTTTTCTTCAGGCACATTAGGATGACAAATTCAGAAGAAACCTGTCCCTGTTTTCCCTTGTTCAAATCCTTTTGAAGGCAAAATAAAATGACTAGGAGAACTCTGACAAAGCCTTCTCTCTAAGCAACAACAGAACTTTGTCCTATTTCTATGTCCATTAAACTAATTAAATAATTAGCCAATGTAAAAAAAAAAAAAAATCATGGTCAGCCAGGAAGGAACTGTGAATTATGTCACGACACAGGTAATTTTATCCTACCTTAAAGGAATAAAATCCACTTCTGATTGCTGGAAAAGTGTATCACCTAAAATTTTTTGACCTTGTGTTGAATATGTCATCAGCAGCGGAAGACATGGAGAGAATCGACTGTCCTGAATATCTGTTAAAAATAAAAATGCCATTGAGAGGCAAAAATACTGTAATCAAAGCTTGCAAGGTAACCCCTGCCAACTAATAAAGCCTTCAAAGCTCAAAAACATGCAAAAACATTCAAAATCATATAATTCCATCATTTAAGTCCTATGCTGAAGCACATTCCCTTACGGATCAAATTCAGCTGTCTCGTCAAGCATCAAATTCAGGTTTTTTGTCATCAGTCTACGTGACACTGACATCTCTAACTTAACCTCTACGCTTAACCTTCTTCTTGCACCCATCCCTGTGCATGTCCACACTGCTAGTCAGCCCCTTCCCTAATGATTTCCACACAGTCTATGCAGTCAGGAGGACGTCCACAGGGCTTCTACCCAGACGGCCACATGGATTTTCTAAGACACTCTAAACTGCTATACTACTTACTGAACTGAGCTACATGTTACATGAAATGGCTTTTTTTCCCCTCTCTTCTAAACTCCCAGCCCCTAGACTGAAAACATTCTGGAGTAGAATCTATCTGATACATTAAAATAATGGGGACAGCACCTGTAACAGTTCAGTAATACGGATGTAGCAGGAAGGGGCTACACACTCAGGATTAATCTCTTGAGTTTTAGTAGTACAACTCCTTTTCCAAGTAGTACTAACAAATCATTGCAGGGGTAGGTTTTACTAGAAAGGTTAATATCCTTTGCCAGGGATGGAATCAAGTCAGTTACTAGAATTTACTGTTAATTTACACCTTTAAAAACCAAGAAGCCCTGATGATGCCTTTTCCAATTGCCATTTTCCATAAATTTTGATGAAAACGAAGGTTGTAAAGGTTCTTTCTCTAGGGTTTCAAGGTGCAAGTAATAATAAAACTTAGTCATCACAATTACACAAGTACCAATATCTATTTCTGTAGCAATATATTTTAATTTTTATCACATGTTTCTTTGTTCTTTGAGGTTTTTGGCACTTCTATCTTTTTTAATTTATTGCTTAAAAAAACAAAAGGAATTGTGTTATACCACAACAACAAGAACAACCATAAGCTTGTAGCTGAAAAATGTAAATAGCTATGTATATATATACTTTGATAGATGGAAAAAACTTACTTCCAATACTTTGATGGAAAAACACATTTAAAAGCAAAAAAAGCAATTTCTCATTAAGAATCTGACTTTCAGAACCAGAGTGCACATTTGCTTAAACTAGGTTTATTAGTATTCGAGTGTCTATAACAAACTAGACTCTGTATCACTTACAGAAGCATAATCACATCAGATAAGATGACCATTACACAAAAAAGGAAAAAATTAAATTTACATTATGTCATCTTTAACCTTAGGCTTTCCATAGCCTGTATTACATCACCTCATGAGTGGTATCAGACCACAAGCAAAACATTTTTGATTAATTTTTAATCTAATATTGCAAGTTAACAATGATTTTTTAATTACTTTAGCACTCCATTACATGGCAAGAGTATGATCACATGGATAGAAGTAACTCTACCTCATACAGTAAAGCTGGCTCAAAATACTGATGCCCCCTCGTCCCACCCCATCAACAGCTACAATAATATGATTGCTATACAGATCCAAAAATTTCTTTCCATCTCAACAGCTGTCTCCACCACATGGCAAGCCTAATGTCTCCTAGAGGAAGCCAAATTTATACTTTAGCATCTGTAGTACAGATGGCACAAACATGCCATAGCAACTTAAATGGGGAGTCTTTGTTTTTCTAGCATCCTGTACCTCCTTAAAGCTCTTACTTTCCCCATTACTTAATTGGATAAATGCATTACACTAGTCACCACTCCATCTCACTTCGCTCTTGATAATTACCTGTGATACAAGTATGAAAATTAAAATAAGCTGCCTGGGTTTTGTGGGCTTTTTTTTTTTTTTGGGGGGGGGGTGGCGGGGGGGAGCCTGCAGGAAAGGAAAAGATTTGTATGTTTAAAAAATAGGTATGAATGGCTACTTCTGAGCAATTTGACAAGAGGAGGCATTCAGAAGAGGCTTAAATGCAGACTGGTACACATCTGTGCA
Source organism: Casuarius casuarius (assembly GCA_003342895.1). NCBI lineage: Eukaryota > Metazoa > Chordata > Aves > Casuariiformes > Casuariidae > Casuarius > Casuarius casuarius. The sequence continues at coordinate 2,521,553 of PTFA01000076.1, read as the reverse complement.
GAGCAGGATGAAAACACAATCATAGCACATGGGGAAGCACAGAAAAAGCAGAGCAGAAAAAAGAAAGAACTCAACACTGACAGCATAAGCACAGAGGGAGCAGGATGCAAGGAAATAAGCAGCAAGGCCAGGGATGTCTTATCTATAATATAATAGTGCCTCAGCGCTCCAACCAGATTGTGGTCTAACATACTAGACCGACTTCTACTTACATTATTTTAATCACAATTTCAATCATGATTTAAAACTCAAGAAACAGAAGATAGTGATCTAATTCACTACAATCTCTTTAGCATTAATTTAAAACTTATCTTACACAAAAGAAGGAGGTTTGTTTTTAGTGGCCAATACTGATTCAGAACCATGTTAAATTTCTTATTTCCAACCAGTAACTGGGAGTGGACACAGTATCCACAACGTATTTGCTCAAATATTTATTCTGCTTAGTGTATGTTTCTCCTTTTTTTTATTTTCAATATGCTTGAAAATGCTGAAATGGTAGATTAACCATAGCTAGCTTGGAAACAGAATTCCACTGAAGATACAAAAACATTTATTTAAAAAAAAGAAAATTAAGCAGGTTAAGAAAACCAAGATACTTTAGCTGTGTTAGATGCACAGCTTTTTTTTTCTTCCAAATCTTGTTTTATTTTTAGAACTAATGATATTAGTGAACAAATGAAATAGTAATTACAGTTATTGAATTAAACTTGCCATTTCACATCATGATATACTTCATGTTTTCAGAACTGGCATCTCATTTTTATTCATATAACAGAAGAGGAAAATAAGCCTTCCTGACTCTCAGATTAAGTTCTTCACTTTGAATGAAACTGTGTTTTCAAGTCAAACTGAGAATTAGGAGTGATTAAAGAAAAAAAATCTTTTCCAGATAAAGACTGTGTGCACTAACTTTGTATATGAAGAGACAAAAAAAAGACTATGAGAGAGGGAACCAGAAATAATTGAAAAAAGCTGTCAAATACCGTTAAAAATAAATTCTGACAAATAATTTTATTTTTATATATACATACACATATATATAGATAAAATAAATGTGTGTATACACACACAGATATACACACACACAATATGAATCACAACATTTGGCTGATAAATCAATGCTTCAAAGGTATATTATATCAACAAATATTTAAGCACCACATAACACTTATGAAAAAGATTCAACACAGCACTCAATAAACAGATGAGGGGAAAAAAAAAAAAACAATTTACCATTCTCCATGTGGAATGATAAAGAGGAACTCCTCACAGCATGGGTAGGTACCCAGTCGGGCCCCTCAGCAATAGCTCTTGTCCCTGCCCTATTTGGGAACCCCTTCAGTTGCCCTTCAGAAATTCATGAAGTTCTTACAGAGAAGACGAGGAAGGTAAGTAATAGCGTGGATCACCGCTATGCACCGTGGATACAGGGCAATCTGAGTCAACTCGCATCACAGCAGGACAAACACTATGAATTTTAGTATAATCAAAATAGAGTCTTATGTCCTAGGAACAAAGCATGCTGTCTATTCAGAGTCAAGGAGTACCTTGGAAAGCAACTATTCAGATGTGGACTTGGGGTCTTGACAAATAAACATGACTAACGTGAGCCTGTATTAAAATTATTTTGTCATGTTGGAAACACATAAAAAGGGAAATTTTAAATAGGAGTAACAAGGTCCAAGTATTTCCATCCTGTTACTAAAACTACTATTGGAATAATATTTGCAGTTCCTGATGACCATAACTCAGAAGATATCTATACATATGAGAGTAGGCTCAGAGGAAACAGCTAAAAAAAAAGGATTGGAGAAACATGCTGTGTCATGAAAGCCTCCAGAAGCTAGATCTGTTTAGTGCAAATCCAAGAGAAGATTATAGACAATTTGAAGACATTTGTATGTATATACACAGGACCAAAAATCTGGTAATTAAGACTATTTCAATTCAGTAGGCAAGATATAACAAAGTCCAGTGGTCAAACACTGAAGCTTATGCACACTCAGACTACAAATAAGACTCACTTGAGTATATTAACAGGATAGGACAATGCAAGTGGCTTTCCAGAAAAGGTGCAAGGCAGTACAGCTGCATCACTAATTACCTCAGCCACCATTTCAAATGCACAAGTAAGTTTTGCTTTGATTCTCTCTCTTTCTCCCTCCCTCCTCAGCATCTTATGTAGTCCCAAACAAGAGCTCTCAACTTCTCCATCTCCACCGGAAGCAGTAAGGCTACATTCCAGCAAGAAGAGACAACCCCAATCTCTCCACGCACACCCCCAAGGATGTGTCTCCCTCTCCTTTTTTGCACGGGCATCAGCACTCAGATCCCACTGAAATTTAACATATCTCCATTTCCAACCTCACCATTGCTTTTCAGTCCACACAGCAAGCTCATCTGACTGCACTGATTCACATTAATCAGTGAGACTTCGCACAAGTGATGTCGTGGGAACAAGCACGCAGGATGAGGAAAAGCCAGACTTCTTTTCAATGGCAGCCAATATATTTAGCAGACTAAATATACTGTGAAACTGCACCCACAAACTGGCCTCCACTTCAGTCGCTGTCTGCCCCCCTGAATTCTCCGAAGAGAGCTCTGGTTTTGCCTTGGTAGCAGAAATTTGCCTTAGGCTGGCAGTACCCTACTTTCCCCCAACGGTTTTGACTTGGGAGGAACAGTGGTGGTGATCAGTGACTTGAAGCAGCACATCAGTGACTAGGTCAGGCCATCAAGAATAAGGAAAAAGAGGAGGCAAAAAGAAGAGAAAAGAGAATAGTCAAGATTCACTGTGGCTGCACCTTCAACAGAAACCCTTTCTTCCAACTTGCCCCCTGCAGCAGCCTACAGAGAAGACCTCCAAAAGCATCCTTAAGGAGTTCAATAAATGGTATTTAACAGGTGTTCTAGGGCTACAGAACTCATTTTGTGATAAAATATAACTCCACCTATCTTAAAAAGGTCTTCCTTCTCCAGCTTTTTTTGGAAGCTTTTCTAATCTTATACCACATAAACTATAATGTTTTCAGTAACTTACTTTCTTCAGGAGGCAGAAAGATCATCACTATCATATTCTGGATGCTTATGATGATTTAGGGGCTCATTACACTCAGACATAACCCAGGTTTTGCAGGCAGAGAAGCAGGTGCTCGATGCTTAAAGCAGCAAGTGACGTCAGTACGACACTCTCTGAGCATCTTGTGTCAAAACAGTAATTCTTCCCGCTGTCACTCTGAAGGTCAAAAGCTTCCTCACAGTTGAATTTACTGAGCAAGCAAAGCTGGGCATGCTACTTTATCTTACAGCCTGCTGACAATTCTGAATGCCAGAGTAAAATTGCCATTTATGGAAGACAAAGGGGGGGGGGGGGGCAAAACAAAAACAAAACCTTCTTGGCTTTGTCAATCTGTTCCACAATGTAGCAAGAGCAATTTCAATACAACCACCATGGTGATTCTTTCCCCCCAAATGAAATTCAAAACACTATTAGAGGAGAAAAACGAATAATTAGTATTATTGCTTATGTTTCTCCCTTCCCTCTCACCTTCCCTACCAAATTTGGAAATTTAAGCACATATGCAAAAACATTGTAATTACTGAGACACACTCTCTAGAGAGCAACAAGTAAAATACTGGAAGTATAAAATATTCTTAGATCTTTAAGTATCATATTAAAAAATCTTCTGCTTTCTCTTTATTTCCAGTTATATTTAAAAACAAATGTTGAAAACTATCAGGAAATTTTTCTTGATGAAATCGCTTCCAGCTGTGCAAATCACTAATGCAGGCAAAACAATAGAAAACATACTAAAAATATAATAAAAATAACATTACCTGGGGAGAAAAAAAAGACATGATCTGCCTAAACTACCATGTCTTTCCACTAACAACTGACTTTAAACTGAAACTTCATACGTGCCAAAACAAAATCTTTTATTTACTCAATATTAACCAGCTCTAATCAGAGAACAACTCACTGGGATGCACACATAGCTTTTAATAGTAAAGCTGCCTGTAAACCCAAACACGAGATAGCTAGGAGTGCTTGTTACTTCATAAGAGAGAAAAACCTACTCCAAAAAAAAAAAAAAAAGAAAGAAAGAAAGAAAAAATAACACTCAGAAGTAGTTCCGAATCCACAGCAGCCAGCAATTAGTTCAGCGGCACCAGCCTTTCTGCCTCAATCACCATGCTAGAACAGCAACTCACTTAATCTTGCTAACATGATGTTTAAAAGGAGGGGGAGTAAGGGCAGCAAAGGACAGGGCTTAGCATTCAGTATAAGACTAAGAGTGACCTACGAACTGCGACTTGGCAAAAGTCTAAGTCCAGGACTGGCAATAAATTACCTAGAGTTTCCAAGAAACCAAACAAAATGCTGGTCCTTCCCTCTACGCTTTGTATCACACACAGGTTTTTAAAACTTCCTTCAGCAGATGGATTACCTCTATCAAAGCTAATCTTGTCCCAGATTTTATATTAACAGATAAAAGATACCTTCTGCCTTGAGTTTCCTTACAGAAATCCAGGTATATTCATCACCATAAAGTTAACAGAAGAACCCCCCCTAACAGTTAGCCAAGGTCGAACAACTAAAACAAGAGATTCAAGCAGAGCAAAGCCATTTCTTGAACCAGATTATGTGGGTTGCCAAAAACTAATTCAATCTTTGAAGAAAGCATTATAGTAGCAGCAAGGGACAGTTGCAGTCTTCAGTGCAAAACCTACACTGGAAGGCATTGAGCCTTGGGACTCGGAAGGATTCAGTTTGAATGAGAACCTCTGGATCCCGACCCACCAGACCATGTGAGGTGCCCTCCCTCCCATTATATGCTTCTTCACAAAGGATGGATCCAAGCTCTACCAATATTATCTCAGAAACTGGTAAATATGAGTTCAGCTGTCATTACAATGTGCTCTCCTTGCTCATAAAACCTCAAGAGTTACAGTTTACGATTATCAAGCCATTGCCAATGTACTTACAACTCCATCCATTTAAGCAGCTTGTTTAACTTAACAACAAACAAAAACCCAAAGAGGGACCTGCATACAAGAAAGATTACACAAGCAGGTACAAGAACAGCAAACTGCAAACTGAACTTGCAGTTAACTGGAAGCAACATAGGCTTATTTTAAAATATCACAAGCAATCACATTATTCGCCTATAATCATTTTGTTTGTTCATGGAAAAAAAATAGCCCCATGATGTATCGAGTAGATAGAAAGATCAGACCAGCCTTAGAAGCAGCTTTATTCAGCTATTTCAGTTAAATTTTGGAAAAGTGAGTCACAAATATAATAACCTAATGGCTAGGGTAACGCTTTATTTTGCGGAGCGATCCTCTAAGGGATATCAATACAAAGAGAAACACTTCAGGCTTAGTAATAGCTTTCTCAAATTCGAAAATGTGTTTCCAAGGAAGTATATGCATAAAAGAAATCTAGGAGGAATGTCATAAAAGTACAGAAGGAAAGGAAAGAAAGAGGTTTGAAACAGAGGAACTAAGTGCCATCAGTGCATAAGTAGTTAAGAGATGAGATAACAGTGGGTTACAGTGTAAATACATGAAGCATGAAAATTAAAGTTTGAGCAGTGAAACTGCTAATTTAAGCTAAGGGTTGGAACCAATAGATAACAAGAATGGCTGGAGGACTGGTGAACAGTTGTTTAACATGGTAACTTGGATGAATAAGAAAGCAGAAATGCAATAAGTAAAATAATGATAATAAAGTAAGGCAAACGAGGAAAATGTTCTAGCTTGGGTAACAAAAACTGCTCCTAATAACAGTCTTTGCTAGTTGCATCTTCCATGGGTAGCACAGAAGAAAAAGCAAACCATTCCAGCTGTATGAATATTGTTAGCTAAACGTTGTTTAGCTCTGCTTTAGCTGTTTCTGGTTTTATTATATGTGCACATACAAAAAGGGAAAGATATGATACTTTATAGATTAATTGTCATGGCTAAAGGTTGAAGTTAAAAAGTAAGAGGAAAATATGAACAAATAAAGGTAATAAAGAAAAATGGATCCAATAAAAAGTTGCCTTCATCTCCAAGAGAGAAGCCCGTTTCTCTTGTAGGGGATAGATGCTTCCCGTTAGTGATAGTGATCATAAAGATAATGAGTGCATCTGCTTCCACCACCTTGAGGATTATTAGAAATTATTACAATAAATCAGTAATACTGTTTGTGTCTTAAGACATTAAGAATAATGCTCTGTTATTAACAGAACTTTTCTGTTTCAGATATACTACGAATGGACTAAAACGTATACAACCAGAATTGACCAGAATGTTCCAACTCCAAATGGTGGAAAATTAATGTAACCCAAAGTGAATACAGTGAAATATTAAATTTTGGAATTTCTCAAATCAATCTTTACTCGTACAGGGGTGCTAAAATGTGAACAGAAGCAACAGAAATGCTTCTTTTCTAAAGTAGAGTTAGAACAGGAAAATATTACTGACAGTGCTATAAATTGTACCCAAATGCAACTGCTAGCAACTAGGAGTACTAATAGAATAGTAAACACTATAAATGGTCTATAGCCACAGAACTGTCCATTATCTGAACACACATAGTGGGGAAGACAAAGGACAAAAAAAGGTGTCCGGTTTGGTTTAAGTTCCAGGCATGGAAATGGAATGTGACCACGTCACTAAGGAGAAATTAAAACCAGGATATTGTATGTGAAAAATAAATCTGACTGCCAAAGAATAAATGCAAGATCCCCACTAGCATTACTGAAAATAATCCAGTGTCACTTTGGATACCTAATGCGAGAGCTTGATGCATCATTACTGATGCATTAATAGAGAAAAAAAATGTGTTGTGAAAAATGGAGTTTTAACAAATGGGTTTGTCCTACAAGAATACAGCCTGAACAATGCCGCATTCCTATGAAGCAATAACTACTTTCATGCAATACCAGTTAGCAGTTAATGATTCTCACACACACGATAGTGCAAATGGGTGCGCATGTGTTTTTTACCTGTATCCAGCTTATTGGAATCACATCAGAAAGCTCAATCCCACATGGAAAAAGTTATGTGTAATGACCGTCATGTATATATACAGGACGAAACACATGCAAGGTCCGCCCATATAATGCATCAACTATAATATAATCAGAATTATGTAATAGGGAAGATCACTGGGATTAGAGTGTGATCACTAGAGAAATACTTAATAGCGAATCACAACAAATGGAACTAGAAATGAAAGTATAAAGAAACACCAAGCCAGGAAACTTCATATTATGCTGGAAAACCAAGAGCTATAATTAAGAAGTGATGCAGAAACCCTAACTATCCACCACCATTACGTTATTTTTAAATAAAGTCACCTGAAGCCACAGTTGTAATCCAATTAGCTTTAATAACCTGCAGTTATTTTATTTGCATTGCAAATTGCATTGTTAATAGTAATGCTGGTAATACTGCAAATACTGTACACAGCTTTGCACACCTTAGCACTATGATTAACAGTACTGAAGATCACACACTGATTGAAAAAGCAATGGGAGGTCCAAATGCTACTCACATTATGTTTTATTACACTAATTTCCTAAATCACCAAAACTATGCAGATGAAGGGATTTGCTCCAGTCTTGCGGTAATACAGTACTTCGATCTAAAATTCCTCAGGTTTTCTCTTTCCTGCAAAGGAATACATGACTAACCAAAGAGCAGTAACATTTATAGAGTACCTTCGCAGAGGGCTGTTGAAAACTTTGTCCATTATGGAAATATTTTAAGAAATGGAGAAATGTAGAAGTACAAAATAGTTTGAATACATCAGAAAGGGGTGCAAACATGCACATCCTCTTATCAAAGAGTTTTTCTTGTTATCAAAAAAAAATCTAGTTTACTATTTTTAAATTAGCTAAGAATGATTCATGACCAACAAATTAATGCAGATTTTAAGCTGAGAATTATCAGATCATCTAGAAAAGTGTCTTAAGCATTTTTAATGCCACTCAAGTTCACTGTTAATTCTAAAGACAAACAAGACTACAATTTTACTTCAGACGAAATATAATTGGTCTTCCTATTAAAAGATCCAGAAAAGATACACAAGTTCTCTACCTCATTTTGAAGACAGACTTTGACAATAAAATACACTCAATGTATTTTGTAAGCACCAACTGCAGCTATAATAAGTCAAATCCAGGTTGAGTAGTACTTTAAAAGTAAAATTCTAATTGTTTAGTAGTAAACAAAAAAGCATCTTTGGACATACCCAGAAGTAAGCCACATGCTGTATCTCCAGGATACTGCCTTGTGGATCCTTCTGCTGAAGGCAACACTCCTTCCTCCACAGTAGAGAACTCTGTCAGGTCATTTCTATCACAAGTCTGGCCAAGTTTTGTCTCTGGGGCAGCAGTTAAACGGCTGACGTCCACTTCTCCTGAAAGCTGATACCATGACTCCATTCCCTAAAAGCAGGTGGGGAGAAAAACGCTACCAAATGTTCAAATACTTTAACTTCTGCTCACAAAAATTAAACGTTAAAACAACTGTCTTACATCACATTAACACTTTTTCAATATATCTAGCCTTCATCTTTAACATATTAATCAAGTGCCATAATCACAATGAGTTGGAAAAACTAAAGGTAGCAACAACAGCATACAAATATATAGGCACATTAAAAGTGGATCTTATTTAGATACCTATTTTGATTACAGCTCACCAGCATTATGGAATGAAATAGTCTTTGCTTATACATTACCAAAAGCTATTTATTAAAAAACACACACACACCACACACCCTTTCAGCGAAACGATACCCTCCTGGAGCATCAGAGGATTAACAGGATATCCTAACCCTGCAACTAAGGATTACAGCGTAAATCTGTTGCTACTGAAACAAAATTTTAAGTCATCATATTTTTTTCCAAAATGAAAGAATACCTCACCAATGAGCTACAATAATCACTAATATAAAATCAAATCACTAATATAAAAGCAAATATAATGTTAATGATTAAAAACAGGGTTTTCTGTATCCACAGAGTTAGTTTCCTCCCCCATGAGTCATAGGACAGCAAAAGTGTTTTAAAGACGCTGTCTGCTTCTTCCATCCCATTACTGAAATGAAGGCACTGAAGGAAGACAGAAGTAGAGGAGGTAGTGAGTCTCACACAGTGTGTTACACAGAGACAGAAACCTCTTTCAGCCCCCATTCAGTTTCCAATAGCATATTTGGCTACAGCTCTGCCAACCAAAATAACCCTACAACCTTGTAACATGTACAGAGTCACTGTTGTTTAGAAGGTCTTTGGGTTGATATTCCCAAACAACAGGCTCCCCCTAGCATAGCTTCTACAACAGAGCAGTTTTAAAATATCTGGGGGATGAGGCAGGCAGGATCTCAAACATTAAGAAAATTTTTAAGTCATATTTTCAAAGAGAAAAAGACTAAGTTGTGAAAAGTAAAATTATTATTCCAAAGCGTATTTTCAATACAAATTCTCATTTTTTTTAATTTAACAAAAGTATAATCCACAAAAGAACTGCTGAAGTCCAAAGTCAGTTCCCACTACTGCTCAAATTCTCATCACTCACTACGTTCACCGGCCTTCTATCACTCATCTGAAACTCAGCTCCATCTCCAAATCACCCTACCACAGCAGAAGACTTTTCCAAACCAGAATGAAATCTCTCACTTACAAACAACAAGGATCTTGATGAGGACAAATGCTTTAGTAGGATGCTGGGTCAGAGTTCCTGGCACTGCTTGGTGAAGGCTGTTTGCGCTGTACAACTGGGGATTAACAAGTACAGCACTTTCTGATTTGCCTTTAAAAGAAGTTTCTAATTATATGAATTCTGAATTCACACAGATGATGACTGAGAATTTTAACTAGCTCTTGGTATTTTTTTTAAGAAAAAGACTTTCAGTTCATGTTTAAACAGAAAGGAGCACCTTTAGTTCAAATAATTCATTAAAGAATTTGCACTGGGATTACTAGGGAAGTAATTAAACGGATAAATTTTAATTATGGAAAAGGCACAGACCAGTCTTCGATGCAGAGAATTAAGAATATCCATCACTTATAATGCACTACACCATTATTATGAGCATATATAATTTACAATTACAGATATGCTAATTTAAAATGAAGAAAGTGTCCCAGAGACTTGGCAGAAGGAAAATAGCATCCCTACTTAATAGTCACAAGCTCTTCTACCTTTTAAAACACTGCTAAAGGTATTAAAAGCTGTTTTTCAAATCAGAATCTTGCTATATGAACTACATTTGTCCGAGATTCTTATAACCTTTAGAAAATAAATTTCTGATCAACTCAATCTCTTCAAAAATTTATAGTTCATGCAACTTTTAGAGTAATGAAATATCTGGCTACATATCCATTAGACAGAACTACCATGACTGTATCATGATATAAATATGATTTTCCTTAATCATATATGGAATACATTTCATTAAAACTAAGGACTAAAAGTAGTCAGATTTCATATGAATAAAAGCATTTCTCTGTGCTCACATGCAAATCAGATGTTTTGAGGTAGGCAGATCTGACAATTTAGAGGCAGTAGCAGGATCAGAGTTATAGCAAAGCACAAACTGAATACAGATCAAAGATGTGCTGTTGCAAAGACGATGACACACCAGAATATTCATTTAAGTTCAGAAACAGAAGACAGAACAAAATTCACTCCAATCGCCTCAGCTCAGGTAAGTTCTCAGCTGAACTACTAGGGGCTCAGTTTTGAATTACACACGCCAAAAATGTATGTGAAACTTGGAGCAAGAATAGACTAGATGACTTGTCAGAGCCCATAGAATTCCGATGTTTCTGCAGTATCAAGATACAGAAGCAGAACTCACCTGTGGGGACCTATATTATACAGGATAAAGCATTTTATATTATTTTAAACCACATAATTAACCTTCAGCCACAAAACAGACTACTTCTGTTCAGCACTCACAATCAACAACAAAGCACAGTAGAAATACCTCATTAATGGCAGATTTCTGACGTATTGCTTCTCCCAGAGAGATACCACTGGTAACTGACACCTGGGTTCCACTGCTGCTCTGGCTTAATAATTCCTCCTTCCAGCTAGGATGCGGTGGAGTTGTGGCAATAGGCTAAAACAAACAAACAAAGCATGTTTTTAAAGCAGAAAATAAAGGTCTCCGGATATTTCAACATATAGATACATTCAGGTAACGAACAACAAAATACATAAAACAAACATCCCCAACGCCTAAAATTAGGCCTCTACTTCGATATAGTTAGGTGATGACCTATATCCCACCCAGAGACACATTTGACTAAAAGGGGCAGATTCATTTGACATTTTACATCCCAAGATAACAGTACCTATAATTTTCTACACATTAGTCAATCATTTTTTGAGGGCCAGAAATTTATTTCTCATTCCTTCCCACCCCCCATCGCCATTTACACGCAGCACTGAGTAAATTGCAAAACACATACCAGAAAGACTCACCATCCTCATCAAAATCAGATCAGTTTCTGGCATTTGTCCTGTCTGATATATTAACAGCTGTTTAGATTTTTTAATAGTCAGTTATTTTTAGTTATTTTTTAATATTCATGTTTAAAAACGAATAATCTATATCAATGTTGTAAATTCGGTATAAAAAAGACAACCTATGGAAACATTATAAAGCAACTAAAGGTTAATTTCTATCTCATAACTTAGCAATATCTGACACACTTTTAGGGTATGAACTAAAGGTAAATTGGACATGTGCCTAGAAAAGCAGCTGTAACATCTTTTCCCCACGAGGTACCAGAGGAAGCTATTCTACATTCAAAATGAAATTTCGCTTCTATAATATCCCACGCCTGAGGTCACAGTGACTGCCACAGCCTTCTTCAGACAAGCAAGACAGCCAGTTCCAAACATAACAGCATGTAAGTGTAAAAATAGACACTTCTGGAATATCAGGATTCAGCGAAAACAAAAATGCTCCAGGAAAGATGCTTTGGGGAGGAAGTTTTTTTAAAAAATAAAAAAAAAAAAAAANAAAAAAAAAAAAAAAAAAGCTAAAGACTTCTGGGCACAAAAAGGTGTTATGGTAGTCAACAGTAGCACTGGAGAAAAATCAGCTAATATTAATGCTGCAATTTCACATGAAGCTTCAACCAGAAAACAGGTCATAATTCTCCCCACATCTTTATCACCCTTCCCTCCCCTCATCCTCTTCCTCATGCCAGCTCCCATTCTAACCCACTAATAATCGAAAAAGCCTAATCATCCTTGGGACTAGTGATTAAACCAGCAAACAGAGGGCTATGAAGAACACCACAGCCAGTACAAGCCAGGGAGGAGAGGAAGCTCAGTGTCACTCACTTCTGCGCCCTGAATTCACAGATCTGCTGTAGCGGTACCTGGCTGCCATAAGAATTACAATGGCCCTTAATGTGCGCAAGTGATGTGTGAAGGGCAGAAGTACAAAGTCACAGACAGATAAAAGGAGATAGTCAGGGAGAAAGAAGCAAACAATTTCCCAGAAGCCTTCCTTCTGCATGAATAATTATAATACTGTTGGATGTGCCCTAAGTTAAAAAGTCCTCCAGTGACAACTGTTTTCTTTTTATAGGTATTTCTGAACCACTGGAATAATATTCATTCGGAAATTTCTATTCAGTAGCACAGATATGCACTGACTGAATGAGCATACCATTTGCAATCTCTGTCAAGAAAAACCAAGCTACAGGAATTTTCCTGAAGACATCAATTACATCGTAGGATAGGAGACCAGACAAACTTAGCCAAGAAGTCCAGAACACAGATTTGTTTCAATGTAAAAATAAACAGGTAAAATTCGGGATGTGGGATTTTTTCTTTAGAAGTGAATATTACTACAGAATTAGCTAAATTGACACCTGAATTCTGTTTCATTCTTCTTATGCACTAAAAAGCTGAAAAGGAGGTGAATAAAAGCTAGATTTTTTTCATGTATTTATTATTTATGTGACTGATAGCACATATTAGAATTTAAAAGAATGAACTGAATCTTGACTACTTATGTAGTCTCAGTTGAATGCAATTTTTACACAAAACACATAATAACATTTTAAATCCATCCATAAAAAATAAAGCTATCACATATGAATGTCTATTTATATGGTACATTTCCAAGAAGCTATTAATTTTGCCACAAAGACAGCAGGTTTACAAAGTTCAGAGATAAGCTATGGAAGAACCTTTCAACTCAGAGTCACCTGGTCAAGACATACCTCAAATAAACACCATCCAATGGCTGGTTTGTGCCCTACATAAGGAGAGTTTGGGCTAACTCCCATTGCCTCTGAACGAAGGGTAACATTCAACTCTTCTTCCCTGTAAACTGTGGCCCACTTCACTTTTAAGATGGGGATTCCAATTTAGGATTGTCTCATTTTTTCCATCCAATAAATGGCCAGTTGTTCCTTTAAAATAAAAGGGCCACTGGTTCAAATGCCTGGTTTCGAACAGAACATCATTGGGCCACACCTCCACATTTTTTCAGATGCTGTTAAAAACACAACTCTGGGCACTAATCTCACAAATTTTAGCTCTTGGAAGGAAAACAATTGTCAAAATTTCAGCACAGTTTGCCATCCTCAACTCTTCCAGAAAATAGTATCACTGAAATAAAAACATGACGTAGCTTTCCTTTGCTTCTGAACAACCGTGGGTGTGCAACATAGGGTTGTCTCTGAATATAGCTGTTCCAAAGTTGTTGACTGAAGCCAGTTTAACGGTACATTACTTGCAGAAGGCTTAAAGTGTCATTTTGAAGACCTACACAATGCAACCTACTGCTTCGGTACAGAACAGCATTCTAAAGAAAATCGTTCTGAATGGCAAGAATATCTTTAAGTAAGTTTAAGCAAACTGCAGCACTCAACAGAAAGTTGTTTATTACGTTGATCAGGATTTACCTTCCACATCAGTGCACCTTTTATGGATCTTTGCAATAAGAAAAGAAATTATTCAACAGCACCACTGTACTGCAGATGAAGTTCGCCATTAACAAGATCATTCAACAGCTCTAACATTAGAAATAAACCAGACCAAAAAATAGAAACACACAGAATGATCCTAAACCCCTCCAGCTCACAGAACATCTGTGATCACTTGTAACCCACACACAGAAAACTAAGACTCAGCTGGGCAGAAACTACTAAATGAATGCAGTGGTCACAACCTTCTGCCCACACTGGTGCATAATAACCATGGCTTCCTTTTAGCCCAGATGCAGAAATATCAAGGAACTTGCCCTGCTGCCCATTTGTTAATAACTCCTAGCTGTCCCATGGAGACAGGGAGGGAGGAGCAGCTGTTCCACACTCCTCCAAATTAATTCCCTGCACAAAATAAGTCTGTTTGGGCTTTGCGTAGGGGCTAAAGATAATAACGTTAGCCTGTATGCATATATTCAACCACTACTGCATTCCCCTAGTTCTTATTGTTCATACTAATCAAGTCATTAAAAGAAGCAGCGCTGAAGCATACGTGACAATAGCTCTGAATGCAAAACATTCCAGCAGCTATTTGGTAATTTAATTAAGGCCTTTTATTTAAAATTTGGTTTTACAATATACATCTTCAGCAAAGGGCAATTTTATTAATCCAACTGGAAATTAATAGTGTTAGGTAAGGGACCCATACTGTTCTTAGGAAACTAATTTCCCCCAAAAAACAGGTATTGATTTTATTTAGATATGTTAAGCATAGCTAATTAAGTGGATGTTCTAGAGGATATTAAAACAGATGAGTAATGACAGCATTAAAGATGCACACAATGAACAAAAGATTAAACAACCGAACTGTGCATGTTATTCTTCATTCTCCCCCTTAAAATGACCTTCCTTAGCCTATGGAAAGCAATTTCTCTCAAAATTATTTTATTATTCATATATCTACCAGCCACTGAAATAAAATCCTTTTTCTATGTTCAAGCTGTTGCATTGCAGACTTCCCCCACCGCACCCACAGACAAGCTAGAGGAACCATTTTTTAACATGAAGAGAATTCTTTAGCTTCCAAAGACTACTTACCGACGTGCTAATTAAAAAAAGAAGTCTAACAGCCTACAGATAATATGACCAAGATCATAATTTCATTAAACCTTACAGCCAAAGTTTGAAATGAGCCTTTCTCCATATAGTTTCAACACACCTACAGTGATATATTCCTTGTCAAAACACCACAAGAAAAATAACACACAACATCATTAGAACAGGTTCCAATTTGTAGCTTCATATCTTAGGTTTTTTATTGATTTTTTTTTTCTTTTTACAGAATGAGAAAAACACAATTCTATAGCAACTGAAGTCAGCAAGATTCTTCTTTATAGAGATAATTCAACTTGAATAACTCTTGGGCAAATGGGGATAAAAATGAGGTATAGAAGGATAAACCACAACTGAGCTCCCACTTTGTGGAAAATTCTTTGGAAGGAGGGAGTGCTTCTGGGAAAGATGCCCTTAGCATCTACAGTTTTCCAAATCCATTCATTTTATATTAGAACTTGGACCAGTCTTATTTGGGAAAAAGAGAGTCAGATATGTATCATATGTAGTCTTCTCAAGAAAAAAATTAGTGCAGAAATGCAAGTGTGATTAGTACAGAATAGCAATATACAGCAAGATTCAAAATACCCTTATATCAAAGGCAGTAGTCTTGACAGTCACCCAGAAAAGCAAGAAAGAATCAAGAAAATACTATTGCTAAGAGTGCTTATATGGTGCCTTCCATACAGAAGCTCAAAAGTGTTTCATAAACACTGATTCATAGCACTGCTTCAGAATATACGTTATCCTCCCTTTACTAGGCACAGAGAACTTAATGTATATAACAATACTACAAATCAATGCCAGAGCTGATTGCCTGATCCGAGTAGTCTGATCCGATCATCATGCTGCAGGCATCTCTTATTTGACACTCTACAACCTGATCTGCCTTTGCCTGTAGGTTATGAGAAGTCAAAAGAAAAGCACTATTGTACCACAAGCCAAGGAGATTAAAGGATGACATAATGAGCAACAAGAGAAAAAATGCATAGCTTTCGTATGTAGTATTATAGATAATACTATAGCTTTTACCTATTTTAATATTCCATATAAGTAACTGCTGTCATTGTCACCACGAACATGAGAAGTGGTCTGTACAATGGTTACTGAGAAAAGATACTTATCAAGTCAATTCCCGTTCAAACATGATTCAAATTAATTTACAATCTGCAGCTCCCTCATCTACAGAGAAACATTCTTCTCTTTAAGCAAGCAGAAACAAGATGACAGAAAAGCAGAAAACATTCATTGTTAGTCTCCCAGCTCCATCCCACTTCACCAGTTCTGATCTCCAGCTACATGTTTGTCAATACTTCTCATCAAGGTGCCTATAAACCGCTGATCTTTCCACAAAGCTATTGCAGGGGCGATTTGAATTGGAAGAAAAAAAATGAAGCAAGAACACTGAAGAAGGAATATACTTATGATTAGTCAGGAATTCTCCACAAAACACATGCTCTTCAGAAAACATCAGCAGCATTCAGTCCAAGAAATCTCATGGGAAAGTAGTTAAGACCAACCACTGATAGATTCTCCAGGGAGGCAGCCATCCTGAAAAACGAGCCACAAGTTCTACAAGTCAAGAAGCAGTCCCACCATCCCAGCTTCAGAGCAGCCCACCTAGCGAACGCTCAGTGAAACCAATACACCTATTCGTTCTGAAACGGCTATTTAAGTAGTTTAACTACTGCACACCACCACAAGACCCATGTTCATTTTAATCAAGAGTTATCAGGGGTTGTCTATTCAAAGTTATAGTAATACATTTCATAAAATCTCTTCCTCCTGCCACCCCCAAAAAGTTATTTGGAGTTTGTTCTTTATAATTTTCATTCAAAGAAAAAAAAAATCTGAGGTTTTACACAACTCTGTACATCCAAATGTTATGGCTTTGAAATTAAAAGCAAAACAAAAAAAAAAAAAACAAAAGAAAAGCCAATCATGCTTGAGATACTGAGCCAACAGAAACTTAAGGAAAGATCACTTCCCAAAGTCAATTTACTTCCCACACAAGTAGGAATTTCCTGGTAGCAACCAAGCCTGATTTGTGTTTTCAGATAAAAAATGCCACAGCTCAAGGTGGCAGGGCTGCAGGCCCACACACTTGTCAGCTGTAGTTTCTCATGCTTGCACACATAACGCATTAGTATGCATTCAGCATTCCTCTTGAAAGGAACCTGATACAGCATTGACAAAACACCATAAAGAAAATAATCTCTCTTTTTGAAAGACTGCTAAGTAACTGGAACGTCACGGGCTAGCAGCCGGATGGAAGCAAAAGAAACATGAAACAGGACATTCTGTTTCATTATTTTGTTTTTAATCCTCATACCAAAGAGCAATACTAAAGCAACAGCACAGTGAAGGCGATCTGCCGTATATTAGCACTGTGTGTACCAGGGTACACTGTACATAACAAAGCAGTTACAAGTAAAAAATAAATTAGGATTTACTAAATTAGTATCATCATCTCTGAGGGCTTCCACATGCTTAAGCTCAAATGAAGAAAATTTAACAAGGCTTTTCCTCCTGAAATTCAGCAAGTCAGACGTTAGCCTTCACTGCTAAATACATAATGAGAATAAAAGACAAGAAAATAAAGCTGCACATCTATGACTACCCACCACCAACACAGTACTATTAACTTACAAGGTAGGAATAGTAACTTCTGTTTGGCATTCTTAACTGATGCTATTTTGTAAAACAAAATACGGTAGTATGAAAGTTTTAATATACACACCCATCTCTCCTGATTTTATTCTGACCCACAGATCCAGGAAAAATATCATATAAATTCTAGTAGAAATATTCAACTGCACAACATAATATCCAGCACAAGAAAAACAAAGAACTAAAGATATAGGAGACAGAACTCCCTAGATGAGGAATTCTAACAAACTGATCTTCCCAAAGCATCTAAAGTACACTATAATTTCTTCCAAACACTTTATTTCATCTCTTTACTAAACATACACAGTGGTGCATTCAACAGTGGAAACAATATACATGTTCCTAATATCCAAACTAAATTGTTTTGTTGTGATGTACTCCTATTCCCTTCCCCCTCCCCAACCAATTAGAGAATAACTGTTGTATTCCCTTTTAACAATCTTTTGCGTATTAGAATGTCCTTTCTTCTTCCCAAATATGGTCCCCTCCTTCATAAACTAGATCACAGATGCTCCCCAATCTTCCCTTATGGAACATATTCTAAATCTCTTAACAGTCCAAGGGGGAGCACAGAGTTGTCAGCAAACGGGAAATACTCCTTCTTAATTTATGATCTCCAAAACTGAACAAGCTATCAAGCAATCTCACCCATTTTAAATACCTACCTCCAAGGCTTCACACACAGCACTCTTCTTAACACACTACCTTGTCATTCATCACAAACTAAATGTTATCCTTTCACCATAATGATGGCTAACAGGTATAATTCATTCCATATCAAGAAATTTGATTTCTTCCTCCTCAAGCCATGGCTACATGGCCAAGTTAATCCAGTATAAACCTGTGTTTCAGTTTCACTATCCAGATGAACATGCAGCTGCAAAATTACCAATCCTGCAAAAACAGGGAGTGGAGTTCAGGACCAACACTTCCAACACCAGTGAGCATTTATGCCAAATTAAGGTGATTATGTAACAGTGCCAGAGGTAGATATCGCTCTGAACTTCTCTTCATTAGACTTCATCCTGTTAATTTCAGGGCTTTTTTCCATTTTGTCAAGATCAGTCTTATTTCAATGCCAGCTTCCATAGCATTTGTCACTTTCCCCAGCTTAGCAGTATATACTTATTTTCTCTATGATCATTCAATTCATCAATGAAAACACTGAGCAGAAATAAGCCAGGAAAAAACAAAGAATTATACCTGAAATGCCTTCCAAATTTGCCACATATTTCCTTAGTTTATCCCAATCAGCATATTCCCAAGATTAAAATGCCTACTCATGTCAAGATACAATTATACCACCTCCACTTTATCTTCTAGATAACTTACCCTCTCAAAGAGGATAATTAAATGGGTTTAAAATTAATTGTTCTTAACAAAGTCACACTTGGGTATTTTCTTAATTTATTTCAAATGGTTATAAGTAGTTTGCTCTAAATTTTTGCATTTTTTGTACTTTTATCCACTAGGAGTAGGTCATAAACAAACACACAATAGAAGAACACAATTAATGAACACTTCAGCAAAACTTCATATTTCAGACAAACGTGAATTTGAGCGTTTGTCCGTATACTCAATTAGTTTTTAAAACAGATGCAGTAAAGTCCCCATCCTACAAACCCCAGGTACATCTGCCACATAGGTGGACCAAAAGCACATACAGCTGAAATCCTGTCACTGGAGGTTTCTGCATAGTTGCACAACTTGTATTACATACTAAAAAATTCTGTTCATATTTGTCCATTTAGTTTGTGTTCAAATTTTATGCCGCAGTAACTTTAAAAAGCTGTAAGTGGTAATTTGCCACAAATGATACCCAAATTGAACATTCAAGACTGCAGCATGGCTTCCTCCCCAGTCTGGGAAACCTTCCAAGCAGGAGAAAGCTAAGGACCAAGCTCTCACGGGACCTGCAACAAGCGTGCAGTGCAAGCCTCATGCCACTTGGAGTCAGCAACCCGCTGCTGCAGGACAGGGTCCTTCTGAACCGTGGGGCCCTGCCTGCCAAACACGCACAGAAACCAGCACGCGTTTATCTGTAAAAACATGGAGTTGACCACTATGTCCCAGAAGATTAAAGAGACAGTTTTGCCAGAATAAACAGAACGTAGGTCACGTTTTGTCTTCCACTTCCCCCGCTCATTTAATGGTATAATTATCATCTTGTAATGGACCCTCAAGCAAAAGCAAAGCAACTTTTATGCAAAAGCACTTCAAAGACTACATACAAATGCAGAACTCCCTTAATGACACACAAACATGACTGCATCTCACATAAACCCAACAATTCAATTTAGCATGCCTTTGTAATCCCTATCAACTCTGCTTGATGTTCAAGAACACAAAGTAAAAAAAGGATGTCTCATTCAAATACAAAAAGAGTTTTACATCAGAGTTGGTTTTGGCCAGAAGCCCAAAGTCTCTGCTTACAAGTTTTATTAAAATTGTTAGCATTTAAGTCCAGCTTCTGCTGAACTTATTAATAAAATTTCCATTGTCTGCACATGATCCAGCACTAGAAGATCATCTACGAACAGGCTAATATGTAATTTGGATTTCAAAAATATTCAAACAAATGTAAATGATTTTCAGTGATTTGGTGCTGTCAGATATTAGCAGGTACAGATTAAATACTCTGCATTTGTTTTTTAAAAAAGTGCTGATATCCTCACAGCTCCTCTTCATTTTTCCTCATTGCACAAAGGCTAGAGCCAACAAGTAGATCATCCACTATGTAAACCTTAAAATGTTTTCATTCCTTTTGTGCAATGCATGTTGGGCTCTTTAATGGTCACAAGGGATCAGAACCAGTGTAACAGATCTCAAATAAACCACAAGAAGATTCCTAACAAAGTAAGCTGTCAGGGCTATCCTGGATGTGTTTCAGAAATAAAATACATATACAATATACACTGACACTGCAAAGACTGCTATAGCATCATTTTGCATCTTTTAAAGATTCCAAACAGCAGTAGCTTCCATTACTACATTATAACACCATTATTCTTCCAGCAGAAATAGTTTTATGTAGTGTCCTAAAAAGACAGATGAAAAATCTATAATTTTTTGACCTACAATAAGTTTGCCTATTCTTTGCCCAGTTTCCTAGGGACGTAAAGCATGCAAGGTTGACAGACAGCACACTCTCCCATGCCTCTGTTCACAGTCGAGTCTCAGCTGTAGCCACTCTACGGCAATCTCAATGCCAATTACTGTAATACACCTTAATGCTTGGTGTAGAAGCTCTGTTCAATCAATCATACAATAACTTATGCAGGAAGGGATCTCTGGAGATCAGCTAGTTCAACCTCCTGCTCAAAGCAGGACTAACTTCAAAACTAGACGAGGCTGCTCAGGCCTCGTCTAGTCGACTTCTGACTATTTCCAAGGATGGAGATTCCACCACCTCTGTGGGCCCTGGTCCAGCACTTAACCATCCTCTTTGTGAGAAATTGGTTTCTTTTTTACAGTAAGGGGAAATTCTGACTGGAGACACGTGATTGCTGCCGCTTGTCCATTCACCATGCACCTCCAAGAAGAGTCTTCCTCCTCCTTTACACATCCCTTCTGGTAGGAAAACACTACTGCCCGATTCCTGCCTTCAGCTTTCTCCCCCCGCCAGGTCAAACAAACCCAGCATTCTCACCTCCTCACACACCATGTGCTTCACCTCCCTGACCATCTTGGTGGCCTCTGCTAGACTCATGCCAGGTTGTTGATCTCTCTCTTGTACTGGCAGCCCAGAACAGGACACAGGACCCAGCTACAGCCAAGCAGAGAGAATAACCACTTCCCTCCACCTGCCAGCTCTGCTCTTATTAACGCAGCCCAACATACTGGCCTTCACTGCTGCAAGGATGTACTGCTGACTCACATTCATCTCTGTGACCACCAGGCCCTCAGGCTCTTTTCTGAAGGGCTGCTCCATGGGCAGCCCATCCTCAGCCAGTACTGAAGCATGGGGTTGTTATTGCTCAGGGAGCAATGCTAAACTTCATGAGATTTCTCTTGGCCCATTCCTCCAACTTGTCAAGGTCTCTCTGAACGTTAGCCCTGTCCTCCAACATATCATCCACTCCATCCAAATTGGTATCATCCACAAACTTGATGAGAGTGCATTCAGCTCATCATTTGGGTCATCAGTGACATCAACGATGACATTACACAGTATCAGCCCAAGTACTGACCCCTGAGGAACACCACCAGTTAGATTTTGAATGGCTGACCACTACCCTTTGAGCCCAGCAGGTCAGCAAGTTTTTCCACCACCTTGTGTCCACCTACTCAGTCCCAATCTCCCCACTGTGGCTATAAGAAAGGGAGATCACGATGAAAATCCTAGTAAACTCAAGGTAAATGACATCTTCCCTAACCTCCAGGATAGTAATTTCATCAAAGAAAACAATCAAGCTGGAAAAGCACAGCTTGCCCTTGGTAAACCTGTCCTGACTGTTCCCAATCACTTCATTGCCCTTCATATGCCTGGAAATGGCTTCCATGATGATTGGCTTCTTAATCTTGCCATGACCTGCAGCCAGGTTAACTGGCTGGTAGCTCCTCAGCTCCTCCTTCTTGCCCCTCTTGAAAATGGGCATACACTAGCCTTTTTCCAGCCATCACAAACATTTCCCAGTCATCACAACCTTTCAGAGATGATAGAGAGAGGCCTTTCAACGGCATCAGCCAGCTCCCTCACCACCTTCAGATATACCCTGTCCAGTCCTATATACTTCTGTATGTCCAGTTTACTTAAGCAGTCACTATCTTGAGCCTCTTCTACTGCAGGCACCACCTCTCACCCCCAAGCTCTGCTACTATGCACAGAGACTGAGCAAGGAAGACTTACATTAAATTGTGGTCTTATCCCATGTCTTCAGCACTGAACATGGATTGTTTTTTCTCTTAATACAAAACTAATTATTTTGAATTTCCAGTTATAAGATCATAGTAAATTCCCAATATCTGCTAACACTATTACAATCATTTCAGCAATCTAACAACAGAGAGTCAAAACTATCAACTTTCCTTCAAGCATCAAACTCTTCTCTACTTAACCCAAATAAAGACAAAAATTACTATAAGCATCTACCTGAGATTTCAGAACAACTTGTTTCACACATGGTAGCTAAGCCATGTTATTTTCATTCCTGTGTAAAAATCCTTTGACTGCTTGCTGTCCAAATCTTAACTTCAACATGAACATAAAATAGTACCCTGGTGGGGGGTACTTTTATGTAATGAGATAGTCAACAACTTCTTTACTGTCTCAGCTTTGGACCACTGAAAAAAGCAATGAGTATTCCCAGTTTTTTTAATATATGTTATTTAGATTATGCTTACAAAAGCTGTAACTTGTACCCTACTGTCTGTCCTCTGAATTACAAGAAAACGTTCATTCCCTTATCTTTTCCACACTAAATTACCATTAAAATAAGTTACCTCTGCCAGATGTACCTTAGTCTGATGTTTCTACTTAGCTTTAAAAAAGGAGAAAGAAAAATTACTACTGATGATGGACCTTCTGGAATGTAGCCATCAATTCACAGTGTTATTCTAAGAATAAGGACCAAAAGCACGATCCTACAGGATCTTACCTGTAATACTTACATGCTTAGTTAAATATACAATTAAAAACTTTGCAGGACAGGGCTTAAGTCATCCTCATAATCCAAGATAAACTAAAAGGGGAAACAGACGAACTATTTTCATTGATAAAATAAATAGCATAAGTAGTAAACATACTGCTATAGTAAAGTTAGAGAATTTCTTCTGGCTGTTACAACCTGGTGCCATAGTCTCGTAATATCTTTAAGCTAGCATAAACTGGTATGGTACGAGGGCCAGA
The DNA here is from genome assembly GCA_003342895.1 of Casuarius casuarius. Classification (NCBI taxonomy): domain Eukaryota; kingdom Metazoa; phylum Chordata; class Aves; order Casuariiformes; family Casuariidae; genus Casuarius; species Casuarius casuarius. The sequence goes on along the minus strand of PTFA01000076.1, from coordinate 2,497,964 downwards.
AGATGCAGTCCTAGTCGCTTGGCAGTGAGCAAAAACTTAGAATAAGAGTTGACTGGATGTTTTTTAAACCAATTTTAACCCCCATTCACTGGCGCTTGCTGACTTATAGAGCACTCATGAAACTACGGCCTTAGGTGCTACAACTAACACAACTACAGGTTTTCAGTGTTATTATCTCTTTGTCAATTGAAACTATAGCCAAAATAATCTCTTGCAACAAAAATACGTAAGAAAAGTATAACAGCAGCCATACTAGAACAGAGAGAAGCTCCACCTGGCCTGCTATCTACACGCAGCCGCATCCCCTTGACCTAGAAGAGCAGTAGTATACTGGCAACAAGCTTGGCTCAGCTCCATCTGGTATTCCCAGATCTGCGCTCTGGTTGTCAGAGCAGCAATTAAACAGTACAAAACAAAGGCAGAGAATGAAGCAACGGCACTGTAAAACCAAGGAAAAAGTAAAACCCCAAAACGGAATATGACAAACTGACCTACAACAAACACCATGAGGATGTGAAGCTGAAGGCAAGTCACTAGTCTACATCACATACAATTTAGTATCATGAAGTTAACTATAGAACTTGTCTGCATCTGTAAACCAACATACTGATGAACTCCACTTCTACTTAAATACGTACAAGAATACACATCCATGCAAGAACCTTCCCTTCTTGTCTATGGCTACTTAGTTTTCTTGAAAATATGTGGCAAAGGTCCTTCACCAAAAGGCTTTTGGAAACTGAATTAGACTAAACCATCCGAATCCCCTTAGTCACATGTTTGTCGAGGTTGGACTTCCCTTTAATATACCATATTTACCCATTTGGCTGTTTCTGTTCTTTATCATAGCTTTTATTAATTTTCCTGGTAAAATTGAAGCCTGTACCAGTCTGCGGGTCTTCCCAGGAAACCTTTGTAAAAACTGGTATGACATCTACCACTGGTCACCATTTGCCTGTTGCACCTCTGAGTTTCTTCAGAGTACTAGGGTGAAGCTCTTAAGTGAATGCTACCTGGTCGTTGCAGCTTGTTACTTTTCATTTTGTGTGGTTCTTCTATACCTTTCCTAATACACAGATGTGGACAGAATATCCATAAACATCTCCAGACCCAAGTTTCCAAAACCACCTATTCAAGGACCTAGCACAAAGATGCCTCTCATTGGTTTGCGAAAGTCAGAACTTGCACGGGCCCCGCAGGTCCTTTACACTTCTGGAAACCATCATGTCAACAGTGGGACAGATAAGACCAGGTGCCACAATTCTGCCACACCACAAGAAAGAAGCTTCCCAAAGCTCTCAACAAGGGGCAAGTTCAGGACAGCACCGATCCCCAAACATGGGGATAACAGGCACTGCCACATGAGACGGGATGCCCTGATCTCCAGAGCGCTCCTCTTCCCGGTCTCCCACCTTCCAACAACAACCGAGCAAGGTGCATGGAGCGGTGCATGGGCCCTCCTAGGGCATGAATGACTTCATGGGGCCAGTCCAACTCCAGGGGCTGCAGCTTCCCGGGAAGGTTAGTGGTCAAGCCAACAGCACCTCACACCTTTCCAGGGCTGGGAAAGAGGCAGAGGACACAGGCAAACTACACACACACCCTCCTCCTCCTAGGGCAGGGAAAAGTAGGGAGAATCACGCTACAGACCAACTTTTTCCAGAGCAGAAGCAATAGAGGGGAAATCAGGAAAGTCACAGTCCCCCTTCCCAGGGCAGGAAAAAGGGAGGAGGGATCAGGCTGGTTACAGCTCCCCTCTTCCCGGGGCAGAAGAGGAGGGGAGCGGGATCAGGCCAGTCACAGCCCCTCTTTTCCCAGTGGGGGACGATCAGCCCAGTTACATCGTCCCCTCTCCTGCGGCTGGAGAAATGGGTGGAATTAGACAGATAGAGCCCCTTCTCGAGGGGAAAGAAGGGGCACAACCAGGCCAGCGTCGCCGTCGTCGCCCCTTCCCAGGAAAGGGGACACAGGGGTCGAGGAGGGAGGCTCAGGCCAGCTACCACCCCCCCCGCTCCGTTACACCGGCCCCAACCCCCCCGCGGACCAAGCCGCCCCCTCACCGTACTCACAGGGACCCGCTCCCGCTCCCGCTCCCGCTCCTCCTCCTCCTGCGGCTCCATGGGCGGCACGCAGCGCCCCGCTCCCCGCCGCGGCCGCCAG
>PTFA01000076.1:2466219-2495540 GCA_003342895.1 Casuarius casuarius | reverse complement strand
GGGTGGGGGGGGGAAGCACGGGCGCGCGCCGCCGTTTTGGCGCGCAGAGCGGCGGTTGCTGAAAGCGCCCGGATGTGGCTGTTGACAGGGATAAACAAACAACACACGCAGACGCGACTCCCCAGAGCCCGGCGAGAGGGAGGGCGCCGGAGCCCCCAGTCCCCAGCCGGGCCCTGAGGCGGCCCTGCTGTGGAGGAGGCGACGTGCCCGCGCTTGGCGGCGTGTCCCGCCTTGTGTCGGTGCCCCCGGCGCTGCCCTCACCTCTCGGGGCGACCTCGCGAAGCCACCGTGCTGTCCAAAACCAGTTAGAACTAAGTGTGCGCACAGAAAGGAGATTTCTGGGCAAAGCAGCTGCGCGAGTAGGAAGTTTTGCAAATGACTCTGGCAGCTGTATGTGTTTCCTGTGGCAAGGAACCACTTCCCCCTATTACTCTGCGTCAGTCCATTCATAAAGAAGCAATACCTGATCACAGCAAATTCTGGGACTCAGTGGTGAACATACAGCAAAATCCAGTGGCAGACATTTTGAGCTTAGGTAGGAGTAATCGGAGAATGAGATGCAATTTCCCAGGTGTGAAGTCCATTTGGCTTATTCAAAGAAGCGACCGGGAGAGATGGCATGTCCCTGGTGGTCAGCCATAGGCAGTCTTCCCTATTAGATCAGAGAAAGGACAGGCGCCAAGTTCAGGGGAGAGACGCTCTGCAACCCGAGCGTACAGAGAAGTCAAGATGAATCCTTACACTGATCCCTGTAGGCCTTGGTGTCGATGTGGTCACCCCGATGATTCATGTCCTCCCTCTGTGTGCCATGAAGAAAAGGGAAGCTCCACATTTCCCTTGACAGAACCATGATGCTTTTATTGAGGCATTCAGTAGAAGTATTCCTGGCTATAATGACATTTCCTGTTTCGGCTGATTGTCAGCAAGGACAAGGAAGGAATTTCCCCTTAAAAGCACAATTGCCCAGAGGTATTTTGAGTTTTATTTATTTACTCTCCTCTAAAACATCCGGAGGAGATGACAGCTGAAGCCAGAGCAGCAAAAGATGCAGATCATTGATCTGACGCAGTGTAGAAAATCCTTCTCCCACGACTTGAAAAGTACAGAGGAGTGAGAGGAGTCTCAAGGGTCATTTATCGCAGGCTCAAAATCCTTATTTCACAGATGGAACATCATTTAATCTTTCATAAACTTATTGAGCTCCTTCTCAAAGCAATTAAGCTTTTCTGCTGTTGGTATAAGCAATATATCCAGCTGTCCATTAGAATATAGCTCCAAACTGCCCACTTCCCTGCATATAAGACAATAAATAACTCCACCAGTTTTCATTCTCTGCTAAGTAGAGGGAAACTAAAGTGGATCAGAAAATGAAGGAGCTTCCATAACATTTTCTGTCTCCTGAGTTATTTATTCTCCTCACAGCGGTTATCTGCCATGTATCCAATGTAACATCTCCCAAAAGGCAGTATATGTTCATTTTCGACTGTGTTGATTCTGCAGTGAATTTGGTGTTATTTTTCAGTACTGAATAAATCAGAACACTAAAACATATCAAGGAAAAAAATCCTTAACACAATTATAATGATACGAAATGCTGACAAGAAAATTCATTTTTATATCCAAACCCATCTTCTATTGTGAATGCAATTAAATTTGCTGGTCTCAGCGTATCTTAGTCCTTATCTATGCACATCCCCCAAAATCATCACCTAATAATTTAGGAGAGAGGCTTAAGAGAATAACACGTACAAGGGTGTGTGCCTAGGGTAACGGGGTGATGAAGACAAGAGGCGTCAATAAAAAAGTAAATACCTCTGCAAGAAGCAGAGATTCCATTCTTACACTGGAAAGCGTAAGGAATAGTCTGTTTGATTTCAGTGCCATTTTTCCCTAATTACAGTGCTATAAAGGAGAGCAGAATTTAGCCCATACGTTGTAGTGCTAATAACAGTTCCAAATGTCATCTGTGAAAAAGCTTGCCATTTGCTTTTCTCTGCTGCAAATGACTGAAGGGCTTCTCTTGTCATACAATACAGAAATTCTGTCATACCCTTTATTTTTAGAAGAGCAATTCACAGGGAGAGAAGGGAGGAGGAAGGGTTTTCTGAATGTTTATCACTTACACATCATACAGGAAGCTGTTCAAATTCTTTATTAATTTTCTAACAATATCTAGAGACTTACTCAGTCTGAGACGCAATATGCTAAAATCCTTTCCAATAAAATGTCATTTGAAATGTAAATCAGAGCGGAATTAAAAAAACAGGCCATCACTGTGAAAGATTATCAGAGAGAGCCAGGCCTGAACAACACTACCTGGTTTGGCTTTCCCCAAAACTCTGTAGATTCCAAGGACTTTTAAAGGCGAAGTATAATGTGTTAAAATAAGCAACTGAAGAATGTACTAATTCCATGGTAGAATATAAAATGTAGGCATCCCTCATTACTGCAAATATCTTGTAAAAAGAAATATTTAAAAATCAGGTCCTGACTTGTGCCAATGACATATAAATTGCAAAGCTGTTGGCATAGGGATTCTTTATATCTAGTGCAAAAGCACCCAGGCAGACTGAGAACTCTACATCTGACCTCCGGAGAGAAGTGTAATAAAAGCAGATATAGAGTACTGTGAATATTATGACCCATTAATTAAGAGTCTCTGTCCCTTACCACAACTGATGATACCAGGCAGCCTGTGACAATGAAGAGAAATGTAATCTGTGAATGGTTGTGATATCCTCAGCTATTGCAATTTTTAACTGACTTCTTGGCACACCAACAAAATAGGAAACTGATTTTCAAATATTTTGCTGAAGATACAATTGAGTTCACAGGCTGTAGGATTTGGATGCACAGAAGTACTTGGAAACTCAACGTTATTGGCAGCTGGTCAACAGGATTCTTCAACTGTCTTTGAAAATCTCAGCTATGATACTTTTTGGTTTTGTGTATTAGTACTATCAGTGTCAGGTATCTTAAAAGCTTACACCTGACGGAGGCTGCTCCACTCCATCTTCTCCTGGTTTGTGATTTTAAAAATGTGTTTGATTTAGTGGGAGAGACTCATGTAATCTCTATATCTAGTCTTGATAAAAGAGAAGTGAAGGAAAAATCAGGTGAATGAAGAATGGCAACAGACAAAGAATGTCAGTGGGCAGAAGGCTGTGCAGCAAGGAGAAATAAAGTGCTCATACTCAAGAAAACTAATTAGATAGGTGATACAATTAGTGAAAGGACAGTGGGAGTGATGAGTTAAAAGAAAAGCTGAAATGTGTATGTGTTAGTGCAAGTGAAGGAGTTTGAACTACTGATGCAGGACATGAAACCAGGTATAATAACAGTAATAATGAATTATAACTCATAACTAAAGCACAAGTACCAAAGAATATGTGCTTTACAGGAAAGATGGAAACAAGTGTGTGAATGGGGAGGCTGCATTATGTGCCAGTTGTTTACTAGACTAAATAAATAGGAACTAGAATGGATGGAATAGAACTAGAATAGGTCAAAATAATTTGGAGGAGAGCTGATAAAAGAATTTTCTTTTTACTGTTTGCAGTAGTACTAACAATTTGCAGTAATTACTGAAATACTGCCAGAGAAAGCATGAGGGTTTATTAGCTGATTCTGTCTAAATTAGATTGAGGGACAAACAGAATCTGGACTTAACTGCAGTCTTCAGTCTCAAAAGGGCAAACCATGATTAAACTAAGACTACTTAATGAGATCAAATGACCTGAGGAACTTGGGCCCAGTTTCACTCCACCTAACTTCAGGCACCTAAGGGGGATACCTAAGCTGGTACCACAGTTGCTCTGTAGTCCCTAGGGAAGTATGGTTCAGCACACTTAAGATTCCCTCTCTGAATGTAGGTGGTTCTTTCCAGTGGTCCCAGAAGGTGCCTGGGATAATTAAACATATAAGTTAGGTACACTGGTAAGATGCTGAAAAATAGGTTAAATAAACCCAAGTTTGGGGTACCTGAATATGGAGAAAGCTTGAAATTTCTATCAGTTTTGCATAATGTGTCTGAAATTTTTATTCCATGTGCAAGAGGAAGACCTTGCGATGAAGGGCTCTGGACCTGGGTGAAAAGCAACCTCAGAAAGAATACTAGCAATAAACAGAGACCCTAAAAGTGTGATCAAGAGGACTCATCATTAAAGAGAGCTATATGTTAGGGATGAAAAAAATTTGGATGCAATTAGAAGTGTGAAGGGGTGAGCTGTGATAAGAACAGGAACCCCACTGCCTTCCTTCCAAAGGATGGGAAACGCTGAGCCCCTGATTTCAAATAAAAGGAAAAAATATTAGTCAGCCTTTCCCCAGTGACCCAAAAGTAGGCTCATATCACTGCTACAAAGCATGCTGTTTATTGACACTCCAACTGACAACAAATAGTGCAACTCCTGCAAGTATTGCAGTCACAGATTCAAGACTTATGTCTTGACTCACATGTTATGCAATCCTTCTCCTCACCAGGAAGCTAGAAAGAACCTATTAAATCTGCCCACACAATGTCTCTAATGCCTGAGCTGAAAGTGTTAGGAAATTATGATAGATTTATAGAGTCCTTCTCCAGGCTTCAGACAAATCATGGGAAAGTTCCTTCAGAAAAATGCACAGCTAATTATTGATTTTCCAGCTGAGATAATGCTTGAAGGTCCAAGTTTTTTTTTTAATTAAATCAGAGGTTTGCAACTGAATGCTAACATTTCTGGTAAGAGTCCCTAGGGAGTAGCCTTTGAATTGGTAAATCAGCTGCCTGAATAAACCAACTTGTCAAGCTAAAACATTACATTCTTTGAGTTATGTGCTAAGTTTAAACAAAAAAAGAAAAGAATACGTGGATTTAGTGAGAATGAAAAATGACAAACTGACAGTTCTGGAAACTGGAGTACTTCGTTTTACCCACAGAATGAGAATAGCACCTGCAATACACTTTCTGTTTGTGTCATCCCACCAATATGATTTTGCTCTGACAGCAAATGCCCTTAGAATTGTTTGCTCTCCATGACCCATTCAGACCTTGGTTTCTGTGCTGCATATGGTTGCCAAAAAAGATGCCAATTTCAGCTAGTTCTGTTGGTGGCTTTTGGATACTTCAAACCTAATTGTGCCAGGGTTACCTAGCTCTTCAAACACATCTTCCTGATAAAATCTGCAGTAGGCATAAGGGCTCTGAGACTGTGCCCATGGAAGCTGGGGCATCTGTTTTATGCTTGAAACATTGAGGAGTCTATTTAAGTTTTCAATCTGTCTTCTTCAGTAGCATACTCTAAGTCCATCCACCAAAAGAAACATGGTGCATTGGCATCCAGGGTATCTGAATTAAAGACCAAGGATGTAATTCGGCTGACCTATTAAAACACCTAAATTTAAGTGTCTGCACAGAGGTTTCTACCTGTGGATTATGTGTTTAAACCCCGCTATAATCAGTGGCAATCCAGGATGGGATCCAGTTGCCTAAACATAGCAGCTGGTTCCAGCTGAGGTACTTCTATATCTGCCTGGAGCTGGCGAGGGGGAAGGCCCTCACCCTTCTGGAATGACAACTTTCCATGGACTCCTTGGAGGCATTCAGCTACTCAAATGTAGGTGTCTACTTTAGGGTGAGCTGAATTATTTCTGCACTTCATTGGGCTAACTCTGTTATCCGCACAGGCATCTAGTGCCACCTGAGATGTAGCAGAGTACCCAAGACATCTGTGCAGAGCTGGTAAATCTGACACCAGACCTATGGGAGACCTGTGCCCTTATGGAAATGGAGATGTGATACCACTGAGCATCTCAAATAGCACTAGACACCTATGTTTAGGCAACAGAATTGATCCTCAGATTTTAATTGACTATAAAGAGAGCTCAGACACCTAATTCAGATGCAAATGTTCACATTTCAATGTAGGCATCTGAAACAATGAGCTGAATCCTACCCCTCATGCCTCATCTTGAAAGTTAGCTTTACCGTTGTGAATTACTTGACCAACATTTTTTCTAGATTCTGATCCATCAAAAAGATGCCCTTCTCACTGATCCTTTGCAGGACAGTTGCAGTCAGTGGAATTCCATGCAGGTGTAAGAATACACTTTCAGTGCTCCTGTTTTAGGATCAAAGCCTAAGTTTCTGAAAGCCCTATGAAGATATAAACTGCAGTAAACCAGTCTTGTACTTGCAGCCTTTATTCAACTTTCATACTCAAGAGAAGCCATTCGCTAAGTATTCTCCACTTTTTCTCTGATGGCTCTTCTGAGCCCACCTGCTTTCTTTCAGCCTTGACCATTAATCCACAGTTTTTCCACGACGACCAGTACTGACATACTCTCTTCTGTGCTCAGCCCTCCCTATCTCTCTGCCACTACTCTAGTCATTACTTATCTCTGCTCTTCACTGTCTTTTACCTTTGACTCTTCTGCCCTTGTTTCCTACTACAAGAATGCCTGGTCTTAGCTCATCCCTGATATCAGTTCTCTGCTCCTGTTCTCAGACTGCAGAGTGTTTTGAGTGGATAGACAGCATGGGAGTTATCTAAAGTTATATGCCTACAGTGTAGACTTCTAATCTGAGCTCATGAATGTAAGCTTCCTTTATAATCTGTGGGGAAAAATCATGTTCTTTTAGGGCATGAGTCAGCTGATCTGTTTTAGACATCTATTTTAGGATGAGATGAAGCATATCCTCAAAGTTTTTGTTCTCCTATGTTGACTTCAGAGGGAACCCAGGCTGACTGGCTCAGGTGGAGATATCTGTGCTATAAAAGTCTATCTTTGGTCTGATGAATCCCAACAATAGAGAGCAAGGGTGACTTCATCCACTGTATATTCTCTTGAGTGAATTCACTCAACCTCGAATTATGCTACCTGTCTAATATAATAGTATATCTTACACTATTAATTCCTTCAGGTTTCTTTGTTCTTTGCTCTGCTTCTCTCTCCACACAGGATCTTGCCTAATATTCCCAAGAGAGTATGGGCAAAATATATTGTGACCCTTCTCTACCTCTGTGCTTCCCTGCTCTCCATCTGCCTTTCATTCTCCACCACCAAGGTCATTGATGCAGAAGTTTCCTGATCTTGCCCACACTTGCCCCAAAAATCTCATACTGTCTCATGATCTCCTTTGCACTCACTTTCATCCCTTCCCTTACTCTCTCCTTAAGCTCTCATTCTTGACTGGTAATTTCTCCTCACAATACAATCATGCTTTAGGTTTTATCATCTTCAAAAACTCCCACTCTGAAATCCACTTGCCACCCCCATTCCTGCCCCACCTTGCTTTCTCTCTCCATCTTTAAGCTCGTTGAATGCACTCTTAATAATTGCTATCAGAAAGTCATAGAATAATTTAGTTTGGAACAGATTTCTGGAAGTCATTTAGTCCAACCTCCTGCTCAAAGCAGGTTCATCAGGTTACTCAGGGGCTTGTCCAGTCAAGTTCTGAATGTCTCCAAGGATGGAGATACCAAATCTATCTTAGATTCCTCTTCTCCAGTGTCCGCCTCTTTCAGTACCTAAGAAGTACCCATTCCAGAGTCCCTCATGACTTTTTAGAGGTAAATCTCAAAACCAGTACTTCATCCTCACTGTTCCTGACCTGTCAATCCATTCCAAAAGTTACAGTGATCTCCTGGAAGTCTTTTTCTTCTTTGGCATCCTCCTATTTCTTTAATGGACCCTTTAGTATGTACTTTGGAGAATCTTTCTCTTCTCACTCCTAGTGTAGGTGTCACAGGGCTCCATATGCTGTGTGCTGTGGTCTCCTGTTGCATCTCCAGTCTCGTAGACAAACACAGATTCAGGTACTGCTTCTGTGATAACAGCTCACAGATCTAGGCCTTTATTCTGCCTCCCTCAGTCTGGAGCAGAAACCCAGCCTGTCTTTGGTATCTCCATACTTTGGGTGTCAGTTCAAGCTCTGAATGACTAAGAGCAGAGCTCTTAACCTTCTGCAAGCCCTTGTCTGCTTTTCTTAGCACAACACTATCACTCCGACTTTTAATGCAGGCCTTGCCTTTGGCTTGGGTCTTCCCCTTGGTCCTTTCACTCAGGATGTCTAAATATCTCTGATTCTTTCTGCCAGAGGTCCCGGAGACGCAGTCATTCACCCTCAGCCATCTCCCATCATAAATGCTGCCATATTCTCTTCTCCGGACTTCAGAGCCTAACCTCACCTGTACTATTTGCAGCTGCAAAACCTAACATTTTGTTTTTATTGCCCTGTTCGCTGCATCCACCTACTGGCTCTCTCCTCTCCACGGCCTCAAACTTGAAAGCTTGTTCTTCGTTTTCAAGGCCCTTTTTAACACACTTTCATTGCATCAAGAAGTCAGCAAGTCAGCTCCTTTTGCCGGTATTACCAGCCTTCATTACCCCTGTGCTAGCTTTCACACAAGCACCTTCATGCTCTTTCCCATGCCACTCCCTGCATTTTGCTCTTATTCCTACAAAAAGCTGCCTGACAGACTACTGGGGTGCTGAGATTACTTCCTGTCATGCTGATTAACATTGTATCATTGTTTCCTTGCATTCCTCCATCTGTCTGTTTCCATCTGTTATATCTTGCCTTATCCCTAGACTGTAGGCTTTTAGAGACAGAGACTGTATTTTCATTTCTGTGTTTGTACAGCACAAGATAGAGTGTGCCCTTCCCTATGAGCAGGGCTGAGAGACACTTTAATAATAAACATTCAATAAAACACACTCACAGGAATGGACATCTAGCCTTTGATTCTCGCAGGAGAGAAAAGAGGACCTGAATTTGTGCAAGAGCTTACTTCTATTCCTCAAATGCTTTTTAGGGAAAGTGGGATATTATCTCAGTTTTAACTGTCTGATCAACCTTAAATTATTTATCTTATAATTATTAACCTGAAAAATAAGACTAGTAACAGGAAACAGTTCGTTTTCAGGCTTGGCTAAGAAAAGGCTGTAACCAGATTGAGCAATTTTAGTTTAAGCAAATTAAGGGTCTAAATTTAGCTCTGTAATTAAAATCCCACTAATCATAAACCATCACCCCAAGTTAACTGCACAATCATCTACTTGTTATAGTTTGGTATTATATAGAATCCTTGTTATTTGGTTTCTGACCAGTCTAAATTCATCATTACAGCATTAGTCATGCAGTGAATGTCTGGAATTTACAGTGCTTAACATTTTGGTGTTTTCTTACTTCATAGAAGGTTTTTTGGATTACTTTACTATTAAAGTACAGTACAGTACTATTTTTGGATATAACCCTTTAAAATTAACTGAGTTTTTATACTTTATAGAAATAAGAGACTTACATGAGAAACTGCCTGTTTAAATGCTCGTTCTTCAATTTAATATTGAGTAGCAGAAGCAGTAAATGAATTTGCTCTTAATCACATTAATGAATGTGATTATTTTAGGAATACATTCTGCCAAGCAGGTTATCTATTTTAGTATGCAATAGCATCATAAATTAAATGGAGCAATTAAAAGAAAACGTGTAGCAAATAACAGATACATAAAAAGTTTTCACAGGGGCAGGGGGGACATTGGAGGGGAGAACAGTATAAAAGAACAGAGTCACAAATGTGTGTTTTATAGAATCCAGTTCTCCCAGTTGGTCATTCCCAATGTAGTCAAAAGGAAAGTCAGAAAGGAAAAAGGATTTCCTCGGGCAGAAATTACAATTATGCTATCAGTAAATGTTTTATACACAGGCCATTTTTTTTCCTTTCTTGATATGTATCCCAAAATCTTTGCAAATTCTAGGTATAAAATCACTCCAGGGCTATCTAGTAATAAAAGGAAATATTTATGTCTCGGCACATTAAAATTGCCCAATCAGCCTGTTATTGCTAGGCACTGTACAAATGCACGATGGAAATATTTACTGTGCTGAAAGGGTTATAGACCAAATGCTCAGACAGACAGTAATTATTGAAACTGCACCATGGCTGGGACAGTGAACCCTTTGGGAGCTTTAGCTATTGAAAAATCAGCAGAACCTTTGCTTTGTCACTGACTTATTGGGAGGAGCTGCCCCTGGAATTCCCATCGTGACAGCGACGGTGAGCTCTTCCTAACCATCCTGCCAAACGCTTCCTCCAGCTCCTCTCTAAAGTAGGTCATCTGCGTATTGGAAACAAAAGGTTCCTGAGGTGCACAGAGCAGAGTAAATACAGACTTTGAGCTTGAGCTCTGCTGCTCCCCATTGTGCTTAAACCTGCCTTGGAAATAAGCACTGATCAGCCGCTCTGGCTTTGGCCTCTTTCCTCTTATGTGAGGATTTATGTGATAGTGCCATTAACTTCCCAACATCTCAAGAAGACGAGAAAGAAAATTAGCCTTCACCATCACAGCAGTTTGCCAGTTCTAATGAAGAACAATTACTGCTGGGGAATAGTAAATGTTTCCCGTTGGCACATTTCCTGTTTTGCAGCCCACAGCTCCCCACGAGGGTGGCAGCCACTTGCTTTGCCTAAGCCCAAAGCCGCCTTGGTGATGGAAATGACATTCAGGCCTCAGCTATTGTCACTTCTAAATCATTCGTGCCCATTTCAACCCACTGACGAATTCTGGTTAGTTTTACAATATGGTCTCTTTGCTGCCTGGGAACAGCTCATTACTCCTCCATGCCGTTGGGAGCAATCCAATGATGCAACAGTCAATACGTTGTCCGTTAAAGTTGTATTAGGACTGCCAGCCTAGAGCTAAAGGATGATAAAAGAAATCTGACATAACATGAAATGAAAGATGATTAATGAAAATATAATTCCACTGATAATTTCATCTGTTGGCTAATAACTCAGTGTTTTTTTAATAACTCATGCTTACGTAACATCTCCTGTATGTGGCTTTCTAAGCACTTTGTAAGTATTAATTAATCTATAACATCCCCGGGAAAGGAGTAGGGTCTCTTCATACACATCCCTGAGTTGCAGATAACCTTCCTTCTTACTATTTGCAACAGTGTTCCTGAGCGGACAAGAAGATGCAACTAGCCCCACTCCGAGGCGGGCACTGCCGGTGGGAAAAAGTGAGAATGAACTGTAATGAGAGGCAGTGGAAAGGCTCTATTCAATTCCTTAGACAGGGTGCCAGGCCAGCCGGGCCAATATTTTCATATTTCAGCAAAGCGTAATATTTCTCTCCAAAACTCTCCAGATCAAATCCTTTTGCACTGTGTTCTCACGCTGCCCTGTGAGCTGACTCGAGCAATCATTTCTGTTTAACTGCTGCGCATTTGAAGCCAAGTCCTGTAAATCCTCACTTCCAGTCCCTGGACTTCCTATGATGCCTGCAAATTCATAATATGTAGTGTTACCTGGATCAAGCCTTTCTTTAGGCGGGGGGAGAGGTGTTAGCTATTATTATTGATATTGTTTCTTGGGTCCTGGCCACAGTCCAACAAAGAAGTGGTTCCCTTTGTGCTGCAAGCTGCAGAAACCCAACTCCACGGCACTTGATCTTAGCTGAAACAAGAGAGGCACACGAGATGGACCTAATTTTTTCTGTCTAGATGTGGCTCCCCACTTGTGTGGATGGCATCCAACCTCCCATACAATTAATGGAGATCAGGCAGTGGAGTCTAGAGAGTGGTTCACATCACCTTAAAATGGATGCTCATCTTTGCTGTGCTCTATGCCATCTGAGCAGATCAGGTGCATGAGGCACCACAAAAATACAGCCAATTTATATTAGCATAGAACTTCACCTACGTATTTAAAAATATATATTTGTAATTACCCTCTGCAGATTTCTTTCCTGAACCAAATATTTACAATGTGTTTTTTCTCTATTTTTAAGCTGTCATTTTTAGTTGCAAAGACAAAATGAAACCCCATAATGCAGTGCAGCCTTAGGAGGCTTATTCCTTATATTCCACTTATGTTCCAAAAGGTGATCAGCTCCTCAGTTACATCCCCAGAATCCCAGGCACTAGGATTAAGAATAAGTGTGTAGCCCATCCCCACCGAATGACCCACAATTTCGTGGTGAATCATTTTGTCTGTGCTCCTTCAGACTTTCATGTTCCCCCCCGCTGCTTGCAGTATAGAAACAAATCTAAAATGGTGATTGACTAAAAATGCACTTTATTCCCTTTCATGACTATTCAGATGTTGGCAGGCTGGTGTTTCACACACACGCGCGTTGTCAAAGCCTATTACCAAGAAAGCATGATGTCGACTTCTGTCTGGCAGGTCACTCCCAGCGTAGGGGTTTATGAATCAACGCTTGGGAAGTGTAGGATGTCCATCCTAATTCCCTGAACTATCTCAGAACATTATTAGCCTGACTTCCTTGGGAACAAGACCGAGGTGATTGCATCCCAGTTTACACAGGCATCTGTCTGTCTGTCCATCTGCCTAATTTTAAAGGAACAAACTAATAATTGGCCAATAGCCATCGGGCAGTTTTAGCCAAATGTTGCAAATGTCCCAAACACGGGAAGACTTTAATTAAAGTCTGTTATTTAGAGCTTTACAAGATACCAATTATGAGCTACAGCTCAATAGGACTTCAGGCTTCGCTGGTTCTACTATCACTACCCAACTTGTTCTCTTACATAGTTCATCGTACTTTGTGGGCAAAGCTCACCACATGTGGAGGACTCATATTGCTTCAGCATCATATGCGAGTTAAACCTGAATACGTCAGGTAGGGAAGTCAAGTAATAGTATATGTCCCGCTGTAGTTCTCTTGCTCCCATCTGCAGCCAGCACACATTTGTGCATGCTCAGTGTTAGGCACACATCCAGCCCCACTCCAAGAGGGCCCAGGCACCTCTGCACCTTTGGGAAGGCCCATGCTCCAGGTTATGCTCTCCAAGCAGAGTATGAGGCCAAATAGACAGCCCTCCACCTCCTTAGCAAAGAACAAGCTCCTCCAAGCAAGAACAGGCATTCAGCCCAAGCTACAGCCCGCAGTGGGAAAGAAAAGGTCAGAAATTTTGGCACGCATAAGGCTAGTCTTGAGCTTGCTTTGGCACCTCTTGCAGAGAGTTGGAGGACCTACAGTTGCCCGCAGAACTATGCGATCTAAGAGGCCAGTGCCAGCTCATGGTTTTAGATTCAGAAATGCTGGGCTGAGGATGCAGGACAACCCATCTGAGGGCACCGATGTGCTGAGCAAGATGCGTTCCTCTTTGCAAGCTTGCCGTTGCTAAAGATTCTCTTTGAGTTCAAGCACAGTAAACCTTTGTGACCTTTCCATGGCCTATATGTATTGACCCTACTCATATGTTCCAGCAGCTTCTTTATATGAGTTACCCCTTCTACTTCCATCCCCTTCTCAGTTTCTTTTCCATTACATTACCCCTTTCCCTATTTGGTTTTCATTTCTCCTTGACTTGCCCACGATATGCCAACACTAACTTCTTGATCTTTCACAGTGACTAACGCTTCCGTTTTGCCAACCATTCTGAATCATTCCGGCTGGTTCAGCACATATCTACAGAGCTGACACACATCATTATTCTTGGACGCAAAGTTATATGAAGGAATTGCATCCCCTCAGGTTGCTTTTCTAGTTGCCGTTTTTGGCTACAGGATCACCCGGGATTTGCATGCAAAAATATATGGTAGCCTATGTGTTGTGGGTGTGTTACAGTTTTCAGTAATTTTATCAGCATGATTTTTGTATCTTTCCATCTGTGAAGCAAGATGCCCTTGGCTTATGTATTTGTCATCCACTATGCTGAGATTTTAGAAGTTTAGAACTGATCTCCTTTGAAAATCAGTGCAACACAAGTTCAAGATTTGCTATTGTGAGACAAAGTCTGCCTTAGCTAACCTCAGACCTCTAAAAGATCCTGGAATCCCGCCTCCTGAAAAAGACACATGCTTGTTAAGACACACGTTCATTCATTATTGAACCATAGTTCTGTCGTACAGGCTCAAATGTACCTGTTTTTGACCTTTGGGCAGTGCCATTGTCAGGAAGCAAGAGTGAAGACTCTTCACGGTGCAAAAAAGTGGAAGGTGTGCTTGTATTTAACATATGCCAATGGCAGTCTTGCAGATAAGGAAGCCAAAGGTGTAACTAAGATGTAGCTTGCTTCATGCATGTAAAGCTAAAGAAACTGTTGCTGTAGGTAGCGTATACAGTCCCTTTCTGGTTCCTTTTGCTCCAGCTGCTCTGTTCGTTAAGACAGCCCAGTGTTTCCCATTTCCAAGGCCTGATTTCAGTTGCTAAGAACTTCTGCCAAACTGTAATTGTTCAGACAATAATTTTTTTAGGACAAATGTCTCTTTCCAGCTGAGATTTTGTGTAACATTTCAGATGAAACAGTTCTGCGGTTTTCAGGAATGAGGGGAGGAGGGAAAAAAATGTTATTTTGCCAGATGAAAAAAGTGTTTAAAACTTGTGAAATGCAGGATGATCATGGAGATGCCTATTCCAGGAAAATCCACCTAAATGTGCTTGGATAGATACCTGTGAAAACTCTGGCTTTTTCCCTTATGTTCAATAAGTCTTATGGGAACTCCGCAGGCATGTTCTCTGGACGTTTTTGCCCTGCATGAGTATAACTCAGCCCTCCACAGCTCCTGAATGTGAACATTTCATGCTCTGCCTGCTCTACAGCAAATGGGACACATTCGGAATACAGGGACTCAGGAAAACTTTCTTGACCGGTGCCAAGAACAGTACGAGCAAGAGCTGACATAAATAGCAGGAGCCTGTCTGCCTCTTGACAAGTCACCATGGAGAGGTGAGGTACATGTCTCTAATACAGAAGGAACAAAGGTGAGGTACGTGTCTCCCAGGAGACCAGGAGAAAGGAAAGACAGAGGGGAAATGAGCTGAGGAGAAAAGGAGTAGGTAATGGATGAGACTGGGGAATCAGGAGACCAGGAATCAGGGTTTAAACAACAATCAGTTGATTAAACCTTGGCAGCTAGTGTCATGTCAGGGTACCCTGCTTGAGCTCTGCCCACCACTCCAGGAGGGCACAGGGCTTCTGCAGATCATCTGCCATACGTGCAGATGTCAGAACACATCAAATGACTCCTGATGCTCATTTTTGGGCAGCTCAACCCTTCTCTGGGATTGTGCCAGAAGTGTGAGCCTAGGAGTGCTCTCCAGATCATCATGGGTGCCTAGGCTATGTCCTGACTCTATAGGAAGGCCAGACTTGCATAGCAAGGTGCCCGTGGGAAATTTAGGTGCATGAGGTAGAGAGGAGTTATGACTCACTGCAGCCTAGCCCTGACATGGATCATTTTGGGACCGGGACCACAAGCACTGCTGTACCGTGCTCCTGCAGTTTTGACATAGTCTGGTGTCATCCTGCAAAGGATTGCGCAGGCAACCTTACCTCTGGCATTCCCTGTTTGGCACAGTCTGTTCTCCAGGATAGTATTTTATGCATACAGTAGGTAGATACTGGTTGTATTGCTACAGGAAATATCTCTGTGAAAGGCAGACTAATACGTTCAGAAGCACGTAATATACATATTGCATGATTTGATTCCCAAGTTTTCCTGGTCTAACGAGTTCTATGGATGATAGTGAAGAGCTAGTACAGACATTCTTGCAAAGAGCACCATAGGATTTTGAACAACGCCCCATCAGGGGTTATGGCCTCAGCTTTGTGTCTTCTCTGGAAGAGCTATTCAACAGTAGCCAATTTTTATGAGTCAGGTCTTCAGTGAGTGTCAGTCGGTTAGCTCCAGCTATTTACTTGGCCCTGTGATTCAATGGAAATTGAAATGTAATGCCTGTTTTTCATGAGCTTAAACAGGAAAATGGGGACGTGAAACCTGACAAATGGAGGAAAACACTCCCAGCTCAGTTCAGGTAAGACTCTGACATTTGCAAAAATGTGCAGTATTTTATTTAACACATCAGAGAAGTATCGAATATTATTAATCACTGTATACAGTGACTGCAGAGGAAGCTGGAGCAGTTTACAGTGAGATGTTATAATCACCAAAGAGAATGAGAAGAAAGTGCAGAATGACACTTTCTGATGTAATATATGTTCAAAGCATTGTCTACAGATCATCCTGAGAAGTCACAACAATGCCAACAGAACGTAATCTCTTTTCATGTCCTTGAAAAAACAGACACGTTCCTTGCTCTGAAATTTTTCCCTGAAACTCTCAAGCTTCCAGTGCTTTATGTTTGTTAGACATTTTACTATTAGTAATTGAATATAGATTCTAAAAGAGAAAAAAAAGAGGGGAAAAAAAAAAAGGTTGTGTGGAAGTTAGAATAGAGAATATCCTCATGTTCCATACCAAAGCTGGCTGCATTTCAGAGGTAAGACGAAATACCTGCGGTCATACTTAGGCCCTAAAGACAGCTAGATTACACCTAGAACAATTCAGGAAATAGATGTTTCCTGAGAAATAAACTTTATTTATTTTGTGGGGGGAGGAGGAAAGGGGAATTCAGGCTAAACAGTCATGAAACAAACAGAATTGTATATGACATAAAATATCTCGGTGTGCCTAAAGTCCAAGATATGCTAGAAACCTACCAGAAATTTTGGCTCCATTAAAATCAACAGCAAAATTCCCAAAGGAAAGTCCCCACAGCAACCAAACCTCGCTCCTCAATTCCTTCAGTTACAGCTCTGCGGATGACTGGCTGCACGCATGAGATCAGGCAGAGAATATTCACCTTGTAGGGCTTTCTACAGCACTTCTCAGACATTAATGAATTAAATCTCGCAGCATTCCTCTGAAGCAGGTCATTATTATAATTGCAAATCAACCCCCAGCCTCAGGGGCCACCTAGCAATCACTCCGTCCTCTCTGTATTACAGCAAGCAGTTACATTTCCCTACCTGGTTGCAAAGGGAGTGCAGGGCTGTAGCTCCACTCTCTTCCTCCTGGTTGGTTTTATTAACATAGGAGAATACAATCAAATCTTCCCTCTAGCTTTGGCTCTTCTTTTAGTGAGCACAGACCAGGAGCTGGCACCAGCCAGGAACCATTTGCAGGAGGCAGTTTGCAGGAAGCCCCCCTGGTTTCAAGGGCAGGGAAGTTCACTAATTAGTCAGCCTCATTGTCCAGGTTCCCAGGTGTGTTTAATTCCCTACCACATGTAACTAAGGATAGGCTTAGAGTGCAGGCAGGTGAGTCTCTGGAGCCCCAGAGCCTCTGCCAGCCAGGTCAGGTAACTTAGTGGTCAACATAGACCATCTACATCCATTTCCTCTCTGTAGGTGACCAGAGCATGGAGAGGAGGGATGGGAGGATGATGTGTAGCTAGGTCTGTTCCCATCATGGCTTCAAGGCATGATCAAGGCACAAAATAAACCTAGTCCAAAACACCCTAAGCCTGACCTGCAGACAGTGGAAGACTTGAGCTAGTGAGCTCAGTCGTATTTACAGGGCTCTGTACAAAATGCTCCTGCTGCGGGGATGCAGCAGATGCTGAAAGGTTGCAAAGGAAGTCAGGCCCTGCCCTGCTGGGAGAGGGATGCACCCCAGCTAACTTTAAACAATTAAAGTGTTTGATTAGGAGCTCAAATCTCACTATTCAGCTGATGGGAAAAGTCAATAATTGCAGATGGCAATTCAAAGTGCCTAAATTTTTAGCTAAACTGGCTGGAGATTTTTTATCATGGGGCCCTGATTCCCCCCCATCACCTAACCTGAAGGCCTAGTCCGAGCTCACTGCAGCCAAATAGCCTTTCTGGTGTTGCCCAGGCGCTGCGGATAAAGAAGAGGAGATGGGTAGGTCGGTGCATGCCCAGGATTCGCCTTGGTGAGGCGCTGGGATGCACCGCGGAGTGGGTGACTCCATCCTCAGGAGCTCCAGAGTATTTCCCGATCTCCAGTTAAAACATAACCTCAGTTAGGAGCCTAGTTACTGCCTAACCCACATTCTTGGAATCGCACCGATTAGACACAAGTGCGAGTACTGCCTCGAGATCCAAAAGCCGAAAGCACATTTAAAAAAAGAAATCAGAGCTTTTTCTCTATAGAGATCTAGCAGCCTGGGGAGTCGCCTTTGTGTTTTCCAAACACCTTGGGTCGGCAGTGCTGACTGCGTTCTCATCTCTTGGTATTTTTCCTGGCCATATGGGAAAGGAAGGTTTATTTTTCACAGGAACTCACTGATTTTGTGCTGTTTCCTGGACAGAGGTTTAAAGGGCCGACACTGAGTTGATCTAGCTTTGGAAATGTCTCCGCTCAGGAGCATCGCTGGTTACTTTTATCTGTTGCCCCACAGTTCCTTGAAGCAGACTCAGCTCCCTCTTCTGCTTATTTTTAGTTGTGAACTGGAGCAGCGAAGGAGAAATTGGTGAGAGCTGAGCGTGCATCTGTCATCACTAGCTGTCACAGCATCAGGGATGAGAGGTCCGTCCCTTCCCCTGCGCCCGGCGTTGTCTCCGGTGATTACATTCCACTTTCTTTACAAAAAAGAGAGCTCAGATGAGGAAGTTCACAGCACTAACAAGCTACAGGATTATTCCTGCCGTCGTTACATTAGCGTCAGATTCTATTGTCAGGTGTTTCTATGGAGACAGCGCGCTGTCCTAGCAGGCAGTTTGTGCTTCATGCCAGTTATATTTATTTGTATTTGTCAAGGAGCCAGAGTGGGCCAAGCCCTGCTCTGTCGATCTGGAGTAACTCTGGTTTCCCACCGACTCCTCACGGCAGAGCTCTGGGCGCAGAGCGAGGAGGCACGCCGTTGCTTTCTGCTAGTGCCCTGTCAGCTCTTGTAGGGTTTGTTTAATCCTCCGCAGCTCATGGCCGTTTTCTTCTGCAAAAAGAGGCGAGTGCTCTTAGCCGGTGAGAGTAAGATGCATGCGGCTAAAAAATGTGAAGGGAGAAGTGTGGATGAGGAAATGCCTGCCGGTGCAAGGCCTGGAGAACAGGCTCAGGGAGCAGGAACCCTGAGTTTGTCTTCCCCTGTGCCCCTCTCTCCATCCAGCACTTTTGTGGACTTCAAGTGCCATTTCCCCGTCTTTACAGCGTAAGCATATCTGATCACCTTGGGAAATAATTCAGGGCAGGGCAGGAGCAGGCCACAGACTCCTTCTGGACGCATCTGAGGGTTAGAAATCAGCCACTATCAAGTACATGACGAGATGTACATCCTGCTTGTCCCCGAAAAATAGGTGGCTCCTACCAGTTCATCCCCACACGCCCAGTGATGTGCAATGTCATGTATGCCATGGGGCTGTGCGACTGGAGTCACTGGGTGCATCTGCCCTTTGCAGCTGGCTGCAAACCTGCGCCGCAACAGAGCTGCACTTGGTCCTGTGCTGGATGCACGGGGCTGGGGCTGCAGCACTGTGTAACTGATGCTTGTGGCTCTAGTCATTAGCTGGGGTGGATTTCCACGCAAATGAGCTGCCGTAAACGAGCCTTAACCAGCAATAGTGGGAAGAGGATGAGCACTTGGGAAGGCTTGGGGACCAGAGGAGAGCCGAAATGTGAAGTGAAATCGCTAGCTGAAAGCTAAAGTAGAAAGCTGACGACAAACAACTGTTCACCTTGCAGACCTGCAGAGTAAGGAGTGTCCTGGGACCACCACCAAACGCTGGACCGCTCCATTCTCCGCAGCTTCTTGACAGAGACTGCAGGAATATTTGCTAATGTAAATTTATGAGCACACAGTACTGATAGCTGCTGTCACCCTCCCTCTCCTTCCATCTCCCCACGCCACTGCTGACAAAGGCAAAGCCCTTCCAGGTGAGTGGAATAAGCAGGGAAGGGAGGCAGAGGTAGATACGAGGCAGTCCAGGATGCAAGTCAGCTCCAAGAAGCTCACCGTGACGTCCCCATCCTGCAGACCCCTGAGTGGACAGGACGGGCGCTCGGTGTTGCTGGAATCCCTCTTTGGGCAGATGCAAGGGAATGAAAAGACCCTTCTGTTAATGTCAGAGAGGAGCTGAAATCAAAGGCGTGAACACCCTTGGAGTGTTCCTGTGAAACCAGCTCTAGATACCTCCTATTTCTCACTTTCAGGCTACTGTACATGTAAATACTCTTGCTGATGTGAGGCATTATGATGATTCATATGTTTATAGGAAAGTTTCGACCCCTGTCCCTCGCATTCCAGCTCAGGCTAATACTTGTATACTGCTTTCTCACTGCAGTATTTAATGATCTGTTCCCTGCTCGAGTTAATCCCAGTAAAAAGGTGATGTATGGCCCTGAAAGCAAGGAGCTGGCCACTGGTATTCCTTTCTTTTCTGTGCTTTGCACCCACAGATTTCCAGGACCCTGTTGTTCCCCTGGAAGGAGCTGCCCTGGCCTGCACCTGGTGACAAGCTGTGCTCCCAGGCTCTGACCAAGAGAAGATGCATTTATTTTTAACATCCTGGGTTCAGGCAGACCTACCTGTGTGCAAATATAACCAGGCATCACGCAGCCAGTTTATTCCCCTGGCCACAGGCGCTGGTGTCCCTTAGCCACAAGGGGTTCCCCGAAGGACAGACCTTGGACCGAAGAATTATCCTCGCTGCATGGACAAGCAGCACAGAGAGGTCTCGAACACACCCCAAACTGGATGAGGCACTAAAATCCAGATGCTGACAATGTGCGACTTCAGCAGGAGGTGCTGAGTGGTCACACAGTAACCCCAAAACACAACCTTGCTCCCACACCACGGCAAAGGGATCATTGCCTGAAGCAAGAACATAAGATTGGCTATTCTGCATCAACGCAAAGACCAGTCTAGACAGGTAGTTTGTCCCTTGACGATGGCCACTGATGGAGGCTTAGAGGAAAGTGCAAGGGGACGTTCATATGCACTCATATTCCCCTTGCTATGCCCTTCCAGGTTCTGGCAGTCTGTAGCAATTTGCCTCAAAGTACAGGTTAAGAAATCTTCAAGGGTAGGCAAAATCAGCATTCTCCCATGGTATTTTCCCCTGAGAGAGACCTGGGGTAAAAAATTCCTGTGCACTCTAAAATAGCCATTTGAAAATGACACTTTTTCAGTTTATTCCTGGGTTGAACAGCCTGCTTCTTGCAGGTGAGTTGCCGAATTCTGCTACTCTCATAGCTGAATTGAGGAACTGTATAACAGATATAACTTATTTTAATTTACATAGCATACTGTATTTAATGTTTTTCCTAATTACATGCCAAGAGACCAGAGCAGTTAACTTGAAGAGTTCCATGAATTTCCACGCACTTCCAACTTTTGGCATGAATATCATTAACTTTTATTAACATAATTAATACTAATGGCAAAAAAAGACTGCTATCATTTCACTCTTGTATTTTGGACATGAATGTTGATCACTGTACTCTAACCACAAGCAACAAATCAGAACTTGATAGATGGATTTGCCTTCTCTAGCCGCTAACAGCGACAGCCTTTAAATTTACTTGGGAGGAAGAATTGATGGCACAGAAAGCTGACTTTGGAGCTGATAATTTTATTTCGTTGAGAGAGGAGTTAATAAATCATCATGCTGCTCTGATTAATGATTCAGGAGAGCATCTCCCCCCATTCTTGGAAACATTCCTGAAAAGGAATAGCGAGCTGGTCAAGGAAGCAAATAACGAATGAAAAGCTGTCAGATAAATTCATCTCAGAGCGAGCACCGGGCCAGCCAGGCCCCTCCCTTTGCAATCAGCGGGATCATTAATTGAGCGCAATTCAAGGGCACGATCTGCAATAGGTGATTCGACCGGTGGTTAGAAAAGCCACATGGGATGTAAGAAGCTCTGCATTAGCTCCTGCCTCTGCGCCAGTCTCTACACGTCCTTGGCCAATTCGCTTCGGACAAGCTTGTGCCGGTGGGTACAGAAACAGCGCTTTTAACTCCACGTTGGTCTAGGAAGCCCCTTGCCCGTTCCCGGGTAGGCCCTGGGAATCCTCATTGCCCTTAGTAATCCTCGCTGGCGTTGATAAGCGTGGCATAGATCTGGAAACCTGGCCAGAGCCCAGCGGGAAAGGGATGAGTCGAGGCAACGCCAAAGCAGCAAGAGCCTCGAGGCTCATTCCTTCCCCCAGGCAAGGAAACTTGCTTCGTGCACCGCTCCTCCCTCTCCAACCATCCTACTTCTCTTACATCTTCTCTCTTTAAAAGGATTTTATTCTAATGATTTGTTAATGAACTCCTTTATCTGATTTCCAGGCTGCTCTCTTTCGGGTGACGACACCGGTGCTGAACAGCCCAGTCACCGCAGCGGCCGTGTCTCATTCGGGGCACGCGTCCCCAGCACGCCTCCGCCGGATCGGGCGCGGGGACGGAGCCCGAGGCTGCTCCGCGCCTCTGCTTGCCGTCGCAAAACCTGCCGAGCGCAAGTGGCCTGGAGAAGCCAGACAAGCATCTTCTTTATTTGTGGTGTGGGCAGATGGCTTCGGATGCCTTGCAGCCTAGTAAGGCTGGAGCCTAACGGTGCCTTTTCTACAAGGGGCTTGTTTCAGGGTTCAGGGTCCTGGGTGAAGGCCTCTGGATCCCCAGGGATTACCGCAGATCCCTGGACGCTTCACTGATTCACTCAAA
The DNA here is from genome assembly GCA_003342895.1 of Casuarius casuarius. Taxonomy (NCBI): domain Eukaryota; kingdom Metazoa; phylum Chordata; class Aves; order Casuariiformes; family Casuariidae; genus Casuarius; species Casuarius casuarius. The sequence continues at coordinate 2,473,141 of PTFA01000076.1, read as the reverse complement.
CAGCTTTGGGCCAACGCAGCACTGCAAAATGCCCATGCATTGGATGGACTGGGCTAAGCAAGCTGAAAAGCCGGCTGCTGGGTAGTGCAAGGGGGTCTAGGGGAAATTTTGAAGGCTACAATTTTCAGCTGAAAACACACTGAAAGAAACTAAAACAAAAATAAAGTCCAAAATGTTTTGCTTCAGCCTTTTTCTGAATGAAACAGTCCAATAGCTTGGTTTAAAGAATGCTTTATTAAAAAAGTACAGAATTTTTTACAGGTGATTAAGAAGCAGCCTGATATTGAGTGGTGAAAGACTTATTTGGGGTTCAACGAATCATTTCATACAAACTGGAAAGAAGGCTTGCTTGGAAATGTTTGCAGCTTTCCAGCCAATAAACCAGTCAAGTAAAAAAATTGAGCTGTAGTAGTCAAAAGACCCCATGCCTGGCAAGGCAGCTATATTCTTACCAATGCAATTGTTAAAAAAAATTGTCCCCTCCTGGTTTATTTTTGGGAAACCTGCCCACTGAATGCCCAGCAAAACCACTGTGTTCCCGCCAGCCCCGTCCTCAGCGCTGTGCTTATCCCGAGCCCGATTAGTCCCTCTGCCCCGGCCAATGCACACAAAAAGCACCTGCTAAAAATACCGCGACTGGGAAGCGTGATGAAGGAGAGAATAGAAACACCACTTCTGCTGGCAGCCAGCCTCTCTGAGAGCTAGCGGCATTAGCACTTTGTATTATCGATTTTGATTTTTGTTATTTGTGGGCTGGGGGGAGCCCCGGCATAGATTTCTGGCCAGCCTATTTTTAGGAGGCGGCACGACGGCAGGCGCTGCGGCCACCTCGCAGCCTTGGCAAGCTGCTCTGCAGCAACGCCAAACCTGGAGCCCCATAGCCATCCGGCCGGGCCCCGGCGCCGAAATGCCGGCCGGCGCCTCCGCCGCGTGCCCGGTCCCTCGTTACTGATAACGCGGCCCCATCGCCGCGGCGTTGCACGGAGTCACGCGCGCTGCTCCGATCTGCAGGAATGCCTGGGAGAAGATGCCGTTCGGCCAAAGGCTCCTCACGGCCCCCCCGTTTCCCCGGCATCAGGGCAAGCCGTTCCCGGCCGTCCCGGCGTCTCCCCGCTCTCACGCGTGCAGCCCCTCCGCGGCGCCGGGAGCGGGTCCGGAGCGGAGCCGGCGCTGCTGGGCGCGTGCCAGTTGCCATGGAAATGCAGAGCGATGTCTTCTAGAAGTTTTCCTCGAAGGGGGAATCGTCAGAGCGATCGGAGGGGGGGATCTAAAGCAAAGGGATGAAATCAAGGGCCTGGGGAGCGACCTGGTGACAACGCGCTGTCCCAGCGGCCTTCCCAGGAGGAACCGCTGCTCCGTCGTGTGCCGCCATCCCCCGGGTGAGCTCCTTTGCAGGCTTCCACGAGTTTTGGATGCTGCTCCCTTCTCGGACTCAGAGGCCTGGTCGAGGGACATTTGGGGGTCGTTTATAAAGAATCTGGGCTTTGGCGCTGGCTTTTGGCATTTTTTCAGTGGGTGGTGGCATAAACGAGCTGCTCTGCTTCCAGAAGACAGGAATCCCCGAAGGTAATCCAGTGGTCCACAAGCCAAAAAAATCAAGGGATACGGACTGGTGATAACAGACCAAAATGCCGGGGAGCGAGGAGATGCAGGCGGCACACCCGAGGACCACAGTGCTGCCGCAGCGAGGCAGGGAGGTGTTTCCTTCTCCCAGGCTTCCAGAATAAATAGGGTTTTGAGTCACAGAAGTGTCTTCCTGAGTAGTCAGGACTGGCGGGTCAGAGCCGATGGAGCCACTTTCTCGCCTGTGAGAGAAGCCGATGGAAGGTGAAGCCCGGCAGCGAGTCCTTTTGAAGAATTTCCCAGCTTCAGCCATCACCGCGGAGAGATTTTGATCACGAGGAGGGAAGAATTCATAAGCCAGGAGGCCCCATGGGAGCAGCATGCAGATTTATCACACGCACGCAAATTTGCCTGGAGGCTCTTCCGAAACTGCAAACTTGGAGGCAATGGAGAAGTGCTGGTAAAGGCGAGCACGGAGGGAAGAACCAGATACCTGTGCTCAGCAGCGAGGAAGGAAGGCGGAAATGCCAGAGGGGCAACTTCTGGCTTGAAACCCCTCAGTTTCCAGCTCCACGGCTTGGGCCAGCCCCATGCATCCAGCCTTGATGCAACGTGGGGCATCCAACAAAGCTGGCAGCTGGCATCTTCCAAACAAACAGAAGGAGAGATTCCTTCACCAAACATGTAGCTCATCTCTGAGCTGAGGGTTCGAAAAGCAATTGGACAAATTCGTGGGGAAATAGATCCGTGAGCCACAAATGCCTGGAGCTTGGGAGAATACACCTGGAAATGTTATCCTTCCCTAGATACCGGCTGTGGGCACACAGACACAAGTTGCACTGTCAAAAATGTGTCTCCGGCTCTCCCAGCTCTGCAGAGGGAGGGTGGTCTTGTTTCTGCTGCGGGGTCTTCTACAAAAGCCGGGCAGAGATGGCCTCCCCTTCGGTATTGCCATTAACCAATTCTCAGCCCGTCCCTTTGGAAAAATTCATTCCAGCCTGCAATCAGTGCTGCCTCGGCCTGTCCCTCCTCTCCTCGCTGCCCTCGCTAGCAGCTCCAGGGCTGTCTCCTCTTCCCGAGCCTGCACGTTGCAGCGGGATAGCTGCTCCCAGGCCTTCCTCCAGCTCCTTGCTGGCTCGTGACACGGGCAAGGCAGGCGGAGGAGGTTGGTTTTGCCTTCTTCTCATGGCAGCTTCCCTGGCTCCTCTCCCCCCAGCCACAAATAGAGCAGTTTCTCCCTCAAACAGGGCCGGGAATCCGAGGAGCATCCAGCCCCCCACCAAAACCCTGCTGGTACCCGCAAGGGCTTCGCCAAGCAAGCGTCCTCTGCAGCCTGCCTGGCTGGCGGAGGCGAGAAACCGCCCGGGGACGGTGCTTCGTGCCAGCCGGTTGCAGATGGCGGGTGATGGGGGAGTCCCGGGCTGGCAGCCTGCGCGCGGCTTCGGGCTCAGGGCAGCCTGTGGGTCTGGACCGGCCCGCCGAGGGCCGACGCGGGGCTGCAGACCCCGCCGGGAGCAGCGGGCAACGTGCCTGGCTGCCACGCGGGTCCCCAGAGCATCACAAGGACCAGAGAGAGAGGACCGAAACCTGGGGCAAAGCCTGAGCTCTGTTACCTCCCCGGGGTGCCCGGGTAAGAAAGAAGGGGGGACCTGGCCCCGTGCACGGATTTCCTCCGGGTATTTTTACGACAATGCGTTGCGCCGCGGGAAGGCTATCCCGCGCGTTCGTGAGCCAAAGGCCCCAGGTGGGAACCGAAGCGCTGTGCCAGCCACCTGGCCGCGGAGCTTGGCTTTCATCAGCGTCACATTTTCGTATTACCTCATGCGCTTTGCAGCAGCCGTTCCCGGCCGTGTAACCTCCACGGCAGAGCTGATCCGGGGGCCGTGGCCTCGGGGACGCGGCCACGCTCCTCCGATGGAAATTTCCTGCAGTGCTGGAGGACGGCATCCGCGAACACGTGAATCCTTAAAAGAGGGCCGCTCGCCGTTCCCCTGCTGTTCGATGTCCCTGGCATCCATTCTTGTTCACCTGCTGAACTAACCACTGTTTTAAAGGCATGGAAATAGTCGGGATGCAGGGATGGATGTGAAACCAGTGAGTCTGCAGCTTACCCAAAATCTACCTGGGAAAGGTTTTTTACGTAGATTCAGACACGAATTTAAACCAAACTAGCTGTTCCAGCAGAGCATGCCTTTAGAGGCTGTTACTCTAATGCAAGTGAGCCTGTATTTAAGTTAAACAGAAAATTGTTCATCCCAGGGTAAGAGGACACAACATACTGGGACCATACGTCTATAACTACAGCTGCTCCAGCAGAGTTTGCAGCACGTTCCCCTGCAGACGAGGCCTATCTAAATGACGTGATACTGTTTCTGTCCCTGGCTGAATAACTGAAATGTCTCCACTATTTTCGGATCATCTCTGAGCATGGAGAGAAGTCGAACGGGGTCATCCGTGCCAGGCCGCGGTAGCAGGGGGCCTTCCCGTGGCGTGCTGCACCGCTGACATGGCCTCTCTGCAGTGCAAAGTTGCTCCCCCTCGAGCAGCAGTCGTCAAAATGTCACGTATTGATCTCCTGTGGAGTCCATCCCACGGGGTCACCGCACTGTCCCCGTTCCAGCGATGGGGAGATGGAGCGAGCCTGCCTATTCGGCGCTTCGCGAGCTGCCAGCGCCAGCAAATTGCTCGTGCGTCAGAAGTGAACTGCACAATTTTCCCTTGGTCTTTATTTCTTTTACCCTCTTCTGGCTGGAATCATACAAAAGGTGATACAGGTTTTTCCATCTCTGGAAAAAAGAAAGTAGCTTTTTCTCTGGAAAGCAGGAAGTACGGTTGCACGGGGCTGTGCCCGGCTGAGGGGGGTCCTGTACCAAGCCGTAAACGCAGCAGGATCTGGACTGCAGCTCCAGCGCTGAGACCAGAAGCCCTACGTGTCCATACAGGCTGGAGCCTGAGACCTCACTTAAAACAGGGTTCGTCCAAATAACATACGAGCGACCATTCTGGGTCCAACCAAGGTCCATCTAACCCAGCCTGGGACAGATGCCTACAGAAAAGCAAAGACCAGGGCAAGGACGCAGCGGTCCATCCCTTGGCCATATCCCACCAGCGTCCAGCAGATTTGCTAAACGGCAGGTTGTGTTTGTGCTTAGTAGCCACAGATGGACTGTTTTGAGCCTGGTTACAGTTTTGGTCTCTGGGACCTCTTAAGGCAGCGAGATCCCGTCTCATTGAACGCTGCGGGACTAGTATTGCTTTGGTTGGCTTGAAACCTTGCTTTCTGGCCATTCCTCTGGGCTCCCCTCATCTCCTGTGAGATGAGAAGCTGTGAATAATTGTATCCCACTCACCATTTCCACACCCTGGTAATGCCATGGATCTCTCCGGCCCCTCTTCTGCTTCCAGCCTGAACCGTACAGCTCATGCCCTGACGCTCCCTGAATCACCAGCCAAGCTGAATGCTGCTTTGCACCTCTCAGCCGGAGATCGCAGTGCATTTTGCACAGGGAACTATTAACGAGCTGCCCCCAGTGTGGGGAAGCTCTGCTAGACACCGTCGGAGGTGATTTGCCCGAGGTAACGCAGTGAGTCACTGCTGGAGCCAGGAATAGCGCTGGCGGCAGGGCCCCGTTTCAGCCCCGCTCCCTTCCTCCGGCACCGCTCGGCCCCGCGGACGCGGGCGCTGCCGGTCATCCCGGTCGGACCTGGGCTCTGAGCACGGGCACAAGCCGGGCAGCGAGGCCGGGGAAGGGTCTGCTCCTCCTTCCTCCTGCCCTCCTTCCCCGGGGTCTGTCCCAGCGCCGGTGGGACAGACGGCATCGCTCCAGTGGGAGGCAAACCCTGTCCCACGGAGGCTGGCGGAGCAGGGAGGAGGGTCGGAGAACAGCCAGCGTCTGGTGAACGTGTCGCTCTTCCCATGTTCTTCACTTTGGGGGAAAGAAAGAAAATCCCGTGGCTTGGTTCAACCCCGTTGCACAGAAAACGCACGCTTCTCGCCGCGGTGGCGTTGCACTCGGAAGCGACGGTTTTGTTTCAACCTGTCAATTTTTTTGTAAATTGATTTTGTAGCAGGCTCCGAAACCCAGCAGCCCCGTTCCAGCTTGCCCAGATGAAACCTTCCCCTCCGGCCGACGTGGATGTGCTCAGTTCCAGCGGTGATCCACCCCCGAAACATCGCTGCTTTTCCAGGTTCAGCTCCCAATCAGAGTTCCCCTTGGGAATTTGGAAATCCCCGAGCGATTAAGCAGGAAAAGCAACAACCTCCGCGCTTTCTCCACCGCCCCCTCCCATGTGTGCAGCTTCGCTGGAAGCTCCCCCAAACCTGGCGGCTGGGGCGGCCCGGGGTGGTGCGAAGCACTACCAGGAGCCTCCCGAGCTACTGCTCACGTTCAGGCTGCTCCTAAAACATCCCTCTTTGCTTAATCCGCGGGATTTGTGGCGTCGACCTGCCCTCTGCCCCCCCGGATGCATCCGTACCTCACCCAGCCGGGCGGAAGCCATGGACTCGGACGGCTGCAAACCGGCGTGGGAGCCGCCTGCAGCGTTTCCCTTCTGGCTTTGGCTGCTCGCTCGATCGCACGAGGAGACGGGGCAGCCAGCGCAGCCCGGGATCCGCTTCGTGGCTCCGAATCAAAGCGAATGCAAAATGCCAGCAGAAACGGAAAGTATTGCAAAATCAGCCTCGGGAAGGAAGGGAGGGGGGGACAGCAAGCCCGGCACCTTTCACGCTTCTAGAAGGAACAAGAGCAACAAAAGGCATTCACAGGGAAAAAATAGCAGAAGGCGAATAAGAGCCTGGGGAGATGTAAATCTGGAATAACAGCAGCCCACGTTGGGAGGGAAGCCAAAGCCGAAGCGCTCGGAGAGGGCATCGCTGCGGCGCCCGGGCCGGATCCTGAGCGGGGCCGAGCATCCTGCCGGCCGTGGGAGCTCAGGGGGCTCCACGCTGCAGCCGGAGGAGCGCGAGGGCCGCGTGCACGCGTGTTTGCACGCGTGTGTGCTTGCACGCGTGTGTGTTTGCACGCGTGTGCCCGTGTGTGCGCCTGTGCCAGGAACTGCCGCTGTAGGTGTGTTTGTGCAAAAGGTGCGATGGAGGGGTGCCGGCGGGGTTGTGCAAGGGGTGCAGGGCTGTGCACACACACACTAACACACACTAACACTAATACACATGTACACACACACACACACACACACACACAGCTGCCCGGGGGCTCCCCTCGCCCCGGGGGGACCGCGGAGCCGGGGCTGCCCGAGCAGCCGCGATTTGTTAAAAATATCGCGATTATTAGTTAAAAAGGGAGAGAAGGAGGGGGGGGGGAAGGAAAAGGGCAGCGCGTCACGGGGAGAGATTTCCTTATTG
>PTFA01000076.1:2419825-2460912 GCA_003342895.1 Casuarius casuarius | reverse complement strand
CGGCGCGGCTGCGCGCCCAGGGCCGGATCCTGCCCGCATTTACCCCCCCCCCCCGCAAACACGGAGCAGGGCCGGGCGGGCGCCCCGGGTGTCGAGGGCGGCAGTCGGGGCCCGAAACGCGGCAGCCCCGTGCCCGAAGCCGAAAAGCGCTTTATCATCCCGGCGGCAGCGGCGACGCCGGGTGAAAATGAAGTTACAGGCGGTGCTTTGTGTCGGCCGCGTCTCGGCCGTGCTCGCTCCGGCGAGCGTGGACTGAGGTGAGGTTCACGCGCGGAGATGCGTTTTATAACCACCCTAAAATACAAAATCGAGCCAGCAGATGGGTCCAAAACCAGCCAGGCAGCTCCATAAATCCTCCCAGCACATATTTATTTTTTGCCTGGGCTGCTTTCCCTTACTGATTTTTTCGCTAACCATCGGTTTCCCAACCCTCGGTTTCCCAACCCTCGCAGCTCGGTTGTCTCTTCCGAGGGGTTTGCCGAGCCGGGGGGGACGTCGGTGGGTACCGAATGGGGCTGGTGAGGGCCGGAGCCGCGCGTCCCCCCGCGGTCGCGCCACGGTGGCTCGGGGCCGGGCGAGGTGGCAGGTCCCCACGAGCCCGGCTGCGAGCGCGGACGGAGGGTTTAGGGCAGTTTAGCACACGCGATGTCCCGGGTTTAACCACGCGGAGGATGAGTAGGAGGCAGGGATGAAGGACCCAGGCTTTGCTGGGTCACGCATGCTCCTCGTGGGGGGTCGGTTGTAGACGCCGGTGCAGAGGGGCTCGGTGGGGTTTTTACGGTGGTGCTGGGGACTGTTCTGGAGTGGTTTGGGAGATTTCCCGATAAATAACGCCGAAACAAGGCAGCCCGGGAAGCAGGGCTGGCCCTGGTAGCACCTTGGTGCTGCTGGAGAGGGGAACCGCTGCGGTTCCTCGCGCGGGAGAGAGGGAAACGGGGCATTTCTGGTGGATGAATTTCTGCTGGCCTGTCCCGTTTCACGAGGGGGGGTTCTTTCCTCGCTATCCTGGAGGGGTTTGTGAGATGGGAACCACAAAGACCAGGTCCATCGCCCCAGCATGGGAGAACCAGTGGCTTCCCCTGCAGCATCACGTGCCGGAGCAGCGTGGGCTTGGAGGGCTCCCAGCCCCGTAAGAGGGTTCCCAGCTCCTTCCTGCCGCCCACAAAACCTCCAGGAGCCGGAGACCTGGAGCACCGAGGGATGACAGGGCTGCTGAGCACCTCACAGAGTGAAACTGGGGGTGGCTTTCCTCCTTCCCCGCTGGGGAGAAACAGCAGGGGAGGATGGAGGCAGAGAGGGCACCAAGAGCAGGGACCGGGAAGGGACTTTTGGGGCGCAGCTGTCCTTGCATCGTTGACCCCCCTCTCTCTTCCAGCGCCCAGCACTGCCCAATGCTGAGCGGGCCCCCGCGGACTCGCCGGACACCCCGCTCCCGTCCCTGGGCTCCTGCCCTCACCATGCCCCTGCGGAGCCGGGGCCCCGCGTCCCGGGGTGCCGACGTGCTGACCCAGCCCTCGCCCGCCCGCCGCCGCGCCGCCCGGCCCGCGCCATGAGCGGGCCCCCGCGGTTCCCCTGCGGCGGGGCGCGTAGCTGAGGAATGGCCTCGCTGGACCTGCCCTACCGGTGTCCGCGGTGCGGGGAGCACAAGCGCTTCCGGAGCCTGTCCTCGCTGCGGGCGCACCTGGAGTACAACCACACCTACGAGACCCTCTACGTCCTCTCCAAGACCAACAGCATCTGCGATGCCGCCGTCTTCCCCCTGGCCGCCGACGCGGCCCTGCTGACGCCGGCCGCCCGGCGGGACTACTTCGAGAGCACCTCCTTCCAAGGCAAGGAGCAGCGCTTCTCCTGCGACCTCGTCCCCGCCGAGGAGCTGGAGCCGGCCCCGTCCTCCTCCCCCTCGCCCCGCTATGTCCACGAGATCGAGATCCCGCTGACGGAGATCTTCACCCGCGGCAAAGCCGTGGCGCCGGCCCCCACGCCCCCGGGCACTATGGACGCAGCCTACGAGGAAGGCCTGGCCCGCCTGAAGATCCGCGCCTTCGAGAAGCTGGAGGTGGACAAGCGGCTGGAGAAGCTGACGGAGGAGGTGGAGCAGAAGATTGCCTCGCAGGTTGGCCGGCTCCAGGTGGAGCTGGACCGCAAGAGCTCGGAGCTGGAAAAGGCCAAGCAGGAGAGCCTGCGGCTCAGCCGGGAGAAGCAGGAGCTGGAGGACCGGGCGTCTGAGCTGTCCCGCCAAGTGGACGTCAGCGTGGAGATGTTGGCCTCCCTCAAGCAGGACCTGGTGCAGAAGGAGCAGGAGCTGACGCGCAAGCAACAGTGAGTCCTTTCCGCTCTCTCCTTGCCGCAGGGTGGGTGGGAATCGTCCCCTTGGGGCACGTGCGTGCTCGTGGTGAGCCCAGAGCAGCCCAACGCTGCCAGCAAACCCTTAGACCTAGTGCTAGGGTGCAATCCCTTTTGCAACGCCTCTTAGGATCAGCCCTCTCTAGGGTTTTGCTATGCTGGGTTTTGCATGTTCTCTCCCACATGAAACCCCATGGGCAGGTGCCCACGCAGACCTGAGCTTTCTCCATATCTGTGACTGAGTTGGTACCTGATAGACTTCGTCCTGCAGCCACCAGTGCCCTCAGGACATGGCCAGACTGGGGCAGCCCATCGCCATCCCACGGCCCTCCCAAGGAACAGCACAACGGCCGTGTTGCTCCAGCCTGTCTCCAGCAGCAAAGGGTGTCTCCCAAAATCAGGGCTGCGTCATCCCCTTTGGCTGTACAGCCGAAACGCCTGGCTCTGTTCCACAAGAGCAACCCCACCAACTTGTCCCATGGCCATAAACAAGAGAGGGGCCACCTTGGCCGTGCCTAATTCAGGGTTATTCTCCCAGAAGGGGGGTGATATATCCCAAGCAATATAACTTCCATTCACTGTTAGGACTGTGGCATAGCCGCCTTCTTTTTCATCCCATTATCCCCAAACAAAACCCCTCTTCCCATCCTCGTACTGCTACGGAGTTCCCTCCCTGTCAAATGCTGGGTTATTTTGTCCATCAGTGTTGCTTAAGCAAGTGAGACCTTGTTTCTTGGGAGTTTCTTAGCAAAGCTGAAGGTCATCGTAGGGTTCATAAAGTCTGAGGAGCAGGTTAAAGGGGGACTGTAATGGTTGTACTGGACCAAGAGCACTGGTGGGATTCCTCAAGGATTAGTCTTGATCCCCAGCATCTTCAGCACATTTATGAATGACTTTGGCTCAGAAACAAGGTGCGTGTTCATGGCATTTGCTAACAACTCAAAGCCAGTGAAGGCTGTGGTCCTTGGGCAAGGAGCAGGATGATGCTTGAGGCTGGCATAAGGGGAGTAAGATTTGATTCAGAAAGTGCAGAAGAAGAGAAAGTGGGGACCATGATGTATAGGGAGGCAAAGGGGAGATTTCAGTGTTGCTGTCAGCTATCTTGCGGGTATCGTGGGGACATCGGAGTAGGGGACGTCTTGGAGGTGCACGGTGGCAGGACAAGGAACAACAGGGTGGCCAAACTTTGGACCGGGGCCCAGAGAGGTGGTGGCCCCTCCGTCCATGGAGATACTCATCTAAACTGGGCTTGCTTTGAGTGCAGGCTTGGACCAGGGACCTGCTGAGGGGAATGGGGGGTCGATGGGCCCGGGAGATGGGGACAGCTTGGCTGGTGAAGCCAGGCCAACGTGGGGATGCAACCAAAGCCCGCAGAGATGTCGGGGACAGGGACAGACAATGTCAGCCAAAGGGCAGCGCTGGCACCAGGAGGAACAGTGGCAAATTGGCCGTGAATAAAACTCAGCCTGGAAATTAAAAGGTCGTGAGCACCAGAGCAACCGGGGTGTGAAACAGTCCCGGCAGGGCTGGCAGAGGGTGACGGACGGGTCAAATGCAGCTTGTTCAGTCCATGGGAGGTCCTGGAGCAGTCCATTGCTGCCTAAGGTGACCTGGATTTATGTCCCAAAATTGCCTCCTGGATCCACCTTTCTTTAGCAAAACCCCGCAGCCCCTGAACCACTCGTGCAGGTCCCCAAACTCCTCCGGTTGAGGCCACGGACGGTCCGGGAGGGAGCAGTAGGCTGGGGGCACAGTGGGAGCCCCTCTGCAATGACAGGGCTGCAAGGCAGCAAGGGGACACGCTGCACTCATTGGGCAAGAAGTGGCTGCAAAAAAATACAGAAAAAAGCAAACAAAGCACTAAAATCAGTCACGGCCTTTTCAAAAGTTTCACAGAAAATCTGAAAAGTAACAGAATTTTTTCTGATCTGAAACAATTACGATGGGGGTTGCTGGAAATTAAATGGCTTGGCATCTTCCAGAGCAAGACATGGAAAAAGGCTGATGAAATTAGATGATTTCTCCTGGCCATGGGGAAATCACTGGAAACTGTTTTCATTGGAAAAGCTGTATTCACCCTTCCCCCAAGAACAAAACAAGATTATCAGGGACATTTTCCAGCCCTGCTTTCTCGGAAAGGCTGGGAAGCTGCTGGGGATGAGCCTCAGACTCACGGCCCACCCCGCATCCCTTCCCCGCCCAAGGTCTCCTCTGATGGTGATGCTTTACGAGATCGTTTCCCCAAGCCCATCTCTGCCCGCTGCGGTCATGGCCACACATCTCCAACCCTTCCTGCTCGTCCGGTCCCGGACAGCCCCGAGGCCGGCAGACATCCGTGGCCACCATGAAGGTGATGGCCCCCTTCCTCTTCACCCTCCGCGACAGCAGTTCGAGCGGTGATTTGCAGATCTCGCCAGCACGACGGCTGCTTCTTCTTCCCCATCATTCATGGGGAGGCTAAATAAGAGCAGACGCTGCCGCCTGCCTTACTCCGCGCTCGCAATTTGCTGCGCTGCCATTTATTATCCTTCCTTTCCTTGTTTACGGTCTTCCAGCCAATTCTCCATCCACGCGACAGTGTTCAGATCCCCGCCGGCTTGAATTCATTTTTTGAGGAAGGTTTCATGAGCCACGATGTGAAAATGGTTTAGCCAAATCTAAATACATTGCATCCGCCGTGCTCCCGACGCCTGCCAGGGCTGTAACGACACCCGAGAGCACGGAGTCATCCGGTGACATTTATTTCCGTAGCCATCGGTCTGACATCCAGCCTTGGACCTACATCCTGGGTGTTGGGAGCCTTTTTGCCTTGTAGGCTCAGCTGGTTTTGCCATGGGTATTTTTTCCATCCGGTCCCTAGGAATGAGAGGAGCCGTAGGAGGCGATAAGCATCAGGATCGCTTTACATCCGCCGCCTGGGTGTCAGCACCCCATTTGCCTTCCAAATCTCCCGTGCTCTTTGCCGCGAGCCTTCCCGAATGATTGCCACCAGTGAGCTCCCCAGCTTTGCCTGGAAATGCCGGGGTTGGGGGCCGGCGGGGATACAGCATCGCATCGCCCTGGCATTTCCTTCGAGCGTGCTGCGGGAAAGGTCACGGCCGGATTTGCATGCTTGGCTCCAGCATCGCTCACGGATTAGTGGCTCCGAGTGCCTCCGAGTGCTTCGCTGTCGCCAGAGCAGGAGCGGAGACCCTTGGGGCCCCTCACCTCCCCATCCACTCCCTTCTAGCTTTGCATTTCTCTGCCAAGGGAATCGGCTTGTTTTCCCTCCTTTCTGGCTACACTGCACATCCGAGGGTCAGAGACATGGGTTTTGCTGGAGATCCTTGTTGTGCCCCCGTGAAAACCTCGTCCCTAGCTCTTCAGAGATGCTCCTTAGCTCAGCAGAGCATCTCCACCAAAGGAGGCCTTGGCTTCGGCAGCATCAAACATTACTGAAGTGCATAATTAATAATCATTAAGATTAATCGCATTGGAAAGAGCTGCTCCCTCGCCCTTACGCTTTGGTGGTTCCTCCTGGCTACGGCTTGGTGCGCACACGTGGCCGGCTGAGCACGTCTGGGTGTGCGCGAGACCGGCCGAAGGTGTGTTTGTGTGGCTGCGGGTGCTCGTGCTGCTGCGCAAAGGCATGAGGTCGGCTCTATGTGCATGTGTGTAGCATACGCGACTGGCTGCGCACACGTGTTGGAGTGTGTGTGTCCGTATTGGTGTTTTCGTGGCGTTTATGCATACGAGAGCGGCTCTGTGCATGTGCGTGGTTGTGGGAAGTGTGCGTCTGCGGGTAGGTGTGACAGGCTCTGTGCGCGCTCCTTTTTGGAAAGCATGCCCTTGGTGGGTGTACGTACACGTGCATTTATGGAAAGTGTGCATATGAGATTTGTGGGCACGCAATGGCTCTACGTGTGTGTGTGCATGTATTTAGGGCAAGCATTTGCGTGATGGCTGGATGTGTCGGGTTGTACATATGTGCATTTAAGGGAAGTGTGTGTTTGCCCAGCCACTGCTTTCCCCAAGATCCCCTCTGCCCCCCCATCGCCAGTCTCCATCCCCTCCACGACCTGCTATTTTGGGAGCTTTTGCCCTGCTTGCAGGATCAAACCAGTGGCCAGGAGCACATCTCTTCAACTTCAGGGAGTCATTTCTGGCTTCATTTCCTACCCTGTCTTGTAGGGCTTCGATCCCCTCTCAGCTCCCCCATGCACAACACCCTGAAAGCAGTTCCACACCCCAAAAACACCGCTGGCCCCTAAAGCCGTGGGGCTGCCCTGGGAGCAGGAGCGAGAGACCGGCCCACGATGCCCAGAGCACCCGCAGCAGCACAGAGCCTGGTAGCCCCCCTGCCCCACCTCGCTTCGGGGCAGAAAAGCCCTCGTGCAGGGGCCAGGGCATGGCCAGATCCTGCGCTGCACCTCAGGCAGGGCTAGCCCCGCTCACCGCCCCACGGGGATGTGCCTGGAGGTTCCCCAGCTCCCTTTAATTAGCACCTTAATGAGGGAAATGGGGCCTCCTTCCTGCACAGCTGGCTGCTTTGTGCTGAGGGCACGTGGGACGAGGAGCTCTCACCACAGCGCTCTGAAAGTGCCGAGCATTTCCCTAGTGAGAGATGGGGCTGAGCGGGATTTAGACGTTTAAGGCTGCCCTTAATGCTGTTCTGCCTGAATCTGGCCTTCCTGAATGAGGCAGACTGCAGGGGCCACTGCCTCTTACCAGCCTCTGTGCCACCTTCCCTGCTCTCCATCATCCGCCTCCTCCTTATCCCTGTTCTCCATCACCCGTCCTCTCCATCACCCGTCCTCTCCATCACCCCTCCTCTCCATCACCCCTCCTCTCCATCACCCCTCCTCTCCATATAGCAAAGGTCTTGGGGCTCCATATAGTGAAGGTCTCATCTCTTCCAAAACAAAGTGGCTACATCCATGCTGTATGCCAGGAGCAATCCCTGGCCCCTGCTCTGCCCCGAACTGCGTCCAGGAACCATCCAGGTTGGCATGGACCGAAATCATGCTGGTGCTGGACCACTCTGGATGCACGCTGAGCACCCCTCAGCCCACAGACTGGCTCCCTGGGGGAGGTGTAGGGTGAGGAGAAGTGCTGAAATTAGGAGGCTGGGGAAGGATTCGGGTCTCTTGCAGCCTAGATGGAGGGAAGATGGACCAAATGCCCCAGGGATAGCTGCGGAGTGAGCTTCGAGGGATCAGGAGGGAGACAAGGACAAGTGGGACCCTGCACCCATGGGTGCTGGGAAGACCTGGGTGTCATGGGGAGGGTGGGAGAGCCCAGCCCCATCACTGCCGCTCGTCCCTCTGCCCAGGGAGGTGATGCAGATCGACCAGTTCCTGAAGGAGACGGCCGCCCGCGAGGCCAACGCCAAGGTGCGCCTCCAGCACTTCATCGAGGAGCTGCTGGACCGGGCCGACCGGGCCGAGAAACAGCTCCAGATCATCAGCAGCAGCTGCGGCACCACTCCCAACGGCAGCCTGGGACGGTGCAGCGCGCCCGGGGCCAAGGGCGCCAGCCGACCGGTACCTCCACCCGCCTCTCCGGGGCCCCGGGGTGCAGGTCCCTCCGCGGGGATGCGGGAACGGCACGAGGGCCACCCGTGCCTGATGCACGGGGCAGCCCGGCTCCTTCCAGGAGCAGCATCTTCAGTGGCATCACCGATTTCCCGTGGTTCACACGCCAGCATTCCCGGGTGGATTCTCTGATGGCTGCAAAGGGTTGAGCTCAGGCGTGGATGGGGCACCCTCATATCCATAGGAAACCAGCCTGGGAAAATGCCGGGGGGGGGGGGATTCCCAAAAGGGGAGCTGCATTTTCAGTCCCGGTGCTTGCTCCATCCCAGGGCTGCATTTCAGAGGCGAGCAGGGCCAAGGCACTGTATAAAAAAGGGGCGCCGATGCCAGGGGTGTTTCCGGGAATGGCGTTCCCCCGCAATGCCGGTGACTCTGGCTGCTGTGCCCGGGGATTTGTCCCCCTTTGGCTCACCGCCCACTCATCCCACGGCAAACAGGTTTCACCATGTTGTCTCCTCTTCTCCCTCCAGAGAGACAGGCACCCCGGGCCGGGGGTGGCCGTGCACGGCCCGTACGGCATTTCCAACCAGCGCTCCTCTTCCAGCACGGGGTGAGCGCTCCCTCTCCTTGTCTGCGGTTTAATTGGAGCATTTTAACGACGGGGATGCGGGAGGAGGGGGTCTTGGGGCGCAGCCTCGGCTGGGAGGGTGGGATTGACTCCTGCTTCCCAGCCTCTCCTTGCCGCTGTGCTTCCCGGGGGCAGTTGTGCCCCGGTGTCCTTGCATGCACCAACTCTGCAAGGTCTCAGCCTTGCTGTTGCATCCAAGGCGAGCGCTGAGGCCGGCTCTCCCCGTCCCCCAGGGCCTCGAGCCGGGCAAAAGCCGTGTCGCAGAGCTCGGGCTGCTACGACAGCGACAGCGCGGAGCCGTGCCCCACCGACGCCGACGCCGACGGGCACCACTACGGCGGCGGGGTGCCCCGGGGCGCCGAGCGTGACGGCGCCCGGGGCTCGGGGCTGCGCCGGCAGGCCATCCAAAACTGGCACCGCCGGCCCTACCGCAACAGCACCGAGGGCGAGGAGGGCGACATCTCCGACGTGGGGTCCCGCACCACCGAGTCGGAGGCCGAGGGCTGGGAGCCGGAGGCGCCCGGCGCTTCCCGGCCCGTGAGCAGCTGCCGGCTGACGGGTGAGAGCCTGGCGCTTGGGGACCAGCGGCAGCAGCATCCCGTGCCGGCGGGATGAGCTCCTGCGGCTTCGGGCTGCGAGGCTGGGGACCCAACGGTGGGGATGCCTGCCGTTTTTCCTGAAGCTTTCCGCTCCGATTGGGGTCGGAGGGTGGGTTTGTGCCCACGCTGACATTTTCTGCCTGCTCTGGGGCCAGGGTGGCTCGAGGCGGGGAAGGCAGCAAGCCGAGAGATGGGAAAGGGCTGTTCCTTGGGGTTCCCCTTATTCCCATACCCATCCTGGCAAGGAGCTCCCTGTCCCGGGCAGCCTGGGGGCAGTTCAAAGCCCTGTACATCCCTTGGGAAGGATGGAAACGGGATGGGGGGCAGGTTGGGGGCTGAGGCCGTGTGTCACACAGCCAGGTCCGAGGGGGCGGTGGCCAAGGCGGCCCGGCTGGAGAAGGGCAGCCCGGGCCACTCCAGCGAGGTGATCAGCCCCGAGATCCTCAAGATGCGGGCGGCGCTTTTCTGCATCTTCACCTACCTGGACACCAAGACGCTGCTGCGGGCGGCTGAGGTGTGCAAAGACTGGAAGTTCGTGGCCCGGCACCCGGCTGTGTGGACGCGAGTGCTGCTGGAGAACGCCAGGGTGTCTTCGAAGGTAACGGGGTGGGGATGGGCAGGGTCCCCGTATCCCCGTCCGCGGAGGGCTGGAGCATGCAATGGTTTCATCCTTCCAGCAAGACGAAGCAGGCTGTGCGCATGCTCACGTGTTGCACGTGCATGCGTGTGCTCACATGTGTTACGGCCACATGAACGGCAATGCTCACGCGGAGGTTTTGCATGTCCACGCATGCCTGGTTGCGTGGGCATGCTCATGCGTGCGTGCGTTTCCACGTGGTGGTGTGTTCACACACGGCTGTGCGTGCACGTGTGTTAGCGCTCACGCACATGTGCCTCCGTCCATGCCACACGCATGTGCAACCCCATGTGCAAAGAACGGCTGGGAGAGGGGGTTGCAAACCCGTCTGAGACGGCCGAGGCTGGGTGGCGCGGGGCATTGCCGAAGGCGTCCCGCTGCCAACAGGCACCCTCTGCCCCCCAGTTCCTCGCCATGCTGTCGCAGTGGTGCACCCAGACGCACTCCCTCACCCTCCAAAACCTCAAGCCGCGCCAGCGCGGGAAGAAGGAGAGCAAGGAGGATTACATGAAGAGCACGCGGTGAGTCCTCGGGCACCAGGCAGGCAGGCTCACTTTTAGCATCCCAGGTTGGATGCCACAGTGCCGTGGGTGCCTGGCATCCCATTTACCACGCCGCTGAAGGACACAGGTAATATCCTCGCTCCTGCTCTGCTATGGCAGCTCCAGCACCAGGGTTTTGGGGACCAGCATCCCAGAGCTCCCATTCCCAGGCTGATGGGACACATCACCCCATCTGCGAGTGGAGGCCCGAAACGCGGTCCCTCCTTAGCCCCCACATATGCACCCAGATGGCTCAAGCTCAGAGTTTGCAGTGGCACGCAGTGACTTGAGGAAGCCGGGCCCTTCGGCTGTAGGGGACTTGCCACAGCACGGACAAGGTGTTCAACCAGTGCTGGGCCAACAGGGCAGCAGAAAGGTCCCTTGTAGCCAGGCATTTAGCTGGGTGCAGGCCAAAAATAAGCCAGAATGCCAGGCACCTCTCCAAGAAGTTGTGGGGTTTTTTTGCCCTGTCCCCTGAGAATTAGCCCAAATCTGCTTCTGCCTGACCCTGTCTCTGTCCTCGGCAGGGGCTGCCTCGAAGCCGGGCTGGAGTCACTGCTGAAGGCCACGGGCAGCAACCTGCTGATCCTCCGCATCTCCCACTGTCCCAACGTCCTGACGGACCGCTCGCTCTGGCTGGCCAGCTGCTACTGCCGGGCCCTGCAGGCCGTCACGTACCGGTAAGGACGGGCGCCGTGGTCCTGCCCCACCGGCGGGGAGCGGGGCTGGGAGCCAGGCCCAGCGAGAGCTGCCTGGGGACGCTGTGACGCCGGTGTCACGTTGTGCCAAGGCAGCAGGAAAAGCCCCAGGGCACTGGTTTCATACTGGGCATCTGGTGATGCTGGTGTCCGTGCGCTGGACCGAAGCATCTGAGGGTCAACCCAGTTTCTGGTGAAGCTCATAAGGGACTCGCTTGCTCTTTGCTAATTTAAAGCCAAATGAAGTGAGCACAGCCTGGAGTCGAGCAGGGTCATCCTGGCGATGGGCGATTCGGGAGGCGGGTGGCTGTCTCCACGGCAGGGCTGTGGCACCGAACGCTGTAGCTACAGGCGGCAAGGCAGCATGGTAGCTTGTCTACATGATGAGATGGCCAAGCTCTTCCTGGGTAGTGAATAGAGCAAAACCCAACATGAGACCTCACGGGAGGGGAAGGGGATGTTTGCTTGGCAGGAGGGATCTCGGCCACCCCTGCTCTCCCACCCCATACAGCAACATGCGTCCGTGAGGCCTGGCCATCACTTGGGTGCAAGATCAAGGACACCGGTGTTGAGTCCTCCCTGCGTCTATTGAGGTCCTCCTGATGGGTGACAACAAAAAGATTTGGAGGGAGCAAGTCTTTTGTACCCTTTAGGAGACAAGCAGCTGTTGCAGGGCCCCTCTCCAGCCGTCTTTCCTCCTTTGGGGTGCCTATGGCTCCCTGTGGAGAGAGCAGGCCATGGGATGTGCTGGTGCATCCTCCTGATGCCCAATCCCAAGCCTCTTTGCTGTGCCCCTGTCGGAGCACTGCTCATCTGGCTGGGTGTGAAGGACCCACCTCTCCGTGTCTCCAGCTCAGCAGTGGTCCTGGTGTCCCCAGGGAGCGATGGAGGCCATCCTTGCAACCCTCGATCTGCATTGTTTCTTCTGATGCATTCGCACACGGATATTTCCCCTCCTGCTTCCTTCCCACCATCCTGTTGCAGATCTCGGTTACTCACCTTGGCTGGAAGCATGACTGGGGTCTTGTTGTGGGGACACTGCTTTGTGTTAAAGAAGGGCAAAAGAAAAGAAGTGCAGCCAACGCCAAGGCCTGGAGAGGTCCCACCCAACTGTTGCTGCTGAAGGACTCCTGGAGGAGAGCAGAAACCTAGGGGTCCCCTGTCCTGGGTGGGGAGGAATGGGCTCTGCTATGGGGTCAGCCTGCCCGTATAAGATCTGACATGGAGACACTAAGATCCAGTTGCTAGAGGAGTGAAGCCTGGCCCAAGAGTGAGGACATGAGGTCAGTGATGGTGCCCCAGTCCTGGAGAAGGTCCAAGATTGCTCCTTGGTCTCGGTCACCTCACGAGAAGGCTCTGCCTCCCATGGAGACAGGTTTTAGCTTTCTTTCCTACTGGTGACCTCCCCAGCCAGAGGAGCAGAGCAAACCCATCCTGGAGTAGGTACCAGGAGAGACTTGCCAAGAAGGAAGGCTGTGTCACAGCAGAGGTGGGATGAAGCTGGTCCCTAACCACTAGGCTCTCCTTCCTTCTGCTCTCCGTGCTCAGAGAAGACCATCGTTGCCCCCCTGTACCTTGCAGGTGACAGACCACTGCTGCAGAAGGGGAAATCAGCCCCTGGTGGGAGTTCACTGGGGTTTGACCTGGGCTTCCTCCGGGTGCCGAGCGGAGGAGAGGGCAGCACCAAGCTGTCACTGCACTGATTGCGCCAGGTGAGGGGGCAGCCCTGGACTCTGGCTTTGCTAGACGGCCAGCACCTCCCCCTTGCCAGCCTGGAGGGTATCTGATGAAGATGTGTCTGCCCAGGCTTTGAGCTTGCTGTGCTGCCAAAGCAAACCCTGCCCTGGCCAGGCTCTGCAGTGACGGAGGCTGGGAGAGGTAGGAGAGACGTGCAAAGGAACGAACGAACTGGGACCACCAATATGTCCTTCAGTTTTCCTCTGCTAAAGGAGCAATTTTCCAAGCCAGGGCTGCTCAGCAGGACGGCTTTGGGCTTGCTTTCCAGGCAGTTCAGCCTCAGTATCCCACTTTCTCAGCTACAATCCCCGGAACGAGCAGCCTGCGTCGTCTGGCTTTCTCCTTGCCTGGCCCAGAGCACATAGTCCTTTGGGTGGGAAAACGCGAGCCCAGAGATGGCCTCACTCCAGGCACACGATGAGGTCCTCCGTGTCGGACAAAGTGTGCTCAGCCACGGCACCACGATGCGGATCCCCACGCCGCTGGGCAGGCCTAGGTTTAACCCAGCGACTTGTCCGTGTGCCCTTCCAAGGGCTGAGCAAGCCCAAATGCTCCCGGCGCCTCGCTAACCTGTGACTGTGACTCACATGCTCTAATTAACCAGCACACTCGTAAGGGGCTCTTGGCAGGCATCTTCGATGGAAATGTGTGAAACTCTCGCAATAACACCCGTCACTTATTTTTAGGCTTGCCTGAAGTTTTGAACTAGGTCAGTCAGAGTTAGTAGGCATGTCCTCAGTCTTCAGGAGGGAGCCCAGTGTGGCGGAGAGGCCTGGGGCCTCCAGCAGCAGTTCAGTCTGGGCTGGTAGGGTCAAGAAGACGTCGCTGTTTGACATCTGTCCTCTGTTAACTTGGTGGAGAGAGCCAGCAGCTTCAGAGACAGCTCCTCTGAGCCAGCGACACAGCCGGATGGGGAGGCAGCGTGGCTGCATGTGTTCGGCTCTGTGCCTGCCAATAAACCTCGTGCCATTTCCACCGTGCCGTTGCACGAATCCAGTGGCATCCCTTTAGAGTGGCTGTTCAGATACCTCCAAAAATGCCAAGTGTCCCCTTGCTCCAGGAGGAGCCTACAGTAAAGCCTTGCAGGGATGTCTGGCCAACAGCTGCCTGTGGATGAGGTGACCCAACGACAGGGCTGATGCAGAGGCCCTGGAGAAGACCCTACCCTTGGCTAGATGGTACCAACCATCAGCTGAAGTGTCATTACCACCTCCCTGCACCTTCCCAGACCAGGCCAGGCAGGTAGAAAGTGAGACCACCCTGGTGGGACTCACAGGGAGGTTATATGCATTTTGCAAGGGAACAGAGCCTTGGCAGCCTCAGTTCAATCGCTTGCAGCCATCCAGCCCCATCCTGAGCACTGCGTGGCTGATGTGCCATCTCTGAATCTGGAAGACTCTGCCCTGCCTTTGTCTTCAACCTCATCATCAACATCATCTTCAACAGCAATCTCTTCCATTTTCCTTGACATTGCATATCTGTAGGCACATTTCCAGCTGGAAACGCCTTTAGCCTTCCTCCTGTGTGTGCGGGTGTTGGGATTGTCTGGTTCACAGGCAGATCATGGGTTATAAATGATGACCAGATTTGTGCCTCCAGGTGCGGAGAGATACAGTGGCATGGAAGCTGCGGACACATCCCCTTGGCGTGGCACGCAGCCAGCAGGGACTACCACGTGTCCTCTGTGTCGTTCCAGGAGCTCTACAGACCCCGTGGGTCATGAAGTCATCTGGGCCCTTGGAGCAGGTTGCAGAGACATCATCTCGCTCCAGGTCGCACCTCTGCATCCGTGGTAAGAGTCGTGCTCAGCACCTGCCAGGCTAGGAGGGGGCCAGGCAGAGAAATCAGGTGCCAAATCCAGACTTCCTAGTGGGGTCCTCAGGAGTTGAGCAGCAATCCTGGAGGCCGGTTTGGAGGTCTGGGAGCTCAGCCCCATCCCTCGCTGCAAAGGCTGAAAGCTGTAGGATGTGGCCACATTCCCGCGAAGCTGGAAATGTTTCTGGGGATGCTGCTAACACCAGGGATGAAAGGGGAGCTGTGATCACTCTGCTAGGCAAGTCTGAACATCAAACGCTTTTTGAGCTCTTCACTGCTTATATAACAGCAGCTCTGAAGAGCCGGGGTGTTTTTAAAAGGGTGTTGAGTTGCTGTTTAGGAGATGACTGCAGTTTCTCTCACTTTGGAGGAGCATTTTGAGCATGAAGATGCTGGAGGTTCCCCACTCCGCAGCATCGCTGAGTGCTAATGAATTCATGGCTTAGGTAACGCCATGAAGAGGCTGGCTGAGAAATCAGAGCAGGTCACTCGTCTTCTCGCCTCCATGACACGGAGCTGCCTCCTGGCATTTCCTTTTGTCCTGGAATGTTTGTCGCAATGTCGCGTCCTCCTTCAGCCTGCGGGGCCACGGTTAAGAGGTGGCATTACCGGATCAAGGTGTATGGAAGGGCACATCTCTCAGCAGGAGGAGTTGGATGTTGAGCCACTGGCAGCTTGTTCCCTTCCCCAGGAGAAATGCCAGGCAGCACATGCAGGGCGTTCATGCTGTGTCCCTCCCGCTGTAAGCGTGTACTTGTGCTGTCTGCTCGTACTGGGGTGTACGAGACAGTCTGTCCGGTGGTCTGGGGGGTCTTAAAAGAAGCGTGTGCTCCAGTTGCCTGCCAGTGAGTGGAGACATGCAGAGGAAGCATGTCCTGGTGTTGCTGTTTGGTGCAGATCAGCCCACGACGCTGGACATCCACACGTAGGTGTAGACATCCGAGGTAGAAGTCCACGCTCCAACTATAGCTCTCAGATCTCCAAAAGCAGATGTTTCGGGGGGAGAGGGACTCTGCTGAGTGCACTGACTTGTCCTCCTCCAGCTGTAACAGAACCCAGCTAATTGCTGTGGTGGAGACCACTGGTCACACCCCCTTTTAGCATGATGACCCCCAGGTTGGTGGGGGTGGCAGCCCCCATGACACCGCCGAGGAGCTCCATCCCTGCTCTGCTCGAAGGAGCGCAGCATGGCACGGAGCCGTGGCAGCAGACACGCTCATTTACCAGCTCTCCCCAGCTTTTTCTTCTTCATCTCCCCAGCCAGCAGCCAACACGTTTCAGCAACCGCTGTCTTCAGATGATCGGCCGGTGCTGGCCGCACCTGCGGGCGCTGGGTGTCGGAGGGGCAGGCTGTGGTGTCCAGGGACTGGCATCCTTAGGTAGGTGCAGCCAGGCGTCTCCTCTGATGGGGCAGGGAAAAAGGGGCCTTGCTAGGGGCAGAGTAGGTCCCTGGGGGATCCCGTGGGGACCTCAAAGGACACGGCAGAGGCCCCTCCACGTGCTGCCACCCCAGCCCTCCCACCACCCTGGTTTGGCTCTCCCCATCCCCTCCCCACGGGGTGACACAGATGAGTCCCGTCACCCCCGCAGGGCCATGCGGGCACTGATGGCACGTGCTCTGTCTCTCCAGCCCGAAACTGCATGCGGCTGCAGGTGCTGGAGCTGGACCACGTGGCGGAGATCAACCAGGAAGTTGCAGCAGAAGTGTGCAGAGAGGGGCTGAAGGGGCTGGAGATGCTCGTGCTCACCTCTACCCCAGTCACCCCCAAAGCCCTGCTGCACTTCAACAGTGAGTAGCGATGCCTGGGGGTGACGCAGCATCCGAGAGAGGGGAGACACCTCCAGTGCAGGGGGGCCTATGGCAGAGGGGAGGGTGAACGGAAGGCCACCCTGTACCCAGATCCCTGAACCGGACCCTGCCTTCCAGTCCCACCAGAACTCGTTGCTGACACTGGGAGCTGATGGGAGGTTGGGAGCTGCTGGGATCTCTGTGGTAGGAGGTTTCTAAGAGCAGATTCAACACACCCCTGCCAGGGATGGGTTAAGAAGAGCCGGTCTTGCCTTGGGACACAGGGATGATGGAGACGCTCCTCCCAGGCTCCTCCCCGTCTAACCTACACCACGGTGTCTGTGCCATACCCCAGATTCACCTTGGCACATATGAGTTGGGAGTCGCTCACGTTTGGAGTTCACTGAAGCCGTTTGCCAGGACAGGAGCTCCTCATGGGAAGAGTCTGCAGCCAGCGTGAGGGTCTGTTTGAGGCGCTGTCCCTCATGGTTGTGCACCCACGACCATGATTAGACTTGCTGGGAGCCTTCCCCTCTGAGTGGAAGTGTAGTGGTTTTGCAGGGAAGGGGCAGGGCGGCTGAATGCGATAGGGCAAGCAGAGACCACCGCAGAGACCACCATCCTCCTACGAAGGGCTCAGTCACCACAGGCGGGTCTCCTCCACCTTTAGGATGAGCTTTCCCCAAATACCTAAGGCCTGGAGGAGCCCTGGGTGGGTTTCAGGGTCCCGTGCCCTCGGCCCCGCTGCCCATCCTGGCTGTGGGGAAGCTGCTCCTCTCCCAGCTACGGCAAGGCCAGGCGATGTCTCTGCCCCCAGGTGTGTGCCGGAGCCTGAAGTCCATCGTCGTGCAGGTGGGCATTGTGGACTACTTCAAGGAGCCCCACAGCCCCGAAGCCAAGAAGATGTTTGAAGAAATGGTGAACAAACTCCAGGTAAAGGATGCCAGTGCCAGGGCCCTGGGTCCCCCCTTGGGTTCTGGGGACAAGTTCTTGCCATCTGCCAAACTCGCGCAGTAGGGAACATTTTAGCTTGCCGGAGACATCTTGAAATTTGGCTCTCCTTCAGACATGTATGTCCTGAAGGCTAAACCAAGATCTAATGGGTTGTGATTCCCTGCTGTTGCTTTTACCAGGACTGCTTCTTTCTTATCTGTTCCCCATGGATAGAAAAGGGCTGATGCCTCCCTCCCAGGGTAATTTATTTTACTAACATTATAGAGTGATTTAAAATCCACCCATGAAAGCCAAGTAATTTACTTTACTAACATTATAGAGTGATTTAAAATCCACCCGTGAAAGCCGAAGTAAGGTTAACTTTATTTACTTAATGCTGGCTGCGCAGAGCGGCAGACCTCGCATGGCTTGTGACACGTGGCGGAGGATTCAGCTCTCCTTGTTCTGGGCAAGGTTTTCAAGACAGACGTCTCCATCTATGGTCAAGGGGAAAAATATGTGTCTCCGTTTCACTTCCATCTCCGGCTATCTTCACCCTGCAGTCAGTCAGACTCCCGTAAGGGTGCAGCTCCCTGAGCAAAGGATGTGCAAGAGCCAAGCGATATCTTCCTAGGGAACAGGACAGCGGTAGCTGGTAGCATGCTTGAGAGTAGGACCTCTCCACTGAGCCTTCCGCAGTGAGATCAGGCATGGGTGAGGAAGCCAAATGGGAACTTCTTTCCTTCTCCATACCGCCCATGCCAGCTGGTCTCTGGGGAAAGAGAAATTAAGGAGAGAAGGACTGCCCAAGGTGAGGAGCAGGGTAAAGAGGCTTAAGAAGAAATTCCCTTGAGATGCAGAGCAGAAATGGGGATGGTGGCTTACTAACACAACCAAATGGCTCGTGTAGTTCCTGTCACCGACTTCCCACCCTCCCACCCCGAGACCTGGCGCTGGAGGGGGTGGCGGGGCCAGGAGTGAGCCGCACCCATTTCCAGCCCCTGGCTTGGGGGGGCCCTCAGAGAAGAGGAGTTTCGGATGGACCTTCCTCTCATGGCCGCTCATCCCTGCTCCATGCAGGTCTCATCCACCCAACTCTGCGTACCAACGTCATCAGCCCCAAACTATTACCATCCTCTTGAAACAGTGGCAGAGCAGAAACCAAACCCAGAGCTGGCTGCAAGGGCAGAGGACTAATAGGAGCAGAGCCAGTCCCACGAAGAAGCAGAGTCCCCAAGGGACGTGGGTGGTGGGGAGACCAGTATAGACCGCTAACCAACAGCTGGTGGCATTTCAGGTGGTTTCCTCCCTTCCTCGCTCTCCCCGTGGGGCAGCAGCACTCCCCCGTCTTGCACTGACCCCACTCTCTGCTCCTCTTCCAGGCCCTGAGGAAAAGACCCGGCTTTTCAAAGATTTTACACATCAAAGTGGAAGGAGGCTGTTAGACCTTCAGGGAACCGCAAAGCACATTCCCTCTTACGCCCGACGGAGCCAGTGGCCCAGCGAAACCAAACTGACGGTCCGCCGTCCATCTGTTCCGGACCCGGAGACGCAGAGACGCCGGCCCACGCACAAGAAGTGACTCTTGCAGGCCTTAGTGACTGGCAGCGGGCGCTGCTCGGGGCTGGCTCGCGGACACGTCGCGGGCAAGAAGGTGCTACTTAAGGAAATTTTTAGCCTGCCCGCGGGGACACAGCTGCGCTCTTTCCCAGGAGGGAGAATGGCTTCGAACGCCATGGCTGCTCATTGCCAAGGATCCCTGTTTGGGCAACGTCTTTTTCTTTGGTTTTTTTTTTTTTTTTTTGGCTGTTTTTTGTCTTGGGAGCGGAGGGTGACTCAGCCTGCAGGCCGTCCCCAGGGCTCTCGCCGTGCCCTCCCGCCACGCGGAGCATCTCTATCATCTCCACTGCTGCGGAGGAGCTGGCAGATGGTCGAAGGCCGTGAGCTGGTGGCTCTTCGCAGAGGCCGTGCTGGGCTCGGTGCCAGCGTTTCACGGAGCTCCTTGCATATCCTTTCGCGGAGTCACGGCTGGACCAGTCCTGTGGTCTCCACGGGATGGTGGAAGTGGGGTGGGAAGGGGCCATCCCTAAAGAGGAAACAGTACCCAGCGTTCCTGCAGATTTTTCCGCTAGCTTTCTTTTTATTTACCTGTTTCTTTAGAAGGGGGGCACCCAAACGTGGGTGAATACTGCCCAGAAACCAGCAGCCATGGCAGCACAACCACAGACCGCAGACCTGACCTCCTTCTCGGGGACCGCAGGAGCCAGCTGCCGCCAGGAGAGATGGTTGCTCTTCCAGAGGTCTCCAGCCTCACCTCCTCTCCACTCGACCCTTCCCACCAAGGCAATAAACCATCTCTGAAAAACCCATTGTCCACCGGGAAACACGGGTAACGCTTCTGTCTTCATGAACGTCCACCTTCGGCTCAAACCCCCTCCAGAGTGAATTGTCCCGTGCTGAGAGAGGGACTTGCATGGGCAGAAGAAAGTGCGTGCGAGGAGAGTGTCACTACTCACCATACCGATGTTCAGCCATCTCCTAGCCCATCCCGAGCAGCTTGGAGGAGAAATCCTGGCCAAATTGTCCCAAAATCCAAAGCTGCTTCTTTCACCAACCCGCCGTGCTGAACAGCAGATCCCTTATCTACAGCCATGGCTTTTTATTAATCCTGGTTTTCCCTTTTGGCTATCTTATTCCTGGAGGGAAGTCACCCTTCCCGACATCCCCCTTCTTTTTCCAAAGGAAAAGGCTCTCGACAGGCATCCAGCAGGTTCAAATGTTTTCATCCTCCACCCCGTGAAGAAGATGCCAGGAGGTCTCCAGGCCACAGGGGACCCCATCACAGCACTGCCAGAAGCAGCGACACACCGGCCTTAAACGGCATCTCCTCTTCCTCCAGCCTCTGCAACACTGTCATGGGGATCCCCCGGGCTGGAGGGAGCATCCTGGGCAGGAGAGCAGAGCCGCAGGCCAACCTGGTAACACCTCCCTCATCCGTATCACAAGAGCTGCAGACCTCAGCCTGGGGCTCCCCCATGCAGAGTGCCGCAGGAACCGACCCAAAGGCCTCCAGCACCTGTACCCGAACCCAAGACATCCCATCCTTCAAGAGCCCCCGCAGCTCCCATCATGGTGACGGCCCCAATAGAGAAAACACCTAAATCCTCGATCCTGGAGGGTAAGTCGGGCTGCTGGGTGGGCTGGAAGCAGCTCCTGGTCTCCAGCTGCAGCAGGTATCTCAGACCATTTCACCCACCCCCCCGTCGTCCTGTCCAAGCTGCCTCCTCCAAAGCAGGGTAGGGTTGCATGCGGCCTCTTTGCCGTAACCCGCGATTCGAAGCACCTCCGTTTCCCCCCAGCTGCAGCTTTCCAGGAGAAGGCTGCTTCCCGCATGCCCAAAACGCAGCCGGTGGGAGCCCAAAAAGCCACCTCGAAGAAATTCCCGTGTCCCACTGCCCCCGAGAGCAGCACCAGGAGGGACCCAGCCTCCATGCGCGGAGACCTCATCCGTCACGCCGCTGCACGCTGACGTCTTACCTCCATCCTGGGGCTGGGAGGGAAGATAGGACGGGTGCAAATCCATGGGGAAAAGCAAGAAGGGAGCAAAAACCAGCAAAAAGCAGAGCAAAGCTGCAATCCCCGGGAGGAAACCACCCAGCCTCCGAGTACCACATCTGCCACCTTCCCATGAGAGCAGCCCGCGGCCATGAGGGCTACAGCTTGGGGACGTCCCCTTCTGCACCGGCGCAGAGACTTGCAAAATTACCTTAAAAGAAACAAAGTAAGTATTTATTTCCATAAAGAAAAAAAGAAAAGATTTTAAAGAAAAAAAATTATATACTCAGCATGTTTATACACTATGCTTAAAGACTATCGTGTTGGAGAGCCCCGTCTGAAGACTGAAGGTGTCTGCTCCAGATTTGCTGCTAGTTCGAGGACGTCCCTGTCCCCCCCGTGGTGCCGAGAGTCAGCCACGGCGCCCATCTCTCCTCTGGGCTGCGGGAAAGATGAGGACGGGGTGGTGAAAATGGGGAAAAAAAGATGTTGAGGACTCTTGGAGAAACGTTCGTTGTTGGTCGGCGAGGCCGGAGCGGCTGTTTGTGTCGTCAGTGGAAGTTTCTGCTCGTGATCGCGGTGGCGTGGAGCCGTAGGTGTGTGATTAGTCCGTGTGTGACGCCTCCCCTCATTGCCCCCCCCACGAGGGTGTTGTAAACCCTGGTGGGACAATGTCACCCGAATTCGGTATTTCAGGTGCGTCCCCGCGCCCGCTCCAAGTCCGGACTGAGCCGTCCGCCTCCCAGACATTGGCCTTTCGCTCCAAAACAAAGCCAAACCTGCAGCTTAGGTAAAAGCAAATTTAATCCGTATTTTTCAAAAAAATCCTGCACAACAGAATGAGACCCTGAGTCGTTCCCAAGCATCGAAGATGAAAAGTGGGGTTTTTTTCCCCATTTTGCTTGGTATGAGTCGTGCGCAGGGCTGCCCAGCGAGGCAGCGGAGGGATGCTGCAACGCTCGGAGCCGGTGTTGCAGAGCGGATCCCTGGTGGTGTCAGACGGAGCCTGGGACCGATTCGGCTGCTGGCACCAGTCCCAAGGGCAAGGAAGCTCACTAAATGAGCAGAAAACCTTCTTTTTTCCCACCTCGGTTATTTTTCTGCTGATTCAGAAAGCCAGGCCAGTTCATGCACCTCCACACCAGCCCCTGGTCCGAGCAAGACCATCCTTCAACAGACAAAGCCAACATCTCCTCCAGCACCTGGGAGAAGTCCCCCCCCAGCTGCACCACCAGCCTGGGCTGCTCCCTTCCTCCTCCTCAGCTGGGGATGAAGGTGTCAGTTCAGAAACAGGAGCCTGGGCAGCGCGCACAG
This sequence comes from Casuarius casuarius, assembly GCA_003342895.1. Lineage (NCBI taxonomy): Eukaryota > Metazoa > Chordata > Aves > Casuariiformes > Casuariidae > Casuarius > Casuarius casuarius. The sequence goes on along the minus strand of PTFA01000076.1, from coordinate 2,438,809 downwards.
CTCTGACATGGTGATACGGGCTCCATGACATGCAAGTGATGCTGGTGGCAATAAGGGCCCCACATCTCCCTGGTTCCCCCCCCCTGCCCCCAGCGCCTCCTAATTGGCCCCGTTGTTAATGGCAACGAGCTCATTAAGGGCTCTGTGTTTCTTCAGCTGAAATGTCGTATTGATCGTTTCCCTGCCAGCTCCCAGGGAGAGCTGAGGCCGGGGCGGGCTGCTGGGCAGTCATCCTTCTCCCGGCAGCAGGAGCCCCGGGATGGCCCCATCCCATCAGGGTGGACACGTGGGTGCCGGGGCGGCCCGTGGAAGCCTCCCTTCTCCCCAACTCCGGGTGCTCAGCCAGTGCTGCCCCATATCTGTAGGATTTACTGCTCGGTCCTAGGGTTTCAGCCCAATTTCCTCTGGAAACGAGGGCAACACACTCATGCTCTGCATGTGGTCTCCTTGCCCAAGAACTTATAAACTTGCTGGGTGATTTTAGCCAAATTCGATGGTGAGGGAACAGGCACAGAGATGTCCAGTCCCCCAGAGACGATGTGAAATGAAGCAGCTGAGGAGGGTGCCCACAGGGAAGGGCGTGCTGCAGCTAAGCTCAACCCCATACTAGACACCAGAGAAGCCACACCAGGGATCAGCCATGACAATCCACACTGCGATGCCAGCAAAAATCAGGGCACAACTGCCCAGCCGAGGGGTGAGCATCCGCCAAGAGCTGGTTTCGCTCATGGTGCCCGGCAGCAACCACTGCCGAAGCCACGAGGAGCCGGGCCCAGTGGTGACACCAATTCCTGCTGGGAACAGCTTCCTTGCGAGGTTTCTAGGACCAGTTTCTGGTGGATATATTTTTCTCATGAGGTTGTCCAAGGCTTTTCATGGCCAGTTTTAGCAGGATTTCCCCATTTCTTGAACGTCAGCGCCGGTCGGGGATTTCAAGAGGAACAACACCAGCAAAGCCGGGTTGGTGGCATGAGGCCGAATTCAGCCCGAAGCTTCATTTCACCATCTGCTTTTCTCAAGACGTGACTTTGCTCTTAGTCCATCACTCGTGAGCCCTGAGGACCCAGGAGCATTTCTTGAGCTCAGGCTGATGCCTTGGACATGGGGCAGGGGCAGGCGTTGGAGAGGGGCTGAAACACAGCTGCTTTTCACATCTGTTGTCCATTTTTCCCCAACGTGGCCTGGAGCTGAGGGCTGCGGCAGCCTCCCTCTGGGCAGCATCAAACGGAGCGGGTCAGGGATGGAGTATCCCAAAGAAAGAAAGAAAAACCCTGGACTCAGCCAGTCCAAGGTGGTTTCAAACAAAGCAGATGGCAAAAAAGGAAAAAAAACTAGATCTTGTCATGTGTCACAGTCCCAGCTGCCACCCAAGGCATGGCCAAGGCCGGCTCTTACATACCTTGTTCGGCTCCTCCTAAAGGCTCCTAACTAGGTTAAAACAAACAAAAAAAGAAAAATACTGATAAAGGCCTTTCTCAGCACAATTATTTGCTCTAAACTCGAAGACGTTAATTTTTCTCCACTCCTAATTTTTCTCCACCAGGCAGAGGTTTATTTCCCGGCTGGTGGTTCCCGACAGGCAACGTGGCGAGAAAAGGATGAGCGGGTTCGCGCCGCTATTAGCGGAGCCCCGGGACAAGCCTTAACGACCCCGGCGCCCACCGGGCGCCCGCGCAATCCGAGCGCGTTTCTTCAGCCTGTTATTTTGGGCTGAAAACCTGCGAGTTCGGGTTGAGAGAAACCATTTGGGAATTCGTGCCAAATAACACTATGAAGGGGCGGATGGAAACGAGCCCCTTCACTGTCCCTTCCCACCCCCAGGAAAAGCTCTCGAGCATCCTTCCCTATCGCACAGGGATATTCCCAATCCCTTGCGGCTCCTTCCCCATAAGGAAGGAGAGGAAGGAAAAATGCCCAAAAATGGTAAAACGGGGTTTTTCTGACCCAGCCTAGGGACCAAGCGGGTGCAACGGTCTGGGAGGGCGGGATCGCTTTTAGCGAGCGCGAGGGAGCCCACGGCCGCGGATCCACACTTGCTTAGAGATAATCAGAGCACGCGCTCCCGCAGACAAAGAGAGAGAAATATATATATATATATTCCCCGAAATCGCAATCATTTCCCTGAAGCACTTCTTCTTCGTGGCGTTTCCTCCAGCTCCGCCCTGGCGAATGCCTTCCGCGGCGCTCCGCGCAGCGACCCCGGGAGGTAGAAAGTTTGCCTTCTAAGTTATTTTTTTAAATCTATATAAATCTAGGTCTATTTTAGTCTTTTCGCAGCGACGTGCCAGTGTCTGGAGAACCAAACCTCCCTTTTTCCCCCGTCCCGCGGTCGCTCCGGCCCCAACGCTAAACCTGGGTGCTCCGGGGGGCCCCAAATCGCGGCCAGCGGCAGGGGCCGGCCGGGGTCCCTGGGGAGGGCGCCGGGTCCCCTCGGGGCCACCGCGGGAGCCTCTCATTTTAGCACTTTGGTTGGTACTATCACCTGTAGACGCACTTTGATGTTGTTGCTTTGAACCTTTGCCGAGTGTAAACAATGTGTATTTAAGAATTACAAAAAAAAAGGAAAAAAAGTGTGCAAAGATCTATTTTATGATTCGGTGTTGAATAAAATAACGAGGGGGGGGAGTCTTGGCCTCGCTGTCTACCCCCTGCCCGTTGGGGACAGGCGCAGCCCCGGCCCCTGGGATGCGCTAAATCCAGGCCAGCGGGATGGAGCGATGTGCCAAGCTCCAGGTTCATCCGAGCAGGGACAGTCGCTACCCAGGATCCGAGCCCAGAGTCGTAGGACCGAGTGCAGCAGGTGGATGCACCCAGCTTCTCCTCCGTGGTTGCTCCCACCCAAGGGGCTCCCAGTGGCCATCCGGGCTTCACGGCAGCTCCAAGCTGGAAGACACTGTGGGAAAGCCCCAAGGCAGGCTGGCGGGGAAAAAAAAGGGGGTTAAAACCCAAAGCGGGCTGAGAGATACGCAACTCGCCAGCGGCAGGAGCTGAAAGAGCCGACCTCCTCGCTAAGTGTCACTGGGAATTACGCTAAGGACGCGGTGGCTGGATGTAGGTCAGCAGCCGGGGCGGCATCGTCTCCGCAAGCAAGCGGGGCTGGCGCCGAAGGCCAAGGCAAGCTCCGAGGGCCGCAAGCGCCCATGTCCTGCAACACCGGCCATGGAGCGACCTCGGAGCCCCTGGAGGCCCCTGGTCCTGGGAGAAGGGGAAATAGTCGCGATGCTGCTGCCCCGAGTGTGCCGCCAGCTCTAGCTCCAGCGGCAGTCAGGGCTGAGGTGCCCAGCAGACCCCAGACGGCTTCCTCTGAAGCAATCCTGCCCCTTGCCCGGGGGAGACGGATCTGCTCTGCATTAGCAGACCCCAGTCCTTGGAGACGCAAGCCGAGCCCCCCACAGCTCCTGGTTTTATCCCTCCTCGGCTAGGGGAGCTGATGTATTTTATCATGGCAGCATTTGTGTTTAAATGTCGTGACTAAGAAATCCCAGTACGCTTTTACACAAAAGCTGCAGCTTCCCCCATTTTTCAGTATAACCACTCGCGCGCTGCCAACTGCCCTTCAGAGGAGATGAACGGCCACGAGAGTCGCGTAGGGGAAGCGCCGGACGCTGTCACGCCCGCGGCGGAGGGCTCTCACAGGCCTTGGCATGGCAGTACTTCACGAGCAGAGCAGCAGTAACACATTTTGTGGTGTAACGGACCATCAACCTGCCTAATTAAATGAGATCTCAAAGGGCTGATAGCAGATAGATGTCTTTTTTCCACTCCCCTCCATTAACAGTCTCGTGGCTCACCAGCCTCACCTCCAGAGCCAGCTACGCACTCCTGGAGTCCCTCAGTCTCCCTGATCCCCAAGAGAAGGTCTCCACCAGGGAAGCCTCCAACCCCAAGTGCAAGGATCTGTTATTGAGGCACCACCAGCCCCACACATCCCTCCCTGTTACCCGAGACAGGGGTCAGGGATACTAGACAGCTCCCACCAGCACATCTGCTGCGCTGCAACAGCATTTCCCCTCAACTTCCAGTAAAAGAAGCCCAGATTTAAACAGCCTGCTAAGCAAAAACAAGTTAAAAAAAGCCCCTGAGCAACAGTGAACAGCTCCAAGAGATACCAACAAGCACAGAGGTGATCTGTCCTGGAAGCACAAGAAACTTGGGTTTGCTGGGAGTCAGTCCCGCTTCCCAGTGCAGTGCCTGCTTTTAAAGGAGCAAAGAACATTTTCAAAAATCCTCCAACCACGACTGGATCACACCTGCACAGAGAACACAGAACAGCCACTTGGCCACTGAAACACCGTATCCTTTTATTGTGTTTGAGCCTGGGTTCAAAACTCCCAGAAAAAAAAAAAAATTATAAATACAACCAAACCCCACGCACGCTCCCTGCACTATCTGCCGGCGTCGGAGACGGCTCCGTTCAGTGCAGCTTCCAAGCGGAAGGACAGGAGACGAGCCTCAGGGGATCAGTGCTGTGTAGAAAACATTGGGACAGGGCATCTCGCAGGAGGTTCCTGCTACTGCTGCCAAGACTTGATTCTAATTAAACAAGGCCAGCGGTTGCCTGTAAGCCCTCGAACAACCATATGGTGAACAGCCTCTTAATTAAGCTAGAGATCGATTCTTTTCCAATGTGTACGTCGGAGGAGAGCACCGGCCCCTGTCCCGACACCGACTCGGAGCCGGGGTCTCAGTGGTTGTGGGGCCTGCCTCGTCCCCTGCCCCGTCCGCCGGGCGGAGCGTCCACCGTGGAGCGGGGGTTCTTGATGGTTTCGTCCACGGACACAATGAGGCAGGCGGCCTCGGAGGCCGCTGTCAGCGCGTTGATGCGCACGATGGCCGGCTCCCACACGCAGGCCTCGAAGTTATCGGCGATGTCCTCGTTGTTCACGTCCACGCCGTACCACATACCTCCCTGGCAGGAGAGAGGAGGGAAGATGTTCCAGTTAGAGGGCAGAGCAGGACCTCGGGGCCCAGCACACTTGGAGATAAGGCCATGTAAACACACCGGGAGAAGCAAAGACTGGACCTCAGTGCACGGAGGAAGAGTATTTGAGGGGAACAAAAAGAAAATTTAGTTGTCTGCAACCAGCCCCATCCAAGCCTTGCAAAATCAGGCGTTTGCTCCATTTTACGAAGAAGCTGAAGAAGGCTTGAGGATTGACTTCCACCTCACTGCTGTCCCCTCGCCTTATCCACAGCCACATGGTTTTGTGACCCGAGATAAAATGCTCATTTCAGAGCAGCTCGCCCGAGTTTCAGGGCCACCACCACTTACGCTATCATCTGCAAGGCGAAATGTGGCAAGCGTCACCCTGTGACGCTGCAGCCACTTCTGACAGAAGAGCCCCTAGCAGGAAAGGAGGGTGTAACCTCTAACTGCCTTAGTGAGGACTCCGTGTGCATACACACAGACTTCACAACACCTGAAGTGATCACAAGCAATCAGGAGCTTCAGTTTGCAGCTCATCTGAAAGGCACATGGCTCAGCCAACTTCTATACTCTAATTACTTCAGTGTTTAATATAGAAGCCTCCCTCCTGACAAATGATGCATTTTTAAAAAGCAAATCAAAAACCCCAGCTCTAAAAAAAGTCACCCAACAGCTGTGATCAAAGGGAAAGCAACCATTTCCCTTTTTAGAAACCTGCAGCAAGCCTGCACTGGATCTGAAAACCAAACACAGCATTTAATCAAAGTGAACACAAGCCTAACACAGGTACAGCTGAATTAAATACCACGTTAGTGAGGCTCCAAAATTACAGGCTATCGGTTCACCGTAACAGCCCTCTGTCCAAAGGCCGGCACCTACCTGTGCATGCTTGGCTCGGAGCTTGTTCAGTATGTTGGTGGCGTCGAAGCCAGCGTTGTCGCATAGCTGGCGGGGAATGATCTCAAGGGCTTTAGCGTAAGCACCTATCAGCAGCTGCTGTTTGCCTGGAATGGTCCTGGAATAGTCCCGCAGGTATTTGGAAAGCTCCATCTCTATCGCACCACCACCAGCAACAACTGAGTCATTCTGAAAGACAAAGGGAAAACAGGCCATTAGCTCTCCCCGTGCGGCCATTCCACGGGTATCGGCGAAGGGGGAGAGCAGGAAGGCGCCCTTTTCCGTGAGCTTTCACATATTTGGGCAATGCAGACACGCGAGGCCCAGGAGAGCCCGCAGCAGGGGCCGCTGCCCTCCCTAGGGCTGCCTGCCAGCTTTGCTGGGAGTTTTGGAAGCAGGTCGAGAACCTCAAGCAGCCTCTTGGCTCTTTTGGGCTGTGCACAAGACAGAAAGCAGTGGTTTGGGACACATGTCAGGGAAGGGATGGCAGTCCATAGCCTCTCAAGTGCTGGATAGATCTCCCTCACTTGCATAAAGCATCCAAAAACCAAAGATACTTGCAACACCACTTAGCAGCCAAGTTCTGTCACCAGCTATTTTTTCCTCCTTATTTGCTTCAGTAGAGAGATCAGGATGTTCTTACTAAAAGCAAAACAGTTCCCAAAAAAAGACTTTTTTTTTCCCCCATCCCCTCTGGGCACTCAGCCACAAAGCACCTCTTACCATAAAATGCCACATTAACACATTATTATGCCTAACCCAAAAACGCCTGCAGTTACACAGGATCAGTAACTCTACAAGCACAACACAGTCACACATGGTTAGAGCTCTCTCGGTGCTCCCTGCCTACCCTCAGGAGCAGGGGGATAGTTACCAACATTTAGCCCTTGGAGAACTCATCAAGAGAGGGAGCAAGGAGCTTCCTGGGTGCACACAAGGGTGAGCAAAGTTGACACGCACATGAGAGCGACCTTGTTATCCAAAACTACTGAAGATCTACTTGGCACACCCAAAAGATACCGTTACTCTTTAGAATGAGGGTGTTTACAGTACACACCACAACCCAGCAAGTGCACCTAAGTTATGACAGCACTAAAGATGACAACACCAGGCATGGCTGGAGAGCAGCTGAGACAACACTGCTTTGGCCAAGGAAGAGCACCTGAATTTATCAGTTGGACACTGCCCTTCTGTGCACTCCACTCTACAGGCCGAGAAGTCGTGGTCTCTCCAGGAGAGACCTCGGCCAGATACTGATGTGCAGTAAGGTTGCTACAACAAGTCACATCTGTGCCACGTCCAACCAAGAACCCCAAGAGCTGGCCAGTATCTCCAGCGGTCCTTACCTTGATCGCTCTCCTGACTATCATGATGGCATCATGCAGGGACCGTTCCGTCTCCTCCATGAACTGCTCTGCACCCCCTCGCAGGATTATCGTGCAAGTCTTTGCCTTTGGGCAGCCTGTGAAGAAGTTGTACCTGCCAATGGCACAAGAGAAGAAGGGTCAAGGGGACTGAGAGGCCGTGCTGCTTCTGAACGTGCTTTGCAGCAGTAAGGAACAGTATGAGAAGAGAGAGATTCTTTTCAAACCAGATGCATGAATGCAGCTGCTTCATCCTGCACAGTGACTATCAGATCTTCAGTCAAGAAGGAGCTCAGCCAGGCAATGTACAAGTGAAATACAAGTTGACCCAGGAGAAAACAGTTTCTCTGCTGATAAGGCTTTACACTAAACCACTGCTCTCATTTTCACTTAGCGGGAACACAGCAGATGCTAGGAGATGGCTCCAAAGAGGATTTCTCTTCCAGCAACACAGAAGAAGCCCATTATACAGCACCCAGCTTCATTTGCACCAATAATAAAGTTTCACTGTGGGATATTAGACAAATGCCACAGTCAACCCCAAAAGGTGTTTTTAAGTCTTGAATGAAATGTGTTCTACAAGTCACTGGGGAATAAATGTATTAAAGCACACAAGGGAAGCAAGCTTTGAATGAAAGCTTGCTTCTGCTTACAAACATGGAGGACACAGCAGTAATACTGCAGTCTTGTGCAAGCCATTACCTTGAAATGCTCAAACCTGCCAGCACCTAGATCCTAACTTTCTAGCAGGTGACCTTTCAAATTAACATTAGACTGCTTACACAGGACTGAAGGTTCACAGCTACAGTGTATTTACCTATCGCCTCCAATCTGAGTCTCCTCAAACACTTCACATCGGCCCAGCACATCATCCGACAGGGCATTGACACTAGTCTGAATGGAACCGCCGCAGGCCTGCGCAGAAAGAAGATAAACGGAGCATTACCAACGCTGACAAACAGGACAAATCTGCCCAGCAGGCCCCCATTCTGCAGAGATGGCCCAGCCTTTCAGCTGATGCAAAACCACAATGCAGGCCAGATTCAGGTGAGGGGAGGAAAAAAAAGAAAAGAAGAAAAACACTTGTACTTTCCTCCCATCTCAGGCAGCTAGGCAGGCTAGCAACATCAGAAATAATCCTCAAAAGCAAAGTACGAGTATGCCTCTTCTAAGTGCTGACTCATAGCTCTAGAGTCCAGTGGCTCCACAAAGAAGGCTTACGAAAAAAATCACCCGAAACAGAACAGACAAGAACTAGGGAAAATAAGCCAACAGAATGCACAGCCCCCTAATATCTTACAATACTAGAGAACCATAAAAGCAGCACAGATGCAACTAGACTTTGATTCCTCATTCCATCAAGAATGGCTCTGTCAGTATATGGCAACTTAATAACTGCATTGACAAAAAAAGAAATCTTCCAAAAAAAACACATGTATGATTTTTACATTTTTATATTTTATGAAATTTTACATGAGGAACTGTGTGTTCAGTCACTGATTTTTGTCCTGTTTTGGGAATGATCTGACCAGCCTGGTACCATTAAATCTAAAATTGAATCTAAAAATCTTTATTCAAAAAACAAAGCAGCTCACCATCATAGTTCTCTTGAGATCTTCTTCCGGGACACGGCCAGCGCAAAACATGTCTCTATCCGCAAAGTACTGAGTAGCCACATCACCAATAGGAAGTTTGGACAGGACAACTTTGGCTCCCGACTTGTGGATCCTGTCCAGTTTGTCATACAAGATGTTCCACTCGGCATCCACAATGGCCTGGTAATCCTAGCGAGGCCGAGAGAAACGTACAACAGACTCAGGTTACAAAGGATTGCAAATGCCACGCCGCAGCGCCTGCGAAGGGAGAGCTCTTCTAAAACAAAGGCAGCGGTGACGCTGCGCCATGCAGCCCTGGCAGACAACTGCTTCCAATAGTCACAGTCAATTTTAGGTCACTCCATTTTATAACAAAGGACCAAGTCTGTTAAAATGCTTCCAGCAGCAACACTGAGTAGATAAAGGGGTTAGATGAAGTGACAGAAAGGCAGTGACAGCTCAGAAGAGAGAAAATAGAATGAAGAAATGATTACACCGATATCTGAGAGGAGTTCACAGAAACCGTGCGCGGATGCTGCAGTGGAGGAACTAACAGCATCTATCACAAAGGAAAAACAAAGATACCGAGCGATCGCATGCTTTTCCAGTGTGCTGAAGCCAATAAGCCGTGCACACAAGCCAGCGGTATTCTAGCTGTCAGTGAAACACAGCCACAGCTGCCTGGGAAAGCTTTCAGTAGCATGCAGCAACGCTACACCATTTACTACAACAGAAGAAGAGACCATCACGTTCACCGAGGCAGAGTGGAGAACTTCACGGAAAAAAATTACTGAGGTCAGAGCAAGACCCAGACCCCAAAGCAAAGCACCTGGGGATCTCGAGGCACCACAGTTACTGCAGGAGCCAAACGCAGGCAGCGTTGTGACACCGGGAATTTTGGACTCTCCTCCCTGATGCTACCTAAGTGTTTTGGGCAGCTTCTCAAAAGGGCAGTAGAGAGTGACCACGATGCCACAAAAGGCATTTTAACAAGATGAAAGGAGAACTAGTATCTGAATGGCTACCTTGTCTGCTTAAATAAGCACAGGACTAGCATTTGCTCAGCATTTAAAGCACTGTTTAGTATGATTTCCCTGGGAGGCCACTCACTGGGCATAAAGAAGTCACCATTGCTCACAATTTATCCTGGCATGATGACAGTGCAGAACCGTGCCCTAAACCTGCTGCACCTGCACTGTAATTCAAAGCCTGTTACACCCCTCCCTCAGCCTAGGCAATATAACCCAGCAGGGAGCTGCAGGAAGGAAGGATGTGCAAATGGGCAATCGGCAGGTGCCGACTCCCTGGTGACATTTATTCCCCTGGCTCTCAAGCAGTCATCACATCTTGTGGGCACAGGAAAGTGGGATGGGCACAGCATCAGGACACCACTGAAGACTGACAACCCAGACAGGGCAAGGTAATACCCCAGAAGTACGTAACCAGCTCTCTACCGTAAGAGAGACCCAAAGCAAAAGGAGTTACTGATAGGAATCCTCCTGCCCTCCAAACAGCAGGACACGTTTCCTTCCGTTGCAGGTCTTAGAGGCTGTCAACAAGCAGCACATTAGACAAGCTGCCACTTTAGCTCCGGCTCTCACCTCCACCGTGTTTACTCTGACTTCAGCGTTGTCCTTCTCGGCTTTGAGCTCCAGCTCCACGTTCAGCAGGGCAATCTTGGGAGACTGGTACTTCTTGGGTTGCATTTCAAACCCAGCATAAGAGAACGTCTTCTTAAAGGCGACTCCAGCCACCAGCTGAGAATCCTTGAAAACAGGGATTTGCATTGAGCTCAGCCACCCCAGGTTTCTTCAACAGGGTTAATAACTCCCACAGGAGACTCCCTGGTTCAGAGTCCTCATTTACAAAGCACTGCGCTATTTACTCACCAACAGCTGTCTCCTTTGATTAACCCACTTTTGAAGAAAATAAGCAGCAAATATTTTCTTTCCTCTGTTCACAAAACCAGCCTCTACTGTTTCCTCTCTACCCCTCAAGACACTGCAGTGAAAGATGCTACACACAATTTAAAGATCAAGCGATGAAACAATCTGTTCTCTCTCTGATGTCTTTCCCATTTCTACCTTTGAAGATGGATACTTCTATTCATCCACAGCCCAGATTTTTTCCCCCCCACCCCGGTTTGGTTTAGACTCCATCACCATCCCTGGAAGTCTTTTGCAGCAGACCTGCCGTGCTCAACACTGCCCTCTAACGTGAACTTCTTGTCTTTGCGGCTGGGAGAGAAATTGCATCCATGTTTCCTACCCCATGAGTATCTCATCCACAGCAGGCTCAGCTCTGCCAGGGCAGCTAAGCCAGGGGAGTATCTGTAATTTTACCTTCCTCAGCTAGGAAGAGTACAGACTTTCTTTACTCTAGCTGACAGAGTGAGATGACCCTGGTTCTGTCATAAGCCAGCCCTGAAAAACAGCATGGTAAATCACTTATTCCATCCTGATAACACTCTCCAAGGAGTCCTTATAGACAAACTCTCTATAACTGCTGAAGGCTGAATAGAAGGGCAAAACCACAAGGAGAGCAGCTTTCATCTGGGATGGGAGACACCTCCCTCCCCAAGGGACCAATTCCTGCAAGCCTCAAAATATCAACAGGCCCAGACTCCACAAAAAAACAGATGCTGAAACATTCCTAATCCACTAAATCAGTTGTCTGGGCAAGATAATGGCATAATTACAACGTCTCTTCTCAATGAAAATGCTTGTCTGAAGTGTTTACAGATAGCAACAGCCACAGAATAATAATTCTGTGAGATATTATGGCAGCCTTGCTTTTTCAGCAGAAACGTGCCCAGCAATCAGCCAAATCTACACAGGATATAGACAAGAGAGGGAATGGACACACCAGCTCTACCACAGCCCAAGAGCAACTTCGTACCAAACACCTGCACGTGGTCCTCCATATGACAGGTATTCCAGTACTACAGCAATAAACTACTTAGCCCATCTATCCTGCCCACCACCTTAACCCCTTTATAACATGTTCTTTGCAGTTTTCCCAGCTCAGTGCTCACATGTAAGACCATGTGGTTTTGCTTCCAGAAGTAACAAAGATTTCCCACCAGCTAACACCAAAACTATTTTACTATTTGCAGAGATATAAATGGAAGTTGCATCAGCAACAACATCCCCTCCAGAGGGCAAAGAGATATAGTGTATGTGGCTCAGAAAGAGATTCCTCCACCTCCAGAAAAGGGAAATCCAGCCCCACCCACTTTTTCCTCTTGTCAACAGCTTTCTTTTGCCTTGGCAATTTTCTAACAAACATTATCAAGCTGGGCTGCATTTCCACTAGAGTCAACCCACCAAAGGAGCAGTAATGGTTTTCTCCCACCCCTTCAAGACAGGTTCTGATGAAACTTACTTCCAGAGCACCTCCTTGTACCTTCTTTATCCCAATCATCTTGAGTTGTAACAAGTCGTCTAACATCATGACAGCATCTACAACCATCTTGGAAAAGAACTCCTTGCTCTGGGATATCAGCTTGGAGCTCAGGGCTGTGGCCGCACACTTCTCCAGCAGGCTTCTCTGCTCACTGCAAAAAGGCAGAGGAAAAAAAACAATGTCTTGCTCACAGGCCAATTCTTTTTGCTAGTTCATAAAACACTGCGTACAATTGATTAACCCACTCTCTGATGGGGACAAAGATGAGTTCCATTCTACCAGTGGGAAAAGCAAGGCACAGAGAAGTCAAAACCCAGACTGTCAGAGCACTTTCCCATTTTAGAGACTGAACACCAGACTAGCACTGACCAGGTTAGTTGATTTTTAGACATCACAGCCTGACCAACGCAGCAAGGCTCAGCATCCACATCTTCATTCAAAGGCAGTAAGAAGTTTTGAATCCCTCTAAAGGTGACATATTCTCTAAAATGTTAACTTAGGTAACCTATGTCAGGACAAAGCAGGGAGAACAAGAACCAGGACAGCTGGGAGACCTGGATCCCACTCCCAGGCTCCACCACCAGAGTCACTGCCCTGGTTACTGTTACCATGAGAACTACTGTATTTTGCTTTGCAAGACAGTACAAAAGATAAATCATTTTGGCTTATTTGGGACTGCCATGTGGTTCAACTTGAAGTTTTACTGGAGATATTGGTAGGGTCACACAAAGAAGATTAAGAGCTTAAAATGCAGGGAGAAAAACTCCAGTATTCCCATCTCATTCCAATAGACGAGTTCATTATTGTTATTAGCTATCTAACTTCATGTACTCAGCTGAATAACTACAAAGTGATCTGACTTCCTGATCTGATTTTCAGGAGTGCTGAGCACTTAACACTGCCACTGATTTCAGCAGAAGCTGCAAGTTTCTACCACCACTGGAAAAAAAGAAATCAGGCCACTTATTTTGGTACCTCATTTCCTCCATGTGCATTGGCAAACACTGGCCTACATATTTCACTGCAGTGGCAGCCAAAGTAAGAACAGAGCATCTTCCCAGGAGGAGCAACAAATTCCAAAAGTCAAAGAAAAACCCTGGTATGGGGCCACAGCTGCTCTCCCGACCTTGAGTCCTCAGCCAGAGCCACATCAGAGGTTAGAAACACCTTCTCACCAAAGAAATGAAGCCCATCTACCCACAACCAGGCCATCTAGCCATGGACCCAGATAGGAACTTACTCTTTATCCTCCTTCTTCACTGTAACAGCGATGTCTTTGATCTTGCTCACAGCCTGTCAAAACACAAGCCAGCAGCTGGATTAGTGACTCACGTTTTTAAATTGATCAGATCTCCAACTTTTCATTTTGCATTTTACATTATCTTTTATTCACAACTTCAAGCACTTAAGCTATTCCACTGGTTCCAGCACAGTAATTGTAAAAGACTTCAACAAACACACAAGATTCAGAAAAAGGCTCAAAACTGCTCTGCTGCTTTCTGCAGAGATTTGGGGGACCAAATCTACAAACATACGAGATAACCAGAAACAGCTGGTAAAGTCCAAGTACATTTACATGCAACCACCACCCCCATTAAAGCAAAAATCCCATAGATTCCAACTGCTCTAACGTCTTCTCATTCACATAGCACTACGTTAAGAGGATTCTTCTCTTTCATACCTTAAAAATAGGTATTTTAACAATCTCAGATGGGATTCTGAAGTGTTGCCTTTGCATATTTAAGAACCTTCTCACACAGATCTCTCACATGCAGTCAGGCATTATAATCAAGTCTAAAGAAAAGGCTGTTAAGGCAGTTAACCTCCAGAAGCGGTTCCAGCTTAGTGGGACTGATGCACTTCAGGAGACATAAGGTTTACCAAGGAGTAACAGAGATCAGTAGAATGGGAAATGAATTTTTCCACTTTTTTTTCTTCCTCCAAAGAAGAAACAGAGAAAGCAATAGTGCTCAGGAGGTACACTGGTAATAACAGCTGACACCAAAGCAGCCAGGTGACATTTGCAGGAAAACATCATGAGATTGCTACTGCCACCCCTTCCCTCCCACCCTACTTCAAAAGCGATTTTCCTGGAAGTGACATTATATTCTCCTCTGCTGGTACAGAACTGCTCTCCTCAGACATTCTCACTGAGCCCAAGAGGCCTCTCAACTCTGCAGGGCCAGCAGAGCCCTCTCTCCTCTACGAGCAGTGTTTCCTTACCAGCTGTGTTGCTGTGCGGAAGGCACGGATGATGATTTGAGGATGAAGGCCTTCCTCCACGTAGGGCTTCACTTGTTTCAGGAACTCAGCAGCAAGCAAAGTTACGGACGTGGTACCATCACCAACCTGCACGGACATGAAATACTCTGCATCACCAGTACACTGAAAAAGTGCTGTGGTAACAGCTTCAAAAACACGCAAGGGCTTCCATAGGAAATCAAATTTCATGACTTTCTGTGCTCACAGATTTGCAGCTGCATTCTTTAGTGATTAAGAAACATATTATGTCCCTTTTGTCTGTCACCTACATTCGTGGAATGTGAACTTTACAGCTTTGAAACTTCCCAACCCCCTTATCAAATCTAGCTGAAACAGCTTAAAAGATCTGAAAGTTAATAAAGTGAAAGGACTTAAAAAAACAAAACAAAACCAGGCTAAATGCAGGCACTCCATGGGGTCTCCCCCCACCATTAGCATGAAGTGCCCACCAGCATCGATGGGAGTGAGGCTGCTGCTGCATCCTGCGCCTCCAAGCGCAGCCAGGTTACCCTCCTACCTCCGCGTCTTGAGATTTGGCGATGTCCACTAATGTCTTCGCAGCCGGATGGACAACATCAAGCAGCTTCAGGATAGTGGCACCATCATTAGATATAGTGGCTTTGCCTGCGATTGATTTAGAAGAGAAAGTCAAGTTCAGCTGCTCTGAATAAAGCCCTAACCCACTGGAAAAGGGCAACCCCAGCATGCAAGGAAGCTTTCCAGGCTTCAGCGAGATTTTAAATAACACGACAGTAATTTCAGACCAGTCAGCCTAGCTGTACTTCACTGTTTTGCCTTCCAGGTCAAGTGCAGTCCCAAGCTTTTATTAGGCTAGAACACTTCCCTGATTGCATCCTGATCCAGCAACCCTACGTGAGTTTTGTCATGCTTCAACAACCACCGGCTCTCATCCCAAACTGCCATTTAGAAGTCTTATTTTCTTCAGCCAAACTAGTGTTTTTCCCTATGTGATTTGGAATCTGATCGCTGCGATATTTTAAACACATTCCTACATCCAGAAAGATACAAAACTACTAGTCAGCTGAAGAGGAAAGGAAAGGGCCATCTCCATGGAGAGGGGAGCCCAGAACAGCTGTTTCACAGAAGGTCTCTAAGAAGGAATTTCAGTGCATATTAACAGCATCTTTTTACTCCACTTTTGGAGCAGATTAAGTGAAATCCGTCTAAGTGCAGAACTACTCATACCAGTTAACAGGGGCTTTACATTCACTCCCTCTTATTTCTCAATAGCCTCCCCATACATATTGGGGAAAAAAGAAAACAGATATTCTAGTCTGACGCTTGACAGAAAAATGCTAGAAATCAACAGGATTAATTATTAAGGTAAACTAAAAATTCAGTGATCCATTTTAAAATAAATAATTGCTTTCACAGATAGACCTGTAATACAAGGACAATTCTAACACAACAGTAACAAAATGCAAGGAACAGCCTCATCTTAAAACAAATCTAGAAAGAGATGGTCAAGGATACCTGAGGACCAGGTTCAAAAAAACATCGTTTCTCCTTTCTGGCACACACTTTCTAACATGCTAACCCTAAATCTATCTAATATCACAAGAAAGAACTCAGCTACCTTTACCCAGTCTAGCAGGTAACTGACAGGTAGTTCCTCAAGTAGGTCTGTCAATTATTTTTCTTCATCAGCTGTGGCTGGAGTCTAGGTTTTAAACTGAACATTGACACAGAAGCTGAACCTCTGTATTATGAGAGTTGAGACTAGCATGGGGCAAGGAAATTGAAGTCCGTGTATATGGAAATGCTGGTTTAATTAGTATGAAGGTATGAATCAAACTGCATTACAGAATTCCCATTAACAGTAGGAGGTCCAAGTCGGTTTGTCTGCATTCTGCATGCTTTAGTCTCTAGCTGTAAAAAACACATGCTGGCAGTGGGCTTTACACTTAGATATTATTTCTGAGTCATGTTTCAACACAGCCATGAAAGACCACCACCCAGCGCTTACCTCTGTCATCCACAATGAGCTTGTCCATGCCCCTGGGTCCAAGGGTAGTGCGCACAGCCTCTGCGATAACCTGGCAGGCGTTGATGTTACTGACGAGCTGGGGAATCCCCTGCGAGGTGTCCGTGCCCTCCTTCAGCAGGATAACCGGTGTTGGCTGGAGAGACAAACCACAACACAGCTATAACCCCAATCTCAACAGTCTACAGACAGCCCAGCACTAACTCCGCACACAGTCCAGCAAGTTACCCTTATGCAAAAAGGCATTTTTTTTCCTTACGCAAGAAACCAGCTACCTAACAGATCTCTCACTTCCAAGACCAAAAACTACAGTCTCCTTAAAGGCCCTGTGGCAAAAAACAAAACAAAACAAAACAACCCAAAAAAATCCCAGTCCCTAAGCATCTTGCTTTACTGAGCTTATTGACCTAACTAGAGCTTCAAAGTAAGACAGCGACTACAAAAAGACCCGAGAGAGAAGGCCACAGGCTGCCACCATTGCACAAAGTAATTTCTCGTTTGAATACTCTGAAAGTTTATTTCCACGTTCTCAAGCATCCCACATTTAAGTTTTACCTTGACTGAACTCCTGCAGCTTCAAAAAAGAAATTTATTAGAGCATTTTTCAGTGAAAGGCTGAAGGTTCACCTTTGCCTAGAAAGCATTACGCACACAATCAAACTGCTTGCTGTCACCCACTGCTCCAAGGCAAAGCTTCACTTGCTGCTATAACATAATTAGAATTTACCCTGCTGCTTCCATTTACATGCCCTGGGACCATCTTGTAACTGTCCATGAAAAAACTGGGCTTCTTTCCCTATCATATAGCTCAGAGAAGGTCTAATTTCCATGCTGTACTGGATCTCTACACTATAAGAGATAGTGTGTATAATAATTACAGAGACAGCAGGGAACCACACGAGTGCTACAACCCAGATCAGTTACTCCAGCGCCAACATAAGCCTGCTAAGAAGCTCAGCAGAACAGGCACAAGAGCCCTTTCCCCATCAGCTCTCAGATCTCAGCCCAAGCTGCCCCAAGGATGGCAAGCGCTGCAATGTGCCTGCTCATAAAGGAAACGGCGCAGATGAACTCAAGTGATTACACCTGCCCGACAGCAAACTGTGTTGGACACAGCTCAGAAATACGGGCAGAGCCTAGAAGATTTCAAAGGCCACAACAAATAGCTTTTCATCAGGCTCCAAGAGCGCACCAACCCTTTCCAGATTTCTAAGAACAGACCAAACATACAATAAAGACAAAGCTCAAAATCCAAATGAACGCTAAGTGTTTTGGGCACTCAGTTTTTAACAGCCCTCTGCAGAGAGTAAAACTATACGATGACTGCTGCACTAAAGAGTAACAGGACTGGTGCTGAGGGTCTGACAGGCAAGCGGAAGATGGGTGTGAGCACCTCAGAGCTATCTAAGTCTTGGAAAGATCTCGAGAAAGTATCGTGTCTTTGCACACCTGTCAGCAGCGATCTAAAGGGAAAATAGGTGAGAAAATCCTAGAGAAAGTCAGGCTAGAGGGGGGGCAGCACCGGCAGGGCAGTGGCAGGACTCAGTACGCACTGTGGCCGGGGGGCCCCTCCGCACCCCGCTACAAGGGGCTGAGCCGAGGCCCCGCGCTGGGGCTCCGGGGCGTCATGCACCGCCCGCTCCGGACTACAACCCGCGGCCCGAGCCGCTCCGAGCCCCCGGCCCGGCCCAGCGGGCTCGGCTCGGGCCCCCAGGGCCGGAACACCACCCCTCCCCAAGCGCCGGCAGACTACAGCTCCCGGCACGCCCCGCGCGCCCACTCCCTTTCAGCCACGGCGCTCGCCGCGCAAGGCCTGACGGGAGCTGTAGTCCCACGGGAGCCCGGCGGGAACCGCGGGCCGCCCGCGGGCCCGGCTTGGCCCCTCGCAGACGCCTAGGGCAGCGGCGGCGGGCCCAGGCGGCAGCGCCGCTCCCGGCCGCCCCTACGGGGGCTGAACCCGCGCCGGCCCCGCTACAGCCCCCGCCAGCAACGGCCACCGGCGGCGGCGGAGGCCCAGGAGACCACTCCCGGGCAGAGGGGCGCGGCGCCGGCGAGGATGGCGGCGGATGAGGCGGGCACCACTCACCATCATCTTGGCGGCTCCGCTCGCCACGACTCCTCAGCACAGGCTGCTCCCGCTCCCACAATGCACCGCGCCCGCCCAGAAGCTTCCCGAGGGCGGGAGGGGAAGAGAGCGTTGCTAGGTAACCGCTTCCGGCCGCACTCTATGGTTGGGCCGTAGACAGAGCCGCCCTAGCGTAGCTCCCTTCCTTCGCGAGAAACCATAGAGAGGCGGTGACGTACGGCGGCCTGCAGCCGGGTGCTCACTATTTCGCAGGGACGGGAACGGGCGCACAATCTGGCAGGCGTAGGGCCGCCTAATAGAGCTTTTTTGGCAGGGCAGAAAGAAACGAACAGGATCACAATGTGGCAGGGCTCCCGGCTAGGGGCGGGGGAGGGGAGCCACCCGGCACGGGGCGGGGCAGATTGACAGCGGAGGAAGCCAATGAGCGCGCGCGCCTCGGGGGG
>PTFA01000076.1:2397971-2419664 GCA_003342895.1 Casuarius casuarius | reverse complement strand
CTCTGCCTCTGCCTCTGCTCCTGCCCGGCCCGCGGTGAGTGCGGCCCGCCCGGCACCGGCACCGGCCCGGGCGCTTCCCCCCGCGCCTCCCGCACCGCGTCCGAGGGCCTTTCCCGTGGGGCACCCCGGTCCGGGTGCATTTCCCCTTGGGGCACCCCGGTCCGGGTGCATTTCCCCCTGGAACACCCCAATCTGGGTGCATTTCCCCTTGGGGCAGCCCGATCCGGGTGCATTTCCCCTCCGTGCATCCCGGTCCGGGTGCATTTCCCTTCCCAGCACCCTAATCCGGGTGCATCTCCCCTTGGGGCACCCCGATCCGGGTGCATTTCCCTTCCGTGCATCCCGGTCCGGGTGCATTTCCCCTCCGTGCATCCCCGTCTGGGTGCATTTCCCTCTGGAACACCCCAGTCTAGGTGCATTTCCCCTTGAGGCACCTCGATCCGGGTGCATTTCCCTTCCGTGCATCCCGGATCGGGTGCATTTCCCCTCTGTGCATCCCGATCCGGGTGCATTTCCCCTCCGTGCATCCCTGTCTGGGTGCATTTCCCTTCCCAGCACCTCAGTCCAAGTGCATTTCCCCTTGGCGTCCCCAGTCTGGGTGCATTTCCCCTCCGTGCATCATGATCTGGATGCACTTCCTCACCGTGCATCCCCGACTCGGTGCATTTCCCCTCCCAGCACCACAATGCGGGCGCTTTTCCCCTTGAAACATCCTGATCTGGATGTATTTCCTTTCCGTGCATCCCCGTCTGGGTGCATTTCCCTTCCCAGTACCTCCAGTGGGGTACGTTTCACCTCTGTGCACCCGGGTTCGGGTGCATTATCCCTCCCAACACCTCCATCCGGATGCAATTCCCCTCTGCTCTCCCCAATCCGGGTGCATTACACCCCCATCCCCTGCATGATCTGTGTGCATTTTCCCCTCCGTGCACCCTGATCCAGGTGCATTTATCCTCGGGGCACCCCAATCTGGGTGCACCGGCCCTTAGGGCGCTTGAGTCCGGGTGCATTTCACCCCCTCCAACACCGTGATCGGATGCATTTCACCCCTGTCCCCTGGGAGATCTGGGTGCGTTTGCCCTTGTCGTGCACCCCGGTCTGGCGTCATGCTCGACGCGCGGCAGCGGGCGTTGAGCCAGGTGCCTGGGCGAAATCGTGCCGGGAACTTCCCGAGCAATTTCGGTTCCCCACGGCGCTCGGGGCTTTCTGCGGGGCGCAGGTGGGGGGCACCGGCTGTGCAGCTCCGGGCCTGGAAGCTGCCGTGAAAACGATAAATAGGGTTAAAAAGGAGGGTGCTTCGCTGGGATGAGCCACATCTCTGGGCTGCGGCTGCACATTCGGCGTGAAACCTCGTGGGAGGAATTTTCCCTTGTCTTTTTTTGCCTCTCATCCCTCTCCGTGCACCCGCAGGGTTGCGCATCCATGAGTACTTGTATTTCCAAGTGCTGAGTCCCGGAGACATCCGCTACATCTTCACCGCCACTCCGGCCAAGGACTTCGGGGGGGTGTTTGTAAGTATAAGGAGCGGGTTTGTCTCGCAGCCCCCCCGTCCCGGCATTTCTCCACCCCTTGCAAAAGCGGAGCTAATTGCAAGGATTTCTCCCGAGAGCTTTCCCCTGGGAAGGAGGTGCCCGCCGCCTCCCACCTCGCCAGGCTTTTGGAGGGGCGGTTTTGGCACACGCTGCAATCTAGCTCGGGCAGCTCCCAAATTTCCGTGACCTCCTTAGTTTAATGTTAGAGATGCTCCCGCATCGCGCGCGCTCCCTGCAAAGGGTCCCGATCCGTGGCAGAGCCCGGGGCTGGCAATCGAGAGCCTCCGCCACCTTGCACGACGCACCAGATGGTGCCGTGCCTCAGTTTCCCCTCCCCGCGGTGACAGCGGGACCTGGGCGAGCGACTGAGCGAGGTCCATGGGGCTCCCTCGGGTGGCTCCGCGGGGTCCCACGGCGCATCCCGCGCCGGGACGGGGACAGCAGCTCAGCCCCGCCTGTCTCTTCCTCGGAGAACACAAGGTACGACCAGATCCACCTGGTCCCGGCGGATCCGCCCGAAGCCTGCGGGGAGCTGAATAATGGGGTCTTCATCCAAGACCAGATCGCCCTGGTGGAGCGGGGGTAGGTCCGGCGCCGCGGGACCCCTTTGGGTGGGGGGCACCGGGGCTGGGGGAGGTTTGGAGGGCAGGAAGGGGCTGCGGCCACGTTTTACCGTCGCCTCCAGCCACTTCCCCTGGTTGCAAAACTGTCCCAGGAGAGGACTCACCATGTTGTGTCTCTTGGAAAACAGCCTACACCAAGCTGGAAAAAGCCCTGTTTTGGGGGAGAAAGTGGCCCAGCAGCAGAGCTTGGGCAGTCCTGTTGCTCAAATACGGTGTCAAAGATTAGGAGGGCTCGGGGAACGCGTGGCGCCAGGGAGGCGGTCCACGTCTTGGACATCTCCAGGCGAGCTCTGCCTGAGAGGCGCCCAGCTCCGCGTCCGTAGACAGGTTTGTCGCTCTGTGCCCCAGGGGCTGCTCGTTCCTGTCGAAGACGCGCGTGATCCAGGAGCACGGAGGACGGGCGGTGATTATTGCCGATAACGCCTACGATAACGACAGCTTCTATATCGAAATGATCCAGGACAGCACCAGGCGCACGGCGGACATCCCCGCGCTCTTCCTGCTGGGCAGGGACGGGTAGGTACCATTACTTGATCCATGGAGTTTCTCCCCGAGCTTGTTGGCACTTTGCGCTAACCATGGCCAGGCTCTGCGTGGGAGGCTCACACCCGCCCGTCACCTCTCCGTCCTCCCAGGTACATGATCCGGCGCTCGCTGGAACAGCATGGGCTCCCGTGGGCTGTCATCTCCATCCCCGTCAACGTCACCAGCATCCCGACGTACGAAATGATGCAGCCGCCCTGGACCTTCTGGTAGCGGCGGAGGCCACGGAGCATCGCGGACTTCTCGGTGGATCCCAGGAGCTTGCCCCAGGGACCGGTTGTGAGGAAAGGGCCCCACGCGCTCCCAAAATCCCACCACCCAGCCTTGCTGGATGCAGCAACGGGAAGATCTTCACGCTGCTGCTGCTGCCAAATGGCAAACGTCGGCACCGGTGGTGGGACCTGGACTGTGGCACTGAACAACCTTTGCAGTGACGTTCTGGGAGGGAGGTGATGGCCCAGGGCAGAGATCCAGGCCAGCACTTCCCCGCGAAACGTTTTGGGGCGCATACGATGCCGGCCGTAGCTCGTGCTGCCGATTTAGAGTGATGCAGTATTACGTGGACGCGGTCTCAGGGGGCTGGGAGGGAGAGCTAGCTCTGGGGTCAGTCTGTGCTAGCAGGGCTCACCCGACGTCTGTATATTTTTGTCTGAGCTAATGAAGTCTAAACGGGTTTTAGAGAAGAGAATTTCTTTCTTCAGTGGTTGGGAATTGAAGGGACAAATCTCATCCCCTAACACCTTTCCCAGTAAACATCCCGAGTTGCCTCCTGCGACCAGGGCTCTGGTCACACCTCCGTGCACCACGGAGAGGTTGTGCACAGGGGACAGAGGGGCAGAAACAGCCTCATGGGTGGCATCACCTGCGGCGTCCATCCCCACCGCGTGTCGTGGGACCTCCTGTCCCCGATGCTGCCCGTGCTCGCTGTGGGGGGACTCCAGCTTGCTCGGCTGTGTCCCCGGCGGTTCGGCACAACCTCTCACCCGTGTTTGGTGGGAAGGAGGTGACGCTTGGGGATCACGGGTGCTGGGGAGAAACACCACCGTGTGAGGGCATCTCTGCCCCCGTCCCTGAGCCCCCCGCTGCGGGGCCAGCCCCCAAATCGCAGCCCCCGTCTCTGCACCCGCCACCCTCGGGTTTAACGGCATGAACGACACGGCCCCGCTTTTCACCAGTCTCAGTTTATTACGAACACTGAAGGGCGCGAGGCCCCGGGGCTGGGGACAAGCAGCGGGGTGCAGGGCAGGTGGGGACGGTAGTGTCGGAAGTGCCCGGCTCCGCTTCCCCGCGGCGTCCCCCTCGGTCCCGCGACCCAGCCGCCGCCGGCACACGCCTGCCCACGCCGCGGCCCAAACCCAAACTGAGCTGCTCCCATCCCCGAGCGGCCCAGGAGGAGGTTAAACCCCGGTCTTAAGGCGGGACTGGGGCCGCGGGGACCGAACGCGCCAGCCGGGGGGAAGCACCGTCCAACCTCGCGGTGCGGAGACCCAGCCGGCGCGTTGGGCTACCGCGAGGAGCGGGAAGCGAAACGGCGGGGCCGAGCCTCACCGCCCCAGCGAGCTTCCCGCGGTCCCGGCGGCACGGGATGGATAACAACCCTCCAGTTCCGGCGACGTCTCCCGGTACCATGGCTCCCGCTCGTGCCCATCCTCCCAGTGAGGAGCCTGGGGGTCTGCAGGCACCGAGCACCATCCCCAGCACCCGACGTACAGCGGGACGTCTCGGAGCGGCTGCCAGGCTCGTGTTCAGCACGGCAGCGAGAGCCGCCAGCCCTACGGAGCTCGCAGAGCCACGAAGGCTCGCCCCCGTCGCTGCAAGCCAAGCCAAGGCATGAAATGGAGTATATATAAGGACCTCAGCTCCTTAGTGTGTATAGTGCTAATATAGACATTAAATAGTAACCCTCGTGCGCAAACACACACACACGCACATTCCCCTCATCCCTGCGGGGCGGGAGCAGCTCCTCCGTACCCGCGGCCAGCACAGACACGACGGAGCAGCCTCGGAGGTGGCCGCGCCGTGACCGCCGCGACGTCCCCTACCCCGGCCCAGGGGCTGGCCGGGCCCTGCTTTCCCCTAGGATCCCCCGCCAGGGACCGGGACGCAGCGGGGGACCACGGGAAACGCGGCTCGCCACCTCTCCTCGCGGGGACGACGGGGACGGCCTCGCACACGCACGCACGCACACACACAGCACACAACAAGGACAGGCGGGAGCAGGGCCTGCCTCCGGCTCCCCCGCTGCCCCGCACCACCAGACCTCCGTGCCCGCCGCCGGCACGCGGCCTCCCACCCCGACCCCACAACACAACCCTGTTTCTAGTATTAAAGCTGCTGTGTCTCGGAGGACCCCCCTCTTCCCTGCCTTTCTCTTTCCTCCGGGGCACAGGATCAAACGTCAGTCATCTCATCCTCCAGCTCAGCATCATCCGTCTCCCCTTCGCCCTCCTCCTCCTCGTCCGACGTCACGTCAGCATCGTCAGCTTGCGCTAGGCACTTGGGACACGAGCAGGTAAACAAGTAGTTCTCCCTGGAAAAGGCGACAGGAGAGGGAGAAAGAGCGACGGGGTTGAGACACAACCCCAGTGCTGGGGCCGGCTTGCGCGCCGGCACACGCACAGCCGCGCAGCAGGCACGCTGCGGGCCCCGGTGCAGCCCAGGCTGTCTGGCAGGGGCGCGAAGGAAAGCTCCGGCGCAACCCCGGGTGCCGTGTCCCCTCCGCGCAGCCCCCACCTGAGTATCTTGTGGCGGCTGTGTCTGCTCCGATCCCTCTGGCAGCAATCTAAGTAACTGATGCAGATTTCCTGTGGAAAGAGAAACAGGCCTGGCTGAGAGGCGGCTCCTACAAACCCAAAGCAGCACAGTTCATCCCGGTCCCCCCGAGAGCCGGGTGGAAACACGGGGTTCGGCAGCCCCTGCGTGGGATGAGCCATGAATTCTCCATGACCAGGCAAGTCCCCCTCTGCCAGGGCACTGCAAGAGGCAGGAGGCACGGGGCGGTGGTCCGCGGGGGACAGAGGGGACACGGTGACACAGTCTGCTCCCTGGCAGCAGGGAGCCCCTCCGCCACGGCGCGCTGTTGCCCTGGCTCGGCTCAGCCCCCCCGGCTCACCTCTCCCTCCTCGATGTCCTCCAGAGCTGTCAGGTGCAGGAGGAAGTTGTTGTCCGGGAAGGACGTCTCCGCGTTGGGGATGCAGCTGTGGTTACCTACAGGAAAGACGGGGCTCAGCTGCACGGATGTCTCCGGAAAGAGGGAAAGGCAGAGGCTGGATCCCCGACGCAGCTAGCGAGGCTTGTCCTGGCATCCCAGACAGGCCATGCACCAGGCCGGCTTCACCCGCCAGACCCTGCTCTCCGGGCTAGCGGTGGCCAGGGACGCACCAGGAGCCGGTGTCTCCGACAGAGAGGGATGTGGCCTGGCTAATGATACAGCAGCAGCGTGCCACAGCCACCCCATGTGCCCTGGGGACACCAGCGTGGTGGTGGACTGGACATCAGCCCCAGGGATGTCCAGTGCCATCATCGGCCTCCGGAAGCTGAGGAGAAGACACCCAAAGCAGTGCATCTCCCCTGCTTCTCACAGCACCCAGTCCCCAGGCCCTGCTCATCCCTGCTCTGCCGTTAACACCCAGGAGCGAAAGAAGGTGGCTCTGGGTGCTGGGGTGTCCCCTCCTATGTCCCTGTGGCCTGGCCAAGACAGACACCTCCCCTCGCATTAACAGATTGCCCGGCTCCGTGTCACTCAGACAAGGCTGGAGATGGTCTCTGCTAACCGCACACGCAGCTCCCGGAGCCCGCATCATGTCCGAGGCCGTTCAAGCTGGGACTGACCGTTTCACAGCTGGGAAAGATGCCAGGAGACTCCAAGAGAGCAGCCAGGCCCCAGAACAGCACCCATCCCACCCCACCCCACCCCACCCCACTCAGAGGCTTTCAGGAAAATGCAAGATGGTCCAGCACTGGACATCCCTATCCTCACTACTACTTCTCCTGCCAGTCCTTGTGTTACTTACAGCAGCTCTGGAGCACGTAGAGACCCGATCCCTCGCAGTTGAGGAACTCTCCTGACTCTGCAGCACAGAGAGGGGGGTTAAAGCTTTGCGTGGGCCATGCTGGCTCTTCCGCGCACGCAGCTCAGTGCATGCATGGCGGGACGTCCGCCAAGGCTGAACGCACGTGTGCATCCAGCTGGCGCTTGCTTTAGGGACTGCGTGCTGGAGGGTGCTTTCCAAGCCCCCTTCCCTCACCACCGAGAGGCTTGGAGGACACGGAGGTTTGCACCCCCAGTTCAAGCGGATGCTCCCCTGTCCCTCACACAGCTGCATCAGCAGCTCCTCGAAGGGGCAAAGCTAAGTCAGTCCAAAAAATGGTAAATAGGTCTTTCAGCACTGCTGTAAGCTAGACTTTCTGCACGGGATCTCTCCAGATGTCACCTCCAGCCACCCCGACCTGCCACAGCAGACCTGGGCCATGCTGCTTGCAAACTTGGACCTGCCTCGTCCAGGTAGCGAGCGCATGAGACGTGGCTCACGTGGACCAGGGGAAGTAGGACCTCCTGATGCCCAGTGGGAATCTCTGCCAGTCCCTGCATGCGGAGAGGAGTCCCCAGGAGCAGAAACCCCCACCGGGACCTGCAAATGGAGCTGCCCGGCCACACTGGGGCCTTACCCTTCTCGATATCCTTGTAGAGCTGGTCGATGAAGGCGTCCAGCTGCTCTCGCTGTGGCATGGGGAGGTCCAGCGCATCGCAAGCGTGCACCCACTGGCTCAGAGAGCTATTGGGGAAGCAGAGGGACACCATCACAGCCCAGTCTGAACCCAGCCACTACCTGGGGCAACACGGATGTACGGACTGTCCATCCCCTTCGCGCCACGTCTCTGCCGCTCTGCAAGAAGCGACCAGAAAGCCCCATTACCTGGTTCCTATGCCTTGGCCGTTGGTCCCAACGAGGGCAAAGAGGGATTGAAAGCCTTCCGGAGTGAACCACTGTAGGAGGGAGATGAGAGAGCGGCTGAGCCCCGGCCGGCCTGCAGTGGTATCCCGCTCCACATCCTGCCGCTGGGGCCAGCGCTGCCCACCCCAGGCCCACACAGACGAGGCAGGAACATTCCCCTGGAGATGCCTGCAGTGAGATCCTTTGGGGGAAACTGAGGCGCAGAATCTGCAGCTCTGATTTTATGCTCCATGATGATTTTCAGGAGGGAGATGCTCACACACGAGGCCAGTCCAGATACCGTGAGCACCGGATCTCCCTGAGAAAAGGGACCCCGCCTGCTGTAGGAGCTGCCCTCCCTCTGTGCCCACACTCTCTTGATCCTCCACCCATGACGGACTTGTTGATTCGCCAGCACGTGCCGAAGAAGACCCACTTGCCGACCCAGCTGCACACTACCCTGCACGCACACATGCACAAACACGTGTTAAAGAATAGCGAACTGAAACTGTCTAGAGGTAGCCACTTAGCACAACTTATATAAAACTTGCTTAGCATGAGTAGCTAAATTTGCTGAAGCCTTAGGCTGCACTTAGATAAAATAATGAACTTAGTCCAGTAAGAAAAGAGCCTCAGAGCTGGTTCAAGCTAGGAAGATAAGGAAGTTACAAGCAGTCTGCATTCCTGCGTCTCACACKCCGAAAGGGAGGGTGTCAAGGCTTTGAAATAAGACCAGTGCAGGGCATTAGGACCTTGAGGGACAAAGCCTTAGCTCACTGCTGGGGCAGTGCTAATTGTTATGATTTAGAATCACCTCAATCACCTCCTCCTCAGGACCTTAAGACACAACAGTAAGACCCAACAAAAACAGAGGTACAACTGTCATCAGAGACCGCAAAAACCAAAAAATAAGGAGAAAAACAGCTTACCTCAGAATGACGATGAGACCCAATGAGGAGCAGGAGACCCCAGACCAAAAAATTACTATTGGTCTAACTACCGCGTGAGGGGTGGGAAATGTAAGTTGAAAAAACTATAATTGCCCAGGATTTGTTTATGTTAGGGTCCCTCTTAGGAGGCACCCAGCTCGAGCTGTAATTATGGCACACGCGTGATTAAAATTTAATTTATTTTGATTTGGCTCTGAACTTTACTTGCGGGAACCTAGGGTCGAGCCCTGTTATGGTGGCCGACAAGCCTAATTTCCATAACACACGTGCCTCAAATCCCGCGGGGAGCTTTGGGGGAAGTGGACTCCCAGGGGAGTCTGGGGCAGACGCGACCTAGAGGAACTGGCACAAAATGTAGGGTCCGGCCACAGTCCCAGGCTAGCTGGGAGGTCGCTCCACTCACCCTGCTGAGATGTTCATCGTAAAGGGCTTCTGTGAAGAGCAACCGCAGCAGTTCCAGCTGGCCCTGACGGGAAATGGCAACAACATCAGGGTGGGCAGATGCCACTGGGAGTCACACCGGGGCCTACAGCTGAGCCCAGCAAGAGCCACAGGGCTCAGGAGTCAGGCTCCTTGGCCTTCACGGCAAGGCTGGAGGCTGCTGCCCTTGGAGCAGCAAAATCCACCCATTTTAGCAGCAAAAGCCACCCATTCAGCAGCAAAATACCATCCTGCTTCATTCCCAAGCAGAAGCGTCTCCGTCACAGAAACTACCAGCTTGTTCTTCTGTAGCAGCCCAAAGCCTGCTAAGTGACTCATTCCCTCTCCATCAGCTCAGCTGGGAATCCTAACGGTGCTGGGCACCCCACTTTGGGATTTCCAGCATCTCCCGTCCCAGCACCAGCCCGGCACATGCTTAGCTTCCCAAACCGGGCAGTGGGGCCACGCCAGCCTGCTCATTGCTGCACCCCTGGGTGCTGGGACCTGCTGTATGCAGGTCCACAACCCCCCCACTGAGAGCCTGCTCCCATCCCAGCGGTAACACGGCCCCCACATCTGTGGGCTCCCACACACAGGCTGGGAGACGGCGAGCTTAGGGGTTCCCAGCACTCAACGCGTCTGAGTGCTGCCAGGCTCTTACCTTAAATTTGTCCCCCAGCAGCTTGTGCACAATCTCCTCCTCCTCGTTTGCTGTCTTACTGCAGAACTGGGAGAAGACCTTTATCCACCAGTCCTTGTCCTTAGCCTGAAAAGAAATCAAGCACATACACTGCACTAACACCAGTTTCCTCGCCAGCCGGGAGAGAGGCAGGAGGGGACAAGGCCCACTGAGCCCAGCAGTATCCAGCCTGCTATCAAGAAGCAACAGAAGCATTCACACAGTGGTAATTTACTGTCAGAGTAAAGCTGGGCAAAAGAAACAGAGCCAGAGGAAAGATTCGGTTCTGAAAAATGTGTATTAATCTGGTAAGGAGAAAGTCCTGCTTGGCTCAGGACACAGGAGCCTTCTCTGCTGCCTGTCGTCCCCATGACCAAGGATCACTCAACGCTGCAACCTCTTCAAGCAGGACCCTGCTCTGCCAACCACTGGAGAAGAGATCGGTCCTTGGGAACAACAGACACAACGGGAAGAGAAAACCACACATCAGCAGCTGTGGCCCTAAATCACAGACGTACCTGTTTGACAGTGGCAACCATCCGTGCCATCAGCATGATGCTGGAAGTCTCCGGCGGATAATGCATGTTTCTGCAGGGGTAAAAGGGAAGAAGAGAGATGAGCAGATCAGTGCTGGTATGGAAGGAAAAAGCTGGAGGGAGGCAGGAGCAGCCCGTCACACCAAAACGACTAGCCCAGCATCACCATGTGGGGACCAGGCGCTGCTCAGTGCAAGGGGGAGAAGCCTGTGCCTGCCTGCCTGCACCAAACATAAAAATAGTGCCCAACCATCCTGCTAAAATACAGCCAGGGAATAGATCCTGATCCCATACAAAGCCCAAGAGTGGAGCAAGAGCTGGGACTTGTGACCATCTTTGGGTCATGGATGTCACTTCTCTCTGTGCCCATTTTGTCGTCTGCAAGCAGGGATACCTTTACCCCCGCAGGGGTAAATGTCCAGGAGGTTGGAGATGTGCAGACGCAGTATAAAATTGCAAGAGTGAAGGATGCGCTGCTCAGTGCTTCTCAGCCCTTTACTGGGAGAAAAACAAGAACTGCTCAGCCTCGCATCCCAACTCCTGTGCTGCCGGCACAAATTCGCCTGCCGCCATGCAGCAGGTAGCCCTGGGCTTCGGAGGGGAGCAGTATCTCACAGCCACCAGGTCCCACCAGCCACTTCGTGCAGGGATGTAAAGCCAGGACTGTCCCCAACAAGTGTCACCCAGCCCGGGACAGCCACCTCCTCCGCCCCCAGAGCGGCAGGCAGGTTGGTCCCCTACCTCCATGCCTCCTGCAGCTTGTTGAGGGGGTGCGTGGGGTCCTCGCGGGACGGGCCGAGACACAGGACCTGGTGGTACTGCTCCCAAGCAGACTGCCTGCATTCAGCACTGCAGTACGTCACCTAGAGCAAGGGCCACAGCACCCGGCGTCAGCTGCAGCAGCAGGCAAAGCGGGTGCTGGGCCCTGACCATGTCCCATCAGAGCAGAGCCCAGGCTCTTTAGCCACCGCGAGAGGGAGAAGGGAAGAGGAGACACCAGTTTTACACCATAATAAATCCCTCCCTGGGCCCTAGGAGATGAAAACTCCCCTGAGGAATTGAGTGAAGCCTGTAGGGATGAACTCCTGCAGCATTTGGGGCAGAAAGCCGGACTGAGTGTTTGGCCAGATGCTATAAAGGATTTAGCAGCCCCAATAAAATGGTGCTTCTTCCCAGCGGCCCCGTACCTGGCACTGGGGACACTGCTGGTGCAGGTCTTTCCGGATGCTGCACTGCTCCGGGTGAGGCAGCACCTGGGAGCTTCTCCCCAGCAGCCGCTGGGCGTTTTCCTCCGCCGTCTCCAAAGCCCGCAGGCAGTGATCGCAGGCTGCAGGGAGAAAACACAACCGGACGGCGCAGTGAGACGGCAGCCTGCGAAAGGGAAAGGGCCCAGGGCACAGGATACACCAGCACAGCTGGTATTGGCAGCACCAGAGCCCACCACGTCTGATCCAGAGTCCCTCCTCCGTTTGAAGGATCATTTCTGCTATAATTCAAAATTCCTGCCCTCAGCCCTCATCTGATGTCCTTATAATGCTGGGAAGTGATTATGGGCCATATGGGACACATGGAAAATGTCCTCATGTTGCTCACACGTGATCGAGCTCAGCAGACAGCAACGTCTAGTTAGCACGAGACCCAGCTCGTATCTGATCCTCTGCTCTTACATTTATTTCACCCAAGTCACAGAGTGTCTACCACTCCTTGGGTCCAAGACCAGAGCTTCCCAAAATCACACCAGCCCAGCAGAGCGGTTTAAGCCACAGGCAGCCAAGCACTATAAAAGTTTAAAATCCTGCTCTTCTGGTCCTCGTTTTTCATTTTTCGTGTCTCTCGAGAACACCGGCATCTTTGCAGGCTGTACTCCAGAAGGGTGTAATTTGGTTGGCACTTCACACCACCAAAAAAATGGGAGTTCTCGCGCTCCCGGTGGCACGTGGTGCTTATTTCCAGCGTTGCTGGTTTGGAAGTTATCCCCCCTCAAACCACCTCCGGTCTTTCAAGTGGGCAGCGGTTTGTTTAGCACAGAGAAAGGACGGCAAAGAGAAATCTCTGTGCCGCCACGTTTCTGGCAGCTTTTTAAGGTTTAAGGACCTTAAACCTTTTTAAGGCCCTTTCCTTAAAAAAAGGCAGCCCAGAAACCCTGCTAATGCGTTATCCACGGCGTTTCTTCTCGCAGCCTGCATCAGGGTGGCTAAATAACGCGGTATAGGGCCTTCCGATGCCCCCTCACCTCGGTAGTTGTACAGGGCGTTCCAGAGGAACTGCGATGCCACCACGGGCCGCTCCACGACGATGGTGTCCCCTTTGCGGATGCTCCTGGTGGCGAACAAGCCTTTCCCCTGCGAACCGAGACAGGGCGGTCAGCGGGAGGAAGGGAAAGGGAAAGGGGGAAAGGGAAGGGGGAAAGGGAAGGGGGAACAAGGAAAAAGGAACGGGGAAAAGGGAAAAGGGAAAAAGGAAAAGGGAAAAAGGAAAAGGGAAAAAGGAAAAAGGGAAAAAGGAAAAAGGGAAAAAGGAAAAGGGGAAAAGGGAAAAGGGGAAAAGGGAAAAGGGAAGGGACTAAAAGAGGGACCTGACACCCAAAGCCCACCCGGGGAGGCCCCAAAACGGCTCCTTGGATCCCCACCTGGGGCAAAACCCCGCCCGGGGCGGCGGTGGGACCATCCTGCAACGCGGATCCTGCATCTTCTCCCCCCCAAATGGCTCCTGAAGCATTTGCTGCGGCAAATACCGGGGATAATTTCCCCTAAGGCAGTGGCGGGGCTGGGTTGTGCCCCAGGCACCCGCCACCGCGGCCATCCCGAGCCAGCGGAGCGGGGAGGAGAAGGGGAAGGGGGCGGCAGGCCGCCGCGAGCGGGGCAGGCCGGGGGCTGCCGGGGCCTCACCTTGGCGCTGCTGATGAAGCGCGCCTCCGCCGCGGCCCCGGCCCGGCCGCCCGCCCCGCCACCGCCACCGCCGCCACCACCACACGCGTCCCCCACGGAGGCGGCCATCTTCGGGCGGTGACTTCCCCGCTCTGACCCGTCGGGGGCGGGAAACGCGTCTTCCTCTTCCTCTTCCTCCTCCTCGCCCAGGCCCCGCCGAAGATGGCTGACGGCGGCCTCCCCCCGCCTCCGCCACCCCAGGGACGGCACCCAGCCCACCGGCC
Source organism: Casuarius casuarius (assembly GCA_003342895.1). Lineage (NCBI taxonomy): Eukaryota > Metazoa > Chordata > Aves > Casuariiformes > Casuariidae > Casuarius > Casuarius casuarius. Next base: position 2,406,296 of record PTFA01000076.1, on the reverse strand, counting down.
GCGGGGGCCGCAGGGCGGGCGAGGGCCGGCGTCCATCTTAGCACGTCCCCCCCACCATCGCCACCCCCAAAATGGGGCCTCGGCACCGCCGCAGCGCGCCAGGCGCTTTGCTGTCTCCCCACTGTGAAAAAACATGGTTTTTCTTTAATTTCTAACCACCGGCACAGCCTGCTGAGGCCATAAAACCCCCCAAAATGCGGCGTTCATTTGTGTTAATTTACACCAAGGCCGCAGGCCCAAGGGCCTGCTCCGCTGGCGGTTGCCACAGGCGCAGGGAATGGGGGAAAAACACCTCATTTCTGAACAAGCAGAGTGGGAGGCTGTCGGAGTCGCTAGATGTCACTGTCGGCTTTCGGCTGGGACAAGGACCCGGGCTGTGGAGGAGAAACGCTAGCTCACGACTGATGTTTTAAGTGTGTCTTTCTACAAACTGTAGGGAGAACAACTATTACTGTAAAAGCAGCGCGGGGTGTTGCACAGGTGGAGGAGCATCACCTTCATGCTTCATCAGCCCGGCCAGCTACGCTTTAAATTCACCTTCTTTTAAAATCGGTTTTCCCCTCTCTGAACAAGCGCGGCAAGCCACGGCCCCAGTGCCTGCAGTCAAAACCATTTGCAAAACCGGTGTTTTCTACCGAAATACCGGCCCGGGAGAGCACAGGAGGGCGGGTCAGCGAGGGACGTCTGGCTGCGTCCACCTGCGTCTCCACCAGCGCTAAGCAGACGTTACGTTTCTTAGGATAAATATAATCCTCCCTCTGCAGGAACCGACCCACAGCAATGATAGCTTTCACCTGTCTGTGACACAGGTGACCAGTTTGCAAAAAAACATTTTTTTCCACATTTTTGTCCAAAATGCTTTGTTTATTGCAAAAAAAAACCCTCTAAAACTTCTGGCAAGGGTGAAATTATTTTTTTTCTAATTTCACTCTAAAACAAAAATTGGAAAGATGTTTTCCTCCTGTTTTCTGACCCTTACAGGTTTTCAGCAGACCTGCTCCAGAGCTGTCCCTGCTCGCTGCCAAACATTCAAGCTTGGCATCGGTTCACGGGTTTACCAGCGAACGCGCAAGGAAGTGGGGGCAAAAACTGCTCTCGTGTTTGTGGCGGTGTTACTTTTTGACAGCTTTCCTCTTCTTAGGAGGAAGAGGTGGATTTCTTTTGTTTCCTCTTTTTTTACTTGCTATATTTCCTATAGTAACAACAAAGAAAGGGAGATAGGAATAAAAAAAATATGGAACTTTTTTTCCTGTGAAATATCCCAGAGGAAACAGTACTCCAGCTTGCATTAGCAGTACACGAACCCTTGAAACAGTTCAGCCTATTTTTCAAGCAAAACACATAGAAATACTATAAAAGCTGCAAAGATACATGAGAGAAATCCCCCCTGCTTGTGCATATCATACACGCCTGCGAAGGCTCATGCAGAGGCTCCATAGCCAGCACAGTAGGGTTGTTTCTCGAAAGCAAATTGGCTGTTGCTATAAACCCCAGGCCCACAGAGGCACGGAGAGCAGGCAGCTCTCTGTACTTCAGGAGCAGAGCCTGCTGTGAGTGCCACAGTGACAACTGAACACAGCAAAAAGGATGGATAAACCATCTCCGGCAACTGTGGGCCAAGTCCGTGTTTCACCAAGGCTGTTTAGTGCCAGTCCCACGAGGAGTCACCCAGGCATCACTGCCTGCTCAGAAACCAAAGAGCTGCTGAAGCCTGGTTCTCCCCAGCCATGCCCATCTCTCTTTTTAAAATACACTAGATTTTTATTGATACAGAAATAAAGCAAATAAATAAGTGACACCTGTCAAGAAAAAAAAAGTTATTTCTATAAATAACAATATAAGAGTAAAGTGATATACAGTGTTCCAAGTCAGAAAGAGACACAATAAATTATCCTGAGCTCATGCGACATCGTGCCTGGTACCCTGGGCAAACCTAGGAAGGCAAGGCGACAGCCCGAGGGCTGACAGCCTGACCTAAGAGCACTTAGCTGCTGCCAGTGTGGACACCAGCCCCTAAGAATTACTAAAACGCAGGCAGGGAGAGTCTGATACTTAATCCTGACCCCTCAAAGCCTTTCCACCCACTAAAAATCACAATTACTAACTGCACTGTACAGTTACAGATGTGCTAGCCAAAAACTCCAGATGCTGTTTCCCATGGCACCTTAATGTATAACGAGGAGAGAACACAGCAACTCCTGTCTGGAACAGAATCACATCTGGATTAAGGGTAGGGGGCTGTCTGAAGCATCAGAGGCATCTGAAAGCTTCCTTGTTATAAAAGCCCTGGTCCCCACACCTCAGTGAACCGGAGCGTCTAAATCCCTGCTGTAGCAGCATACAATCTTGGCGAATAAGACAATGCCAGAAGGCAGGGGGACACACTGGGTTCTGTCGTCCGGGTTTTGGAAGCTAAAACAAAGGCAAAAATACACCAAACAGTGCACAGGACAGGAGAAGGCACTTCTGATCCAGGCTGCAAGCACCCACAGCTCTTGGGGAGGCTTGCTCCTTGGGCTGCCTTGTTCCCACCTAAGGCCTGATTCTGCAGCCATGTGGGAGCCCAGCACGGCAATTGTGTGGGGCTAAGATCAGGTCAAGGGCACAGGAGAGGCAGGGCCACAGCCCAGGATAAAGCCACCCTGTCGTGGCAGTGGCATGCCCTGCAGCTCACTTCTCCTGGTGTTTGTTCAGACCCGGTTCATCTTACTGCAAATGCAATGATAAAGTTTGTGGGTAGGAGCAAGGGACTTTCCGATCTGTTGCAATCTAAGCATCAAACACGGCAATCAAATTAACCTGGAGAAAACAATCGGGCTGACCCAGCACAGGTCTCTCTCCTGGGAGCACACAGTCACACGCAACGCAAGTGACCCTGCGTTCAAATGCCCTGACTCTCACAACAGTCAGGGACACCATCTAATTGTCACCCCAGCCTCTCTACTGAAATGGTTTGTGCTTCCTGGCACATCAATAGTGAATGAGTGAGATCAGCTGCCTCGCCACAACCAGGGCACCATCAGGCACAACTGGCCTGGTGATTAAGCCCCAGGAATTGCAGCACGCGGCTATGAAACAGGGGCCTCTACGTTTGGAGATTTCCTCCCAACCAGCAGCAGTTCAGTCCAGTAGCTCCAACTCTCAGAGAAGAGCTCAATGTCTAGCTTGGACCAAAGAAGCACAGACATGTCTGCATCCCCAGTATCACCATTGAGCAGACACAGCTGTAAACTGGTTGTAGTTTTTGCTCTGAAACAACAGTGGCAGCTGAATCTCATCAGCTGTTCAAAGCTCAACATCCACAGTGTCCTCCTCATGGTCCTTGATGTCTGTTGAGTCTGCAGGGGCAGGCTGAATCACTCCAAACTGAGTCAGCTTTGCCTTCTTCTGCTCCATGCTCTGCTTCCTCCATTTGATTCTCCGGTTCTGGAACCAGACTTTCACCTAGCAGGAAAACGGCACGACAGCAGAGTTGGCCTTCCCTGACGCTCCATGTTCAGGCCATAGCACATCCAGAGTCCCCCAGCAGGGCTAACAAACAGCAAGTCCAGGTCTCCAGGACCCCATTTCCAATGGTGGGTACTGCAACATGCTTCTGAGCCAGATGTCCCCAAAAAGCAGAGTTCCTTACAGAGGGGGACGTGCCCCTTCTCTGCTCAGAGCACAGTGAGCGTGAGCAGGAAGAGGCCTCACTATGGAGGACAGAAGGATGCTGGGAGAAAGCACCAGGGGAGATGGGGGATGCAGCTGCACAGGGAAGGCTCTGCCTGGGGGAAGAAGGGAAGGGCTAAAAATAGCCCTTGGGTGCCAGGAGCCACGGACAGCTCCCTATCTCTCCCAGCACCAATCCATCCCCTTGCTTTGCTCTCCCTTTCCTCCGCAGCTGAATTTCCTACTTGGATCCCACCAGGAAAGATTGCATGGGTCCTCCTTTCTGCAGTAACTAAGTGGCTTTCAGTGGGAGGGAAACATGCTCAGAGAAGCAGAAAATGTCATAAAAGGACACTCACTGCACAACCTGTCTCCAGGTGATCTCAATCTACGTTAGTCCAACCCAGCTTAACTCCAAAGCAAAAAGGTCTGTGTGCCTAAATGTTCCTTATTCCACTTCTTAGATAAAAAAAGACATTATTCATAAAATGTCTAAACCTATCTTGCATCTCTTCAAGCATGTGGTTTCAATGTTATCTTGCAGCAAGGAGTTCCACAGGTGGCTCAGCATCATGTCCTCCTCCAGCTGCCCTTCATGGAAGGGGAATCATCACAGACTGAACCCACATCCTGGATCTATGCCACCACCCCCAACTGCCCTTACTCCTTACCTGAGTCTCTGTGAGATGCAGAGTTGCAGCCAGGTCTACTCGCTCCGTGCCCACCATGTACTGCTGCTTGAGGAACTCTTGCTCCAGCCGCTCCAGCTGTTCTGGTTTGAAGACTGTGCGGACCCTCTTCATCTTACAGGGCCCCCCAGACCTCCAAGGCACAGGAGGGCCCAGCGACCCAGCACCTACACAGTGAGACAACTCCAGACCTGCAAGCAAGGAGCAGGAATCAACAAGCAGCAGTCGAGGAGGTCTGCACGTCTCCCAGCAAACACCCCATGCCCTGAGCGCGCTGGCTGTGCCTGCCCTACCGCGTACCAAGCCCAGCTTACTTCAGCTGACGCTGAGGTCCAATGGCTGTGCTGTTGGCTGCGCTACAACATGCTGCACGAAAAGTATGTTGGGAGAAAGCAGCAGGAACACACCAAGAAGAGAAGCAGGGATGTCCTAACCACTGAAACAAACTAGGACAGTCCTGGGCACACAGATGGACCCAAAGAAGTTGACAGCTCAGTTACGTGAGCAAGGTTTGACCCTCGCCTATACCTGAGCTTTATACCATAATAATAAAATCCATTACGAGCTTTTAAAGACAAAGACCCCTCCTCCAGCTCAGGGAATCCCTAATCACAAGTGTCTGAAGGCTGGGAAAGTTTATTCCATGCTGGTTCCCGGCTTTTATCCTTCCCTTGGCACCTGTAGTTGGCCAGGATCTGAGGGAAGACAAGGAGCCAAGGAGACTCTGACTTGATGAAGGCTGGCTGTCTGCAAATGCGCCAGCCTTGTGCAGGTCCTTATCCCCAGCCCCTCTGGCCCTGGCAGGATGAACTGTGCCTGAAGCTACTCATGCGCGGAGGCATTCGCAGGACCGACAAGTGGATCTGGTCTCTGCGTCTAGCACAGCTCCCTATTTAGCTTTGGCCTGGCGATAAAAATAATTACCTAATTAACATACAGTGAAACATCAGCACTGTCACATGATCCAATTGCACCAGATTAAGAGCAGTGTTGTCTCCACAGCCCTCACCCTGCCAACAGCGCAGCACAGGCTTTGATTCACACACATCTCGGTGAACAGGAGTGTGTGATTGCGTTACCCATGACCATCCCCTGGGGAGTCACAGGACTGATTGCAGCCAGCTCTGTCCTCCTGACTGACCTCCAGATGAGCCAGATCTCCCTGCTGGAACCGCAGGGTGGAAAGACCATGAGCCCACACAACGACTGATTAAGAGGGCTGCAGACCTGCCTACCCGGATGAGATGACCGGTCACAGTCAGTCACTGGGTATCTTGAAAACATCTGAGTATCAAAATACAATTGTGTACACGTTGGGAACTTGTTAATACCAGCGCTAAGATATTTCTGATGGTAAAACTATTAAGCTGTCAGAACGATGTGTTTCTGTCCTGCAAACACTCAGGCACATGCTTAACCTTAAGAGAGCTCATTATTACAGCTAACGGGACTGTTCTGGGGCAGAAAGCAGAGCATGCAGGCATGTGTTTGCAGGATTGGGCCATGAACAGTCAAACTACAGCAGTTCTGAAAAAACAGCCCCCAGGCAATGAAATCTAGCCCTGACACTAGGTCTGCTTCGAGCAGGGTGTTGGATTTAACAGCCTGCAGAGGTCCCTTCGCCCCAAGTTATTTTACAATATAACTAGGGTATAGCAGCAGCATACAACAGCCACGTGGGACATTTGACTGTTGTAACGTAACCTTGGCAAGCTGAGAGTTTAATTTCTGTGAAAATGCTATACAAAATGATGCTGATTCATAGCAGCTACTTATCTCTCATTTAATGACTGATGTTGTAACGTGCTCCAGACAAACAGGCACTTCGACCTACTTCAGCTCCTCCGTTGGGTAAGAGTTATGCATGTGTTTAAGGGTTTCTGTGACAGAGAGCTGACAGCTTAACAACCATAATTGCACTTACAGCTATTTTCATTACTAACATAATTCCACCAGTCACTTCTTTTTTCCTATTTTGATACCTGGATAATTGCAAATGTGATTTAAGATGTGAAATACTCTGTGGAAATAGTTTTGCAAGTTGTCTAACTGTATTTTCATACCTGTATATTTGATATAATAGAATAGCATACATAAATATGCAGATGCTGTCTAGTATAAGAAATTATATATATTAAATAGCTTTTCTAGGCAGTCAAAATAGGCTGAGTGTAGCAAATACTTCTGGTATCTGAATCTGGTAACTACCAGGACCAAATCTGAGTTCCTAATAAAAGTAAAGTGAATTCTTGGGTGTAGGTTAGAGGTTTTGCCTGGGCAACCACCACAGGATCAGGCTCTGAACACTGAGACGTTTAATTTCAAGAAAGTTTAAGGGGGTCAGCTATTCTGAACTGAGGCACTTCATTAAAACAAGTGAGTAATTTTTGCTTTTAAAGTATTACTTTTAGGGATGATACATGGGGAAATTACAAGTTTTCACAGGCATGATGAAAGCACAACGCTTTGCCATGCCTTTCTAGTGCATGAAAAGAAAAATAAATTCCACAATATGCAAAGCAGCCCTTAAAATGCAGGTGGAGAGTACACATGGACGTGAAGAGACTGTCCCATACCCAAAACCTTCCACAAAAACCAAGCCTGAAGGAAAAAAATTGTGTCATCAGGGTCTCACTTCACCTAGTTGTTTAGGATTGATAAATAGTAATAGCCATTTACCCCAATCACTATAGAAGGGAAAAGGGGACAAATAATTAGGAAATGCTTTCCTCTCCCTCCCTCATTTCTACTGCCTCACCCCCAGTCTTTAAGTCTGAGCCCTGGAGTCGGAAGAGAGGCTGAATGAGATGAAATGAAAGCAGTAGAGGAAGGAAAGAAGAAGAAAAAAATTTAAAAAGCAAGTTTTTGTCACTCAAAGCCCTCCTTTTTGAGTATGAGCAAAACCAAAGCTGCAAGCAAGTAGCTGGAAAAGTCATGCCAAAAGAGCACCGGGGTGGAGGACCCCTCCCCCAAATACACATACCAGTGAAACACACCAATACACTCCCCAGACATCTCCTTTATTACAAACATACACGCTCTACACCCTCCAGCAACACACACGCATGCAACCGCGCTCCTTGAGTGGGTATATCCGGAACACCCTCCATCAATACACACACATTGCCTTAGGTGGTACATGCACTCCTCCACAGATACACACTCTCTTCACAAATACACACACAGCCTCATCCACACCTGCCGGGAAAACACTCCTACACCCACACACTCAGACACATACCCCTGCACACGCACACCCCTCCAGAGGCTGAGGGGTACACTCTTACACACACACACACACACACTCTGGACACACACAAGCTTGTCTACACACATACGCACACCCTCCCATCCACACACAACCACATAGATGAACACAGTCATCCACAAGTTCACCTTATGCACACCACACGCATACAAATCCACACACTCTACACCAACACCCGACAGGCATGCACTCCTCCACCTACAGCCCTCTACAGACACACACAATCCACAAACACACACATCATCACCCGTACCCAACACACTCCTGTCCGCACACCCAAAACACTCCTGCACAAACACCTCCAGCCACACACACACCCTAGCTGCTACCTGACAGAAACGCTCCTACACCCACTCACTCCCACTCGTCTGTACCAAACCGTCCCACACACCCTACAAAAACACCTGTCCGCACACCCCACGCACCGACTTACCCACAACCCCTCACCCACACCTGAGGGAAGCACTCCTACACTCATCCACACCTGACACAAGCACCTCTGCACACTCTCGTCCACACACCCTCACACTACACACACCCGCACACACCTCAGAGAGCCGCTACCACACCCGCACACACCCTCACACACCCGCACACCCCTCAGACAGCCGTTACCACAGGCGCGCGCCCCCCTGGCACCTCCCGCCCTCACAGCGCCCCGCCGCCGCTCACCTGCGCCGCCGCCGGGCCGCGCGGCCCAGGCGCAGCCCCAGCGCC
>PTFA01000076.1:2325777-2378621 GCA_003342895.1 Casuarius casuarius | reverse complement strand
CTGCCGGCCGAGGGCGGCCCGGCCTGGCTGCCCACGCACGTCCAGGTGACGGTGGTGCGGGCGCGCGGCTTGCGGTGCAAGGGCGGCGGCAAGCCGGGCACCAGCGACGCCTACACCATCATCCAGCTGGGCCGCGAGAAGTACAGCACGTCGGTGGCCGAGAAGAGCCCCGGCGACCCCGAGTGGCGCGAGGAGTGCTGCTTCGAGCTGCCGCCCGCGCCCGCCGCCTGCGGCCTGCTGCTCACCGTCATGCACCGGGCGCTGGTGGGCATGGACCGCTTCCTGGGCCAGGCCCTGGTGCCGCTGGAGCCCGCCCTGCGCCCGGCCCGCGCGCCCGACCAGCGGTGAGTGGGCGCCCGGCGGCGGCGGTGGGGTGGGTGGGGTGGCGCCGGGCTTGCGTGTGGCCTGGGGAGGGTGTCATGGGGTGTAGGACATCACCGGGTCCATGTGTGTCCTGGGCAGGGTGTTGTGGGATGTAGGACATCCTAGGGCCTATGTGTGTCCTGGACAGGGTGTCATGGGACATAGGACATCACTAGGTCCATGCATGTCCTGGGCAGGGCATCATGGGGCACAGGACATCCCAGAGCCTGTGTGTGTCCTGGACGGGGTGTCCTGGGGCACAGGACATCCCAGGGTCCATGAGTGTCCTGGCCAGGGTGTCATGGGGCCTAGGATATCCCAGGGCCCATGCATGTCCCGGGCAGGGTGTCATGGGACGTAGGACATCAGCAGGTCTGTGTGTGTCCTGAACAGGGCATCATGAGACATAGGACATCACAGAGTCCCTGCGTGTCCTGGGCAGGGTGTCATAGCGCATAGGACATCACCAGGTCCATGCACGGCCTGGGAAGGGTGTCATGGGACCTAGGACATCACAGGGCCCATGCGTGTCCTAGGTAAGGTGTCATGGGACATAGGACATCCCAGGGTCCATGCATGTCCTGGGCAGGGTGTCACAGGACAGCAGAGGGTCGATGTGTGCCCCAGGAAGGGTGTCATGGGGCATAGGACATCCCAGGGTCCGCGTGTGTCCTGGGCAGGGTGTCGTGGGGCACAGGGCATCGTGGAGCCCCTCCATGCCTTGGGAAGGGGATGGGGTGTCACGGGGTCCACGCGTGCCCTGGGAAGGGCGTCATTGGGGACATGCATCATCGTTGGGGCCGTGCATGTCCCCGGGTGGGTGTCACAGGGGATCACGGCGTTGCAGGGTCCGTGCACGGCCCAGGAAGGGAGTTGTGGGGGGGACGGGGCACCACGGCGTCCGTCCTTCCCCCCGGGAAGGGAGGCCCGGGGCATAGGGTGCCCTTCCGGTGGCTCCGGGGCCGGCGCCGCTCCTCCGCCCCTCGCCCCAGCCCGGCACCACTGCAGCATGAATTGCCGTTCTCCCTCCTTCCCCCAGAACGGTTAAAGGAAAGAGAAAAAAAAAAAAGGGTTTTCTAGCGTTTGCCAGGCAGAGAAACGCAGGAATGTGGATGAAATTCCTTTAGGGAAGAAGTTTGTTGAGGTTTGCTCCGGGGAAGGCCAGGCGCTTGGCAGGAAGCACGGCCCCGCTCCGGGAGAGCGGGATTAGCCTGGAAAAAGGGGCCGGGAGGACTTTCCCGGGGGTAAACGCGGTCGAAACATGCCCGAAAACGTAACCCCAGAGGCGCTGTCTGAGCATCCCCCCCCCGCCGCTGCCGCTGCCTGGCATTTATTTTGCTTTTATTAGCGCTGCCGGGAGAGTGGGTGGCGTCGGAGGAGTCGGGCCTGGATTCGTGGGGCCTAATTCAAAACAGGCTCCTGGGGGGGAGGAAGGAGAGCAGAGCCGGGGCCTCTGCGATGCCGGGGTCCCGCCGCGGTGCCGTCGGGGCTGAAAGAGGGGCAAGCGGAGGGAATCGCTGGTGGAGAGCTTGCTTCTCCCGTCTCCACCCCGCGGGTCCGGGACCTCCTCCGCGGTGCTTGCTCGTAGGTGTAAAACTGCTGCCAGCTTAGGAAAAGGGCTCCATCACCGGCGTGCTGACCTTGTTCCCGTTTTCCTGCTGATTTTTGTTGCGCGGAAACGTCGCCAGCAGTGATCTTCATCCTTGTTTTTCAGCTCAGCGGAAAATGTTCCGTCAAACTTGGACTCTTCTCTAGGAACAAGGCCGTCAGCCAGGGTCCGGCGGTGTTTATTAGCTGTCTCATCCAGCTCAATGTCACAGTGGTTTCAGTGTTTTGCCTGCGAGAAAATCAGCTCTCGGATGTGCGCAAGAGCATCACAGCCCGAGAGCCCCCACGGCCTCTTCGGGCATCCCCGGAGACCCCAAGCCGCCTCTGCTGTGCTCAGCCGCCTCCAAGGCTTGGGGTTGGCAGTGTCCCAGCACGCAACATCCGTTTACCACTTCCCGCTTGTGCCATGTGGCCCTGTTATTTCTAACCAGCATCTTCTGCTTCCCTGTTGATCAAGACGGCTTTTACCCAGGGCTGTGGTCTGCACTGATGGTGGTGGGGTGGCTTTTTCGGCCGTCTAAGTTGATGGTGGTGGGATGGCTTTTTCGGCCGTCTAAGTTGATGGTGGTGGGATGGTTTTTTTGGCCAGCTATGTTGATGGTGGTGAGATGGCTTTTTGGGCTAGCTACGTTGACGGTGGTGGGATGGCTTTTGTGGCCAGCTACGTTGACGGTGGTGAGATGGCTTTTTTGGCTGTCTACGTTGACGGTGGTGGGATGGCTTTTTGGGCCAGCTACGTTGATGGTGGTGGGATGGCTTTTTCAGCCAGCTACGTTGACCGTGGTGAGATGGCTTTTTGGGCCAGCTATGTTGATGGTGGTGGGATGGCTTTTTGGGCCAGCTATGTTGACGGTGGTGGGATGGCTTTTTTGGCTGTCTACGTTGATGGTGGTGGGATGGCTTTCTTGGCCACCTACGTTGATGGTGGTGGCATGGCTTTTTTACTAGCCCTTCAGATCTTTTCCCTTCGCGCTTGCTGGGTAGGCCTCTGGTTGGTTCTCCTCCTGCCTGGTGGTGCTGGTGCCTGGTGGAGGGCTCCTGGGTGGGATGTCCTCTGCTCTCCGAGGGGGGACGTATCTGTGTCACTGTCACGTGTCTCTAGGCAACCTTCCTTTGCTGGTCTGGTGCCGAGCTCGTCCTTCTCCAGCGTCCTGAGGTCCGTGCACCTGCTGGGCGCGATGCTTTTTTGTCAGCTTGGTGTGCAAGCGCGTGGCTCCTGGAGCTGGGTCTTCATGGAGAGCAAAAGTTAAGGCTTTGCAGCACCGGATCCTGTGGGATGAGGCGAGAGTAAATGCCGGAGAGGAGTCTTGGTTCCTGGCTCTGGGTGTTTCCTGCGGTGACTTGCAATCGCCCTCTGCTCGCTGGCTGCTGCCTCGGACGGAAGCAACGGCGGCAAGCGGCCTCCGGTGCCTCTGCAGCGGGGAGCTTCTCGTGCGCAGGCGTTCCCCTTGCAAAATCAGCCCGGGTCTCCAAAGTCGTCCGTGCTGCCGCTCCTCTCACCGTCCCCCTGCTCCTTCCCTCCCCGGAGGGGCTGGGACGGGCGTTCAGCGAGCTGCGGGTGGGTGATAAGGGGAGAAGGGCGGCGGGTGGCTCGGGGCGAGGACTTCTTGGAGCCTCGCGCGTCCTCCCGCAGCCTGGGCATCTCCCCCCGCTCCCGGCCGCCGTGGGAGCTGCTCCGGGTTTGGGGACCTGCTCGGGGTTTGGGGACCTGCTCCCTTTTCCCCCCGGCACGGCGGGGTAGGGGCTGCCAAGCTGTTTTGGGCCAATTCAGCCTGGTCTTTGCATCTTCTCTCCCTCCCCTGCGGCGTCTGCGCTGGGCACGGCAGCGTGCGAAAGGAGGCAATCGGGGCAGCTTGCTGCTGGCTTCCAGGATTGGTGCCTTTTTCCGTCCTTTTCCCTTTTTCGCGTGTGTGACTCATGCCTGGGAGCGGGTCGCAGCGTTTGCCGCCGCGATGAATGAACAATCGATGCGTGAGCTATTGCCAAAGCACTTTTTCAGCTGGTATTTTAAGCCGCGTGGAGCCCTCGGAGCTGGTTTCCCTTCCTGAGCGAAGGCGCCGCGTCTCCGCCGCCGCGTTTATCCCTGGGCGTCAGGTTCTCCGTGCAGACCCTGCCGTAACGCCCTGCCCGGCTGGAAGTGGGAAAGGATTTGTAGCAAAACCCTGCTTTTTTCTGCCCCAGGAGCAGGAGCACCGGGGACCCTGCGGTGCAGCTCCTCGGAGCCGGCCGCGCTTTGCAGTCCCGCAGACTCGGCCCGGGGCTCTGCAGAGCGGCTGCAAACGGGCCGGTTCCCAGCGCCGGCTTTGCAGCGGTCTCTGTGCCGTCCCCTTCGGAGGATGCAAACATTTTGGAGGGCTGGAGCAGAAGCAAATAGAGCTGAAGACATCAGGTCTCCTGCTGCTGTCTCCTCCGTTCATAAATGTTTTATGCTCCATCTTGCAGCTGCTTAAATCTTCCCTCCCTTCCCCTTCCTCCTGCCCGCCCTCCTTTAGGGAGGGGAAAGCCTCTGATTTTCAGCCTGAATCGATTCACAGCAAAGTCACCCACACGCGGGGCTGGGGGACACGTGCCAGGAGCACTCGTGCTTCATCTCCGTCGTCCCCCGTAGCGAGCGCTCGCTCGAGCGGGTTGGTCACGCCGAAGCTGGCGTTCGCTCGGTGAACGGGGCAGAGTCCCCCCGTTTGCAGCGCGTCGAATTTTCTCACGAGCTGCGGGGGTTTGGGGTTTTTCGAGTTTGTTTCCAAGCAAATCCTGGAGGAAGGTTTGGAGAGATGAACCTCTTTCCATCTGACGCTCCCGAGCCCTCTCCTCCCCATCCATAGGGGAGTCAGCCTGTGTTTATTTTCCATCTGTGCTTTTAGCAGCTCACAGGGTTCACCTTGCAAAATAGGGCATCCAAAACCAACACGAAACGAACCTACGCTGCAGAAAAGCTTCCCGGCGCCGGTGGGGGAAGCTGCGGGTAGAAACGCGAAGCCAGACGAGAAGCACAAAACTCCCCGGGGCCGGGTTGTTTTCCGCCCCGCGCTTCTCGTCCTCGGCGCTGGGCTTCCGCGGGGCTGGCCATGTCCCGTCGCGGGGGCACGTGCCCCTTCCCCTGCACGCGTTCCCCCTTTTATTGCCCCCTTTTTTGGGTCGCCCTTGCTGCGCTCACCGGGCAGCTCCTGGAGCTCTGGGCCGCCCCGGTGTCTCTGTTGCTCTCTGGGCCTCAGTAGTCTCTAATTAAAGGCTCGCGGCTCCTTCCGCGAGCAGGGCTGACCTTGTTGCAGGGATGATTCAGCAGCAAAGGACAGGCTGGTGCGGGAGGAGAAGAGGCATCGGCTCTGCGTCGGGCCCTGACTCGCTCGGGAGCTGAGCGTCGCGGGGCGGGAGCCCAGCTCGGTCCGAGGCGAATCTCGGCCTCCCGTCGGCATCGAACGACTTTGGGAGGCTGTTGAGAAGTGTCCGACCGCAGGGCTCTGCAAACTCTCTGCTTGTGCATCCTTCCCCCTGCGTGTCTGCAAACACCATGAGCTGTTAAGTGACTTACCTGCCCCAGGAACCACTCCTGAACCAGTAAAGCACTGGGACCAGTCCGGGGGCGAGGCTGGAGAACCTCTGCTGAAGGTGTCCAGAGCGTGTCAGACGGGTCCATCACAGCCAGGTAGGTCAGGCTGAGCCTCCTCTGGGAGGGGGTGGATGGGGATCTCGAGGACCTTAACTGGCTTCATGGGAGGCAAGGGTGGTCCTCCTTGGAAGGACCAGGTCCTCCTTGGGGAGGTCCACGTCTGCCCTGAAAGGCTGAGCGTGACGGTGCGGGGACGGGCGCGGGGACGGCGCGGGGACGGCTCGGTGCCAGCTCCTCGCTCCAGCTCCTCCGCTGTCGCGGGGGTTAACCCGTCCGGCGCGGGGTGGCTGGCAGGCAGCGTGGGACGCGGCCGGGGCGCGATACCTCGATACCTGCTGCTGTTCGTGAGCTGTGGGGCAGGATGGTGTTGATATCCGTGTCTCTGATATCCCGTGTGGGATAAGCTGCTTCTGAAGTGCTGCTGGAAAGGTTTTAGGGGGGAAAAGAGGGGTCGGCGGGGGAAAGGGGCCATCTGGCTAAGGAGAGAGCTGGTTCTGTTAAGGGTTGGCTCCGTGTCCCTCCTGTTGTCCCTGCCGCTCGGCTCCCAGTCCTGGAGATGCTGGGACAGCCCAGTGCAGACCAGCTCTCCGATAAGCCCAACCAAACCTTCTTACTAATGGAAAAAGCCGTCTGCTCAAACGTTTTCCTTCTGGGTGGCCCTGTAATCCGGATACCCAAACCGATGTTTCCTGGAGCACTGCTTTACTGGGGGATCCCCTAAAACGGTGCTTGTTGACCTGCTGAAGAAGAGTTTTCCCAGCCTTGTTCATCGCTCCCTTTGGGACAGCAGCTCCTCTACCCTGGGCTGTGCCTTTCCCCCCTCCTGCTCCCTTTTTGTGGTCCCTGTAGACTGGTTTGGGGGGACCTGCCCTCCCAGATTCCCGCCTGCCCTCCCAGATTCCCGCCTGCCCTCCCAGATTCCCGCCTGCCCTTGCTCCACCAGCTTCAGGGGCTCTCCTGCCCACCAGCCACCAACTCGTCCCCGCTCGGGGGGGCTTGCTTGGAGGCGGCAGGAGAAGGGGCAGGTAGACCTCAAGGTCTTGCAGGTTGTCCAAGCCACCTCCGAGCAGTCGGGGTGGGACGTTGAGCGTCTTTGTGGCTGTCCTCGAGGTGACAATCCCGTGGTGGCCCGGGGAACGTGGTGGGGCCGTGGCCTGGCGGAGCTGCCTGCCGGGAGGCTCCCCGGCCCGGTACGCTGAGCGTTTTGCCGCGATTTCACGTGACGACCCATCAGGTTTGTCAAGCGGATGCTCGGCTGCGAGGGGGGAAGCGCTGGCGTGTGTCCTCCAGGCCCCCGGAGACCTGGAGCTCCGCGCGAGCGGCCTCGGCGAGGGAGGCCGGGGCGAGGCGGGCGCTGACCCCGGGGCAGAGCCGTGCCGTCAGCATCCTCCGCGGCGCCGCTTCCCCTCGTTAATGAACAGCTCCAGCCCGCCTGTTTTTATGCCTTTTTTTCCCTTTGCTCAGCACCACCTCTGACTTTCCGGGCCGGGATGCCGCTGTCGGACGGGGAAGCGCGTGCTGTCGTGGAGTCGCGCCAGCGCCTCGGGCTCCGCTCCCGCTGCCTCCCTCCCTGCTCCGATCCCAGCGACGGCAAAGGCAAAAATAGCCGCTTCCCGGGAGCCCTCCGAGAGCTCGGAGGGGCCCCCGGCTGCTTCCCCTTTCCGGGGCGTCTGCTGGGAGTTTTCCGTTTGAGGTTTCCTCTCCGTCGCTGGGTGCCGGGGCACGTTGCGGCTTCCTTCCCCGCGGAGGCCCCGGGGCCCCGCGTCAGCTCGTTGCTCGCCCTGCGGCTCGTGTCCTCGAGCTGCTGGAGCTGCTCTTTTTGGAGGGCTTGGGCTGGAGATGCCTCCAAGCAGGCTGGGCTCTCCGTGGGGTCCGGGCCAAGGTGGCTTCGCAGGAGCATCGCCTCGCAGCGCAGGTGGGCAGCAGCCGGCGGATGCAAAGCCGCAGCTCTCCGCGGCTGCAGCAGGTTTCATCCTCAGCTCCGTGCTCAGGGGCGGAGCGGTTTGGAGGTGCAGATTTGGGGGGCCGAAAGCAGCCAGACTTGCAAGCAGCCCCGGGCTTTGGAAGATCGTCACAGCTGCGTCGAGCCCTGTTGGGTTGCCGCCGGCGCGAACTCGCCCCGCTGCTTCGGCAGCTCTCCCCGTGTCCCATGGGTGCCACGGACCTCTTTCCTCATCATATAATCCAGTTACATTCCGAGCCTTTGGTCTGGGTCCACGTTTAGCCGAGAAGTCATCTGCTGCTGGCTCAGGCCTGGGAAAACTCTCGTGCACGCAGAAGCATCAGCCGACCACGTCAAAGCGATCGCGTCCCCCTCTGAGCCGGGGGACCCTCGCGGCGTTTCGATGGTGGCAGCTGCTGCCGCACCGTAATCATCTTCCCTTACTCGGCACGTTGCAGCGGTGCCGGCTCTCCTGGGCGCTTGGAGGGCTTTGCTGCGCTAAGTTTTCCAAATCCAGAAGCTCCCGGCCAGGGCTTCCCACCAGATGCAGCTTGTGGAAGAAATGCGTAGGGAAATGGGGGGGTTCGGGACGGGGTTAGCAGCGGAGAGGTGCCGCGGGAACGGCAGCAGGGCTGTGGTTTGCGGTGCCGAAACCCGCCCCAGTCCCACTCGCGTGGTGCATCCTGGCCGGCTGCACGCTCGGCCGCCTTCCTCATGTTCTTCCTACGGGAATTGGTTTAAAAGATAAAAAAAAAAAAAAAAAGGCATGGAAACACTTAATGCTCCCAAACACTCCCACCGTGCCATAAACTTAAAGCTCTGCCTAAAAATACTGCTCTCCCCTGTTTGATTAACCTTAATGGCCCCAATGGTGTAGGAGGTGGGAAGGGAGATGCTCAGTCCGTGTCGATGGAGCGGAGGCAGCGCAGGGTTTTTGCAGGCTGTCCCATCGTGCTGAGAAGCTGCTGCCCTTCCTTAGGTTGATCCGTCCCGATTTTCCCTTTTTTTCCCCATGGGATGGTGTAAGACGTCGAAAGCGCTTGCGAGATTTTTCCCGTTAACCGATTCGGTCGCGAGCCTGCTCCTCTTTCCCCGGCCGCATCCCGGCCCTTTGGGCGGCTCTTGCTCTGTGCCCACACGCAATTCCCTGGGATCGCCCACCTTCGGTGTCCGGACCACCACGGTGGGTTTTGGGGCAATATTGGGCAAGCCTCCCTGATCCGGTAACGTCTTTAGCAGGACAAGAAACTTCTCGGGAACTCGGTTTGCGCTTTCTCCTCGCCCTGTTGCTTTCAGCGTGGTTACACCCATCTCCGTTCACATTTTCCTTCCCTTTTTTGGGGATGACTTCACCCTTCCAGTGCGCTCTAACAAGCGGGCGCGAAATACAGCTGAGGTTTTCCTTTAGCTTTTTAACAAACCTTTGGGAAATTGTTCCATTTACAGGCCTAGAAATTTCTTCCAACTTCTTTTACGGACCTACACGTTTCCTTTTGACTCGTTAAGGGGAATTTTAATGTTTTGATCCAGGGAGGGTCAGAGTTGTTTCGCTTACAGCGCAATTTGGAGAGTTATAGCGGTTATATATAGTTGGAGCTGCAATTTTTTTACCTGCCTTGTCAATGGCTTTAACCTTTAAAGATAAATTTGCACTGAAAAATAAGAGGCGGTTTGCGGTGCTGCTTTGGCAGGGACCGAGTGGCTATTCCAGATGTTCCCCTAAAACCTCAGTTATCTTTTAAGGGGCTTTCCAGCGGACGAGGACGCTTTGGGGCACTCTTCCGCCTCTTTCAGGGTGAGATGGAGAGGGTCTGGAATAAAGTTATTTAAATGGCTGTTGTTTGGTGCCACTGACTCTGACTTGAAAGGATTTGTTCTGAGTCACCGACTCGTAAATATTTAAAAAGCAAGCACAAAGCGCCTTCTTTTTTTAAACACGGGCTTTCGACACATCAACTGATCGTGTAAAAATTTGCCCACTGCTAACCTGCCCTCGAAGTGCACGGCGGTGTCTGACGTTCGCCTCGGTTAAAGGGTCTGTGCCGGGTTCCTCGGTGG
Source organism: Casuarius casuarius (assembly GCA_003342895.1). Classification (NCBI taxonomy): domain Eukaryota; kingdom Metazoa; phylum Chordata; class Aves; order Casuariiformes; family Casuariidae; genus Casuarius; species Casuarius casuarius. The sequence goes on along the minus strand of PTFA01000076.1, from coordinate 2,369,043 downwards.
GGCTGCCGGTGGGACGGGGCCGGAGGCAGAGCTGCCACGAAGCCGTCGCGGTTCGGCGAGAGGTCTGGTCCCGGATGCCACCTCCATGCTTGGGATTTGGGCGTCTCCATGTCTGCGAAGTGGCAGGGGTTGAGCAGGCATCGCCCGGGGAGCAGGAGCGGGTCCCAGGTGACTCCAGGGATGCTCCTACCGGTCCCACCAGCCTCCTCCAGGCCGTTCCGGCTCGTGGCGCTTGGCGGTAACGGGGGGGTCTTCTCCTTTCTCTTCTCTCCGGCTCCAGGTGGCACAAGCTACACTCCAAGGCTGGCAAGAAGGAGAAGGAGCGTGGCGAGATCGAAGTGAGCATCCAGTTCACACGCAACAACCTCACGGCCAGCATGTTCGACCTGTCCATGAAGGACAAGCCGCGGTCACCCTTCGGCAAGCTGAAGGACAAGGTGAAGGGCAGGAAGAAGTACGACCTGGAGTCGGCCTCTGCCATCATCCCCAGCAGCATGGGCGCCCTCGACATGGAGGATGACTATGACATTGGGGGCAAGAAGTCCAAGGTCAAGGGCTTCTTCCTGAGGAACAAGCTTCGCAAGTCTTCCTTGACCCAGTCCAACACCTCGCTGGGATCCGACAGCACCATCTCTTCTGCCAGCCTGGGCATGGCCGTAAACGCTCCCGAGGTAACCAAATCCCCGAGCAGACACAGCAGTCTGTCCACGGAGCGCTCCGGTAAGAGGATAACAGTTTTAATCTCCCCCCTTTTTCTTTCTTTCCTTTGTAACGGGCTGCTAAGGCTCTCCTGCAAATCTGTTAACTAACTGCTTACAGTGTCCTGCACAAACCCTCCGGGACCTGCGCGCCGGCAGGGACGGGAGGAGACGTCCGAGGTTTGGGGGTTGACGCTGAGCCTGGGCTGGGGACCCTCTCGGCGGTGCTGATTGCACCGATGGCAGCACGCCCCGAGCCTCGCCGTGACCTGGGAGGGTAGTTTAGGACCAATTCTCCTCGGTCCGTGAAAACAGCTCCGACGGGAGCTTGGTGCCATGAACAGAGACTTCCATCTGCCTCCCAAAAGCAGGCTGCCAATGCCCCCCTGCAGGAAGCCTCCCGGAGAGGGCTGAGCGGAGCGGAGCGCTTTGCTGCCGCGCTGCGCTGCTGCCCTGCCGTCTAACGAGACACCTCCGGCTTGGATGCAAAGTCGAAACAGTGACCGGTTCCTGGTGATTAAAGCAATCTGAGCTCTTGGCTCTCAGACAGTGATTTGCAAACAAAAAAGGCCCTTGTAGTGCGTTAATTCCGGCCGTCCCTTGAAAACGAAATATATAATTAAATGATTTCGTTGGCTAGAGACGGCAAATTCCCGCGCTGGGTGGGAGGCGCTGGGTACGTGCTGCTGCTCACCGCGTTCGCGCAGCCGCCTGCTCGGTGCCTCCTGGTGCTGCCGGGCGACATTCCCGCGGAGTCTCCTGGAGCGTGGACGGAGGCGCTGGTTTGGCCCCGTTCATCCTCGCGCCGTGGTGAAGGAGGGAGAATCTCTCCCACTAGGAAGGGAGATGAGATGTGCGTCACCTCGTGTCCAGGCAGCTCTACTAAGTGGGGTCACCAAATGCTGAACGAAGCAGCAGCTGCAAGGTCAGGCCATGGGCAGGCAGGTGCAGGAGCTCCGGACTTGCGTTATGCCCGTTGGAGTGGAGCTTAGAGGCTCATCGTCTTTTATTCAACGCAAAATTTTAAACCACACTTAAGCATAAGCCCTTTAAGAAGCTTTTGGATGGTTTCTTGCATTTTCTTGCGTTCTCAGATCCTCTCAGACTGGGGTTTGGTCATCTTATAGACTGCTGTCTGGATCCGGCACGGGGAGGTGATGTGCTTGGGTGGGTGCTGTAGAGCTCGTATAGCCACATGCTTGTGACCCGTCCTTCGTACTTCCAGTGACTTAATTCTGGTAGAGCCTGGGAGGGAGAAAGCTGGGGTATTTTCACAGTTCCCTCTGTGTTTTCCAGCAGAAGATAACAGTGCTTTGTAGTGCCTGTGCCCATACCCAGATAGGCTCACGTGGGTTTTGTGTTTTATTCCCCCCCTTCAGTTAAAGACTACTTGCCGTCTCCAAAATTGACCCACAAGAGAGCGCTCAGCGACGACGTCTCCCAGGTCAGCGCGGCACCAGAGCCGAAAGCGATCCAAAGCCTGAAGCCAAAGAACGATCCCGTGTCCCGGTCCTCTCTCTGCATCAACGGGAGCCACGTTTACAGCGACGAGCCTGCCCCAAAGAGCCCCGTGTCTGCCCCGCAGAGCTCCGCGCCGCTGCCCGTGCCCAGCGTCCCCAGAAGGCCGGAGGAGAGCTTCGGCTTCACTCCCCTCCATCCCGACTCCCACGAGGTGCCTTGGGGCGTCAGCAGCTTTGAGAGGATGCAGCAGAGAGACGAGCCCAGGTTCATCCCGTCTCCTCCCAGCTTAGTCTTGCAAGAGGAGCTCAAGGTCTCCACTAAAGCCGTAACCCTCAGTAACCATCTGGGCAGAGCCAAGATGGAAGAAAACAGTCGCTCAGAGACCAAACCTACCCAGGTTGCAACACCCATGGTCTTCTCCACGGAGGTGACAAAAGAAAAACATCCTGAGGAAATGAGGAAGGAAGACAAGAAAGCTAAGGGCAGTCTCTTCCACCACGGAGGCAAGAGCGATGCGGGGAGCAAAGGCCAGGGAGAGAAAGCGGGACCCTCCCAAGGCTCATCCGTCCAAGCGATGGCAGGTGGAGACGAAAAAAACAAGGCCAGCGGCTGGTTTGGTTCAAAGGAGCCCAAAGAGTCTCCTCAGAAACCCAGGTCAGTGAAAGGGGGGTAGGGATGTGCAGGCCATTAACAGCTCCCCATCTCCGGTCTTAAATGGCTGTGTTGTTAAATGCTCTCCGGCATTACCTGGAGGACCGGTCCCCACTGCACCTACGTCAGACTGATATTTTAGGTCTACCAAGATAAAAGTGGGGGAGATACTTCTTTGGTGCTAATTGTCTCCTCTCAGAGGGGAGGGAGGGTGATTTTTTTTGCGTGAAGCACAAACCAGGGAGCCAGGAGATCTGGATCTTCCCCTTGCTTCTGCCACAACCCAAGTCCATTCGCCATCCTGGGCTGTGTTTCCCGGTGGGTGGTGAAGGGAGGCATCGCCTCCGCGGGGAGCGAGACGGAGGGATGTTCAGCGTGGTGGTGCCAAGTGTTTCTGTGGCCTCAAAGTGCAGCGGGACTGCAAAGGAACATTATCCTTTCATTAGCTAAAACGCTTTCCTGGCATTTGGGGTAGGATGCGGGATGTACTGACACGCCGTTGCACTTTTTTATTAACATCCCACGCCCTCTGCATCACCGATCTGGCCTGGGGCGTGGTGGTTTGGTAACCTGAGATATTGTTAATATTTCTGTAGTAACTAATCCCAGCCCTGCTCTTTCCTCTTCCCATCCCACCCGGCCTTCCCTTCTCCCCATTGTGAATCCCTGATTGTTCTGGCTTAACGCGATGATTCATCCCTCTGAATCCCCAGCGCTGGCTTTGTGGCACACAAACCACGACGGGTCCGTGCCGTTTCCGTGCTGGTTTTCTTGCCCTGCAGCGAGTCCGGTGCCCGTCACGAGCCGGGGCTGGCGCAGGGACGAGCATGCTTGCACCGCGGTCGGGCAGCGCCGGAGGTAGCGGAGCGCGGCGGCTACTCGTGAGCTTTGCCCCCGGGGGCTCGGCTCCGGCTCCAGCTCCGGCGGGGGCCGGCCTGGGGCACGCCTGGGTCCAGAGGTTGACCGAGAGCACGGGATGGTGTCAGCATCGCTCAGCAGAGGGAGAAAACGGGGTAGAAAAACAGCCGGTGAAAATAACTAGCAGTCTAGAGCGGGTTGAAGTGATCAGGTTGATTTATTATAGGGATTTTCTAATCTAGGCTGACTTTAACCTAATTTATTAAGCAGAGGGATTTTAATTCAGCGTAAGCCTCCACTAATGAGGAAGGCACTCGGGGTTTGTTTAACTGAATCAGATTCCTGCACGAGTTAAAGGAAATTGCTTGTAAAACGCTGCTCAGATGTAAGCGAGGGCATGAGTGCATCAGACAGAGCAGCGGCTCTGCAGCGAAGAAATTGTCTTTGCAATTTGTAAGACGATTTCATAGTCGTCTTTAAGGGCAGCAGAAAGAAGAACATGCTGCCACGGTGTCTGGACTGGGTGAGAAGTGGCTCGCGCGGAGGAGATGACGGGGAAGGGAATGGCGACGGAGCCGCGGCCGTCCAGCCGCTCTGCGGAGGAGAGACGGGCCACCTTCGCGGGGGACGAGGGCTTCCCGGGAAGGATTTCCGTCCCCAAACTGCTCCGGCAGCAGGAGGGATGAACCTGATGTCCTGGGTTGCGGTGGCTCTAGCTCCTACTCACGTGTCTCATTTCCAGGAGCCTCGAGGTGGCTGTAGCGATACGTGTCCCTCCCCAGTGCGAGCTTTGCTTCTGGGTGACACCAGGCGACTCTGGTCTCTGCTGCTCTGCTTCAGCAAGGACAGGCTGTTTGCACTTCGGTTTGTTCTTCTGACATTTTTTAGTTTTGCATTAATAAACCTGCCGTCTCCGAGTTAAATTCTAGTAGAAAAGTCACCATGTGAAAAACAAACCCATAAAAAATCCCGGCGTAGCCAAGCGCTGGCTCGGGCAGGGTGCGAGGTGCCGTGAACCTACAGCGAATGTGGGGGCACAGGGTGAGCGTGATGGGGAGAAGGTATTTGGCCCTGCACAACTCCCCTTGGAGTCTTTTCATTGATAAATCAGTGAGAAACCTGAGGGTTTCTCATTGCTTTGCAATTTTAGCAAAGTGAGAAATGTGGTTTGGAAGCGTGTAAGCACGGGCTGTGCATTGACATCCATCACGTGAGCCGTGCCGGTCGCACCCCGCGGAGGGATGCCGCTGTCTCCTGGGCAGGGAGGTCTGATCCGTCGTAACTCAGCTCCCGGACGCTTGTAGCATCCAGCCTAGGAGAAAATCGGAGTCAGTGGAGAGGCACCCATAAAAACTATTTGTTTCTAACGATCGTGTGGTTTTTTCAATGACAGCTGCTGGAACGTACCTAGGGCTGTTCCCCTCCCATAACGTTTTATTCCGTGTGGTTTTTTTTTTTTGATCTACTTCAATGCTCACAGTTTTACTTCAAACCAGGCCGGTTTTGGTTAAAGCCTCAATCTCAGCCCCCGGAGCAGCCTGGCTGGAGGGGTTCTCGCACCCGGCGCCGAGCGGGGCTTGCGGTCGCCCCTCGCTGGACGTGGCCTCGCCGATGCCGGCGTAACGATGCCTCGCTGCAACGGCGTCTCCAGCCCAAGCGACGGGGCCCGGCGGAGCGGGGCGGCCTCGCGGCGAGAGAGCGGGGTGAGCTGCGCTGCAACGAGGCTTCCCCCTCCCGAAACTATGAGTCCTTTTGAAGCAGCACAGGCTGGAGGGAATAAATTAGCGGGGGCCCTTTGGGGACCTTCCTAAGCATCCGAAAGGGCTTTTATTGCAAATTGGAAGGTGGGAAGTAATGAGCTTAAACTGTAGCAAGGGAGATTTAAGTCAGACGTTAGGAGAAGTCTAACGGAGGACGGTGAAATGCCAGAGCTGCCTGGCTGGGAGGGGAGGAATCCCAGCATTTGGGGTTTCTGAGGGCAGAGCGGATGATTTTGGGAGGGGACATTATAAGAAGCGTTTGTCCTAGCCTAGGGCCCAGGACGGGCTCTGGGAGATGGCTGCCGAGTCTTGGTCCATGCAAAAATGCCCTTCCCATCGTCACAGCGGGACAGATTGCCTTTATTTTCCTGGTCCTTGAATTTTTATTTTTTTTAGCCATTAATTACAATGTCATTATTTATCTTCTTCTAATTATATAAAACTTCCATGTTTTTTATTTTATTCTCCTTCCTTCCGCTGGTCTACGTCGCGGACCACGCCACCAATTCAAGTCGAAGCTGTTGAAAAATTTATTAGGTCTTGACAGTATCTGCCTTGGCTGCAGATTACACAGATGCCATCTGCAGCTTGATAATAAAATGCGTATTGTCTCTAAAGCATGCGATGGAGAAGTTAGCAGCGCTTATCTGCGGGTGTTTTATGGAGGCACATCTGCATGTGGAGGAGAAATAAGCCTGCTGCTTTTCAATCACCCGTGCAACTCATTGGAGATCTGGAGATGGATTAGCCTTTGCTTTGCTTCGCAGGGAGAACCAGCCTCCGTAGCAAGCAGTTCTCCCTGCCTCCTTGACTTACCCATGGAAAGGATTATTTTTTTCTCCCCCTGCTCTTCTGATTCTGGAAACTTTCAGTTTTCAGCTCCTGCCAGCTAACGAAGCAGAGTCGTATCACCCCCCCCTCGCCCATCACGGATGGGTCTGGTTCAACCTGCGGCTGAGCGCGGGGAGATGGTGTCAACAGCAGCCGTGTTTGCAAGGCTGCAAAACCCAACCTGTAATTAGTTAAAAGAGCTGTAATTAGAAAGATGCTTTATAGTCACGGTTTAAATTAGCCTGCAGCGAAGACACGCTTGGCATAGCTCGTCCTGAGCTGCTCTCGCGAAACCGCACCCTTTCTAAAATAAGGAAGCGGCTCGCTTCGGGCTGTTTTTAACTTCGGTTTTACAGCGCGTCTCTGTTCTGTTATGGGCTTTTTTTTTGCCGACCAAACGGCCCCCGTCCGCAGCCCTCGCTGGCTGCCGGGGCAAGCGGCTCCCGCACTGGCCCTGCCTTTCCGCTCCCGTACCAGCCCGAGCGGAGGCGGGGGGACGATAACGTTTGCTCTTTGGTGACTCGAATAAAAGACTGTTTGGGGTTTGTTGTTTTAAGGTTGTGTGGTCGAGAGCTGTATGTGAGGAAGAAGCTCAGCTGGTTGATTTGAGCCGAGGCCTGGGGCCGAAACAATTGGTTTAAACATTTTTGGCGTTTCCTACGCTGTTATCAGAGCTCCGCAGGGTCTGCTTCCTGCGGCGTGAGCCGGGATGATAACGCGCGGCTGCATCTCGCGCTTGGGCAAGAGGAGGAAAGGAGGAACGGCTCCGTCGCTCTCGCAGAAGCGGTTGCGTTAGTACCGCTCGCGGCTTCTGCTTCTGCAGGAGGAAGATGCAAAATCACCCCCCTACCTTGACCCGTCCCTTCTCCGGTCCGTAGCCGGGATGGCCAGCAAGGAGGCCAAATCCTGCCCCTAATTCCCAATTCCTCACACTTCGTCGTGCCCTTCCAGAAGGTTTTACACCCTGGACGGCTTGGAGGCCGCCCACCGCTGACCCCTGCTCCGGCCGCCGTGTTTCCCATTTCAAAACTCTGCTGGCCCCAAATCTCCGACCCTTCAGCGCGGCTCTTGGCCCCGGCGCGCAGGGGGTTGCTCGGCCGTCGGGTTTGTTTTGTTTTTTTCTGCTGAGAGGCCAGAACGCGCCTGTGAAGCGATGCCAAACAGATAAATGAGGGCAGAAAGGTATCCGCTATTTATTTTGGCTCGCGGAGCTGTATGATGGGGTTTGGGAGGAGGAGGAGGGGGGTGAGTCAGCGTTTCAATGCAGCAAAGAAAAAATCTTAAAGCAGGCTGCTGCAAGCGGAGGTTTCCCTCTAGAGGCATCCGCCGTCCTCAGCACCGGCTCCGCGGGCCGGATGGTCCTGGGGGAGCAGGTCTGCTGCCCAAGCCCGGCTGGTAATCGTTCAAACGATTGGGTGCAAATGAGGGTGAGCTGCCCGTCATCGGACATCCCAGGAGGATCCAGGGTGCTGGGCAAGGAGGTTAAACCAGCCAGGCCATCGGGCAGCTGTGAGCATCGTTAGCAGGGAGGACTCATTAGGAGCCTGCAGCCAATTATTGCTCTGTGGCTATTTAGTGCTCGAGCCCAGCAGAGCCAGGTGGATTGAGCCTTGGTTGCTCTTGCTGTGCATGAGATGCTGCTTCAGTAGAATCATGATGAAGGATCTTAGTCTGGACTCGAGCGCTGAAGTGAGCAAGTGTGAGTGATGGGAGCGAGCGCAGGAGCGAGCGGGAAGCTTCGTGGCACGTGCTGCTTGCAGTTCCCCTGACCGAGATCTCGGGATTTCAGGCTGGATCTTGCTGCTTGCCTGCTTCCAAACGGTCAGCGGTGTAACTATGGGTGATTAAACTCCTGGGTTGTTGCAGCAGGATTGCTGTGTTGCTGGAAAAGGTGCAGGCGAATGGGTGGTGCGGCGCTTTCCCAGGGCGGTGGCAGGTACGCTGCCCACGCGCGTAGCGCTGCCCTTCTTGGGTCTCCAGTGCAAAACTTGCCAAATTTTGCCCCGTTTCAGCCAGCCATGTGCTGCAGATAAAACCCGTTTGTGGGCAGTGTGGAGTCACCAGTTTAAACTTTGGAGAGTTTAAATTTGGGGGAGATTAGGGGGGAGAAAGTCAGTTTGCAGCAAGTGGCAGTGAGCTGGTGCTCGTGCCCTCGTGCGTGTGTTCAGCTGGGGGGTCCGAGGCCACCAAATGGCCACACCAGCTTGCTTCGTGGCTGCAGGCATTTCTGTCCTCACCGTCCTCTTTCATAAAGCCAGAGGAATTGAGGTGTTCTCTCAATATTAGCAGCATCCTTAAGATATTGTGGATGGAAAACTCCAAATAGCGGTTGTTTCCCTTGCTAGCTGTTTTAGCATTGGCTTTGGGATGATGTAGCTTGTTGGAACAGCGTTGTGCTGGCTGCCCCTGCCGGGGGGGAGCCTTAGCATTGAGGTACTGGGGGGAAACGGGAAGGTTGTATCCCCAGGGCACTGCGTTTCCATTTTGCGGTTAAGAAGTTTCTGCTGCCACTGCAAGTTTGGCCTTAACCTGTGCGAGACCTTGGACTTCTCTTTTCTGGCCCTGAGCTGTCCCTGAGCTCTGAGACCCCGACCAGGGGCTGTGTGCGACTGCCTGGCGCATCTCACCCCTGCCCTGGGGAGGTCCTACAGCGCTTTTGCTCTAGGTACGGTCTGAAGTAGGTCTAGGTAGGATGCCCTAGGTACGGTCTGAAGTGGATCTTATGATATCTTGGGCATGCTGTGGGCAGGATGCGACCTCGGAGCGCCCTGACTTTGCACCGTGTCCAGAGAGGTTCACTGTCAAGCACAGAGAGGCTGCTGGTCTCCCTGGGGTGATCCGTGCCCAAAGCTGCAGCACCTTCTCCATCAGCTTCTGCCATCGCTTCTCCAGGAGGTTTTATTTTCACCGAGGAGCCAAGGCCTAAAATGCTCTGGAAGAAACGAGCCACTCAGAGCGTTAACTTCTGCGGAGCTGTGCACCCAGCTGCCGCGATGCGTTTTCCACCCTGCTGCGCCGGTCCCCGCGAAGAGCCAGCGGTGGGTGGCTGGGCCGTGCGGCGATGGGGACGGGACCAGGCTCCGCGCCACGGCCACCACTGCTGCTTTGTGACAGCAGGAGAGGGCACCCACGAGCTGTCTGCCTGCAGCACCAAGTGGGTGCTCGGCTGCTGATTTGAGTGGAAAAGGTTTCAGGGCTGCTTTTTGTGCCTGAATTGCTGGTTTTGCTGAGTGGTATTTGCAGTATTGTCTGGTGTGTGCTGGAGTTGACTTGGTTGCAGGCAAATGCCCTTCAAATACCATCCATCTAATTTGGTGTCAGTTTGGGGTTAAAAGACAGTAACAGATGCCATCTCACGTGTGAAAACACCCTGGCCCAGGCTTTCCAGCTCTGGTGACAGGGTTAAAAAGTGGTTTAAAAACTGCCCTGTGGTGGGAAGGAAGAGCAGGAGACTGGAGGCTGGAGGCACAGGAATTGCTCTGCAAGCGTCCGTCACACACGGCAGCAGCAATGTCACCTGGGGACAGGGGCTCTGTCCTCAAAAACCAAACCTTGCGTGTGGGTTTGGTGGGCTGGTGGGAATTGCCTCTCCTTCTGCAGCTGCCTGCTGGATCCCCCTGATCCCGCTGCGAGGGCACAGGGTGACTCAGGACACCCCGGGGGATCAGCCCCTCGCTTGCCTGTGCATGTTACCTACCTAAAAACCAGGCAGGAGGCGGCTTCGATGGCATCGATTGAATAAATAAGCGCCTTCCCAAGGTGCTCTGGTCCTCGCGTCTTTGTACCCCTCTTAAGCCTCCCGTGGGAGGTTTTGGTATGGAAACATCATTTTTTGAGGATGGTGAAGGTTCACAAGCCCGAATGACCTTCTGCCTTTGACGGCAAACCACACCTGGCTCAGCTGTTTCGTGCAACTGCAGTGCGAGGGCTTCTAGGGCTTGAAACAGTGAGTTAAATAATTTTTATTTATCCATATCCCATATTTATCCTGCTCACGATCCTGCCTGCTCTGGAGACAACCACTGATGACTGCCCCTTCCCCACGTCACTAACGTTTGCCTCAAGATAGCATTTTTGCACTTCAAAATGCTTCCAATTTTTTTTTGTGACAGAACCACCCATAACAGGAGGTGAAAATTGTTTTCCAAGCAGCTTTGCCGTTTGGTTCCCTTCTGCATCCGGTGTTCACGTGGCTTATTAAAACCTACTGCATTGGCCGTGCAGCTGCTCTGCAGAGGGGAGGCTGCCCCATCCTGTGCAGCCCCCGGGAGCAGGGTGGTCGCGTGGCCACGTGCCGTCGTGGAAACGTGCTTCGTGGCTCACTCACAGCCGCTTGCGGCCGGTTGCAAGTCGCAGACCATGACGGGGAGATGTCTTCCAGGCTCTCTGATGGTTGAGCTGGTTGTGGTGGTTGAGTTCATGGGGAAAATGCGGCGCTCCTTTAGCGGAGACAGAGCGAAGTTGGAAGAGGAGAAGGGGCTTAGCAAAGGTGAGTCCTGGACGTGGTTCCTGCGTGGGGAGAAGCCTGGCTCTCCGTGAAGGCTGAGTCCTCGCGGAGAGCCAGCCCAGGCCCCTCACCATCGGTGTGGCAGGACGGGCCGCCTGGGGCTCACAGGCAGCGTGTTGGCCATGGGTGACCTTCTGGTGTGGCTTGCGATCCCTGCAAGCAGCTTGGCTGAGGCAGGCTCGTGCCATGGTGCAGCTCAAGGGCTGGAGATGGGGCACGCTGTGTGTATTGGCAAAGCAGTGCAATTTGGTCTTTCACAAGGACTGATGGCTGAAAATAGAGGAGAAAACTGTGTTTTCCCCCTCCATTAATTCTCCTGTAAGCGGGCACCTCACCTTTTGGCCGCATCTGGGTGTGCTGTTGTGGCCAATGCAGAATGAATTAATATCTGTAGCTCTTTTTTTTTTTTTTTTTGCTGCTAGTGCTGAGTGCCCCAACTGTGGGGCCAGGATTGGGAGGAAAGGGGGCCTGGGTGGCTCCTGGCAGTGGCGAGTCAAGGGGAAGGGGATCAGGAGGAGGAAGCCAGCACTCGGAGCACTGGCAGGGGTGTGGGACGTCCAAGCTGCGTCCTTCGTTGTGTGAAAACCTTCAGGACGGCCAACGCTCGCCTGCCTCCCCCAGCCTGGCAAGGCTGTCCTTGGTGGTGGCGAGTACGTTGATAGAGGAGTTCCCAAAAGAACAGAAAGGTAAATCTGGCCCTTTCTCAACGGCAGCAAAGAACAGGCAGCCTGACTTCAGGCGGAGTGGGAAAGTGTCTGCAGAAGGAGATCGATAGTCTGAGTTTAGGATGTGCCAAGACCCTTCCCTCCTCTTGGGTCCCATGTGGGGGTTCGGGCATCTTGGGCACTCAGGCCAGAAGGGACTTGAAGGACACCTGGGGAGGCTCGGCAGAGCCGAGAACGGGCCCGGAGTCCCTTGTGTGCCAGTCCCACGTCCTGGCCACGTGCTCTGTCCCACTCGGCTCTTACTCCTTGTTTGCTGGTAGCCACGCTAGCTCTCCCGCTTGCGGGAGAGGGAGCACCACTGCCACTGGCTTCCTGATGTGTAGCCAAACAAGTGACGGGACACTGGAGTAAACTGGGAAAGACTTGCTCTTGTGCGCTCTTACTGGCTTAAGGAGACCTTAGCCAAGAGCTCAGCTGGGCTCCTCATGTGCCACCTGCCCTCGGTGTGCATCAACATCTGGACAAAGAATAAGCCGAGTCCTTGGGCCACGGGAGGTGGAATAAACCTCTCTAGCTCCTGAGCTTTAGGGACTGCTTGAGCAAGAAGGGGGAAACTTAGCAAACTGTTCTAAAACAAGGGCTGCTCTTTCCTTTTTTAGTGCATGCCCTTTCCATGCATTTACTCCATAATCATTGCTCTGCCTAACAAGAGAGAAGAGTATGTATTTGATCATTGCATTGCTTTGAACTGAAGCGTTTGTAGTGTATGTGGTGTATGCTTACAGCACTGTCACAGCATTAACCAGGAGGACTCTTTTGTCTTCCCTCCACAGCCTGGAAGTGTCTCCTCAGGTAGAAACCAGCTCAGATGCTCCTTCTCATATTTCTCCTTGCTCCCCTGCCCAGTTTCCTCCTGCTGCTGTAGCCCATCTCGCTAGCATGCTTAGCGCTAACCTCTCTTCCGCTACTGGAGAAAGTCAGTCTGGATGCTTGTCCCCTACCAATCCATTCCTCAACTCCCTGCAGAGCAATCCTTTCTTTGAGGACCTCCTTGCTGACCAGGTACTAAATTCTCCTTCACCTACTCACTTTTTCTCTAGTTTCCCGTCTGGGCCGCATGCTTCAACAGAGGTCGCTGGGAGCTTTTATTCCTCTGAGGATTGCAGTCCCTCTGCCTCTCTAAGAGTTAAAGATCCAGAGAGGGCGTCTCCAGCCAAAAGCATTTGTGTGCCCGTTCCAGAAACTACTCCCCCAGCACAAGGAGACCTTGCTCCTCCAGATGAGAAACCTGCTGTTCCTCCTCCCCTCTCGGAGTGGGACGATACTTTTGATGCCTTTGCTACCAGCAGGCTCAAACCGGAGCTGAAGAAAGAAAACTTATTCGCTTCTGTAGCGGTGGAGGGCATGGCTTTCATTGACGATCCAGATGCAGCTAGTCCGACGGAAAGGTCAACCGACCTGGCCCATGAGAATGGGACAAAGGTATTTGAAAAGGCCGATTCCCAAATTATCAGTGAAATGCCTCCAAGTCTACGGTCCTGGACGAATTTCTCCAGTTTAGATGTGGGGGCGAACCTGGTGAGCACAACCCAGGAAGCGACTGTGATAGAAGATGTGCTGAGCCCTGTGTCTGCAGGGTCGATGGGGAGGAGGAAAAGCAGCACACCTACGGTTTGGACAGCCGCTTTTGCATCGGGAAATGCAGGGGAGAAGGAAGCTTCAGCACAACTAACTGCTGAAAATATTGCCAGGGAGGAACAGGATAGTAATGAGGAAGAACTCGCTAGTGCAGGGGAAAATGGATGGATGACCATAGCCACTGAAACGGCTTCCGATCTGTCAGAAAGTGCCCAAAATGCATTTGAGAGGGAGCACGGAGATCAGGAGAGCGTGTTTGGACAACGGCCCTTCCTTAACGAAGGCGTCTTTGACGAGAAGAGCAGCTCTCGCGCTGCCGCGTGCGTGCTTCCCAGAAGCAACTTCACCCCCCAGAATCCCTCTGAAATGCCGCCCGGGAGCAACGTCGCTGCCGTGCCCCCGCGGGTGCTCGGAGATGCGGCAGTGAAACAGTTCCCCACGGCACCCAAGCCAGACAAGGCACCCCAGGGCGCCGGTAGCGAGCAGGAAATGTTCGACATACGGACGTCAGTCTACCGGCTCCAGGCGAGCATGCGGCTAGAGGCTAGAGAAAGTCGTGCGAAAGTCGCCCCAGACGTTCGCGAGGGGCACACGCGCCCCTCTCCCTGGACCGGTGTCCGAGAGAGGGAGGAGACGGCAGCGGGCTCGGATGCGCTGATGGCTGCGCCGCCCCCCAAACCTCCGCGGTGGTTCGCAGCCGTGGGCAGCAGAGGGGAAGGTGAGGACGACGCTCCCAACCTGCAGCCGGGGCCGCAAGGCGGTGAGGACCAGCAGGAAAACGCGGAGGGCCCGAAGGTGGAAACAGCGCTGCCGAGGGCCCGGCCGAGCTGCGAGCCGTCCGTCCCAGCAGCTCCCAGCCTGCCTGTGCTCAGCACCACGGGAACCGAAGCCGGGAGCAATCCGGTCGCCGAGGATGCTGACTCTGCCGCTGAGGACTTGGCTAATTCGGTGGCGAGAGCACCTGAGCTGGCAAAACGGGACAACTCTTTGGGGGAAAACCTGTTTGAGAGAAGTGAGATGAATGTGGCTGAGCAGTTTGAGACTTGCCCGTTGAAATCCTCCCGTGATGGATTAGGTCCGTGGGGTGCGGATGGGAGCTCCAGCCAGCCAAGCTTATCCGCTGTAGTTGAGGCCGCCCGGCCGCAGCCGCTCGCCTCGATACACTCGTCTGGGCTGGCAGACGGTGCCGAGTGGCTGACAGCCCCGGAGCAGGAGCTGCTCCCCGAGAAGCCCCTTCCCTCAGGACTAACCCCATCTTCCAAACTAGACTCCAGCCAACCGGAAACCTTCTGGACGGCTCTGGAAGAGCCAGAGCCGGCGGGTCACCCTCCGGGTCCCAGCCAGGCCGCTCGACCCGAAAGGTTAGCGCGTGGGGAGAGTCCGCCCCAGCCGGAGCTGGAGCTGGCGTGGGGAGATGAGGGGCAGCGCGGGCTGGCAGCTGGCCCCAGCGGGCGAGCACGAGGCCGGCCCGAGCCTCGTGGCCCCCCGGCAGCGGCGGGCCCTCCCCGGGAGGCAGAGCAGGGCGGGCACTCGTCTAGCGAGCCCGAGGGGCTGCCAGGGCCGTGGCGTAGGTGGTCGGCAGACTGCAGGATAGACTTCAAGAAGGCTGATTTCTGGAAGCCAGATAGAGCAGAGAGGAGTGAGCAGGATGCTTCAGCCCTGGGCAATCCTTTTGCTCCCGTAGTCAGCCCAAACGCCCCAACAAATCCCTTTGTGGAAAAGCCACCAGAGACCCTCCCTGTTCAAGCTGTAGTACCCGAAAGGCCTAGTCAGGGAGGCTTCAGCATCACAGACCTCGATAAGGAAGCGCTTCAGCAAGGCTTCCAGCCCACTAACCTCCCTGGGGACCAGCTAAGCAAGCCTCCTTTCCTGCATGACAGCCAGCCTTTGGCCTTCTCCACCCCTTTCCCTGTGGCTGCAACTAACCCTAAACAGTTTGATTTCCCTTCCCCTGTTGCGTGCCCCACGAGTAGTGGGGTCCCTGCAGTGACCAGCCACGCAGCAGCTCAGCCCTGCCCTTTGCTGCAGTCCGGTGACACACAAGCTTCAGCGCTCGTGGTTTTGCCCAGGGAGACACAGCCAGCTAAGAAGCCCTTTTTCCAGCAGACGACCAGGTGAGCACTCTGGGGAAGGCGAAGGGTGTGTATTTGGTAGAGGTTAACCCTGTCTCCCTTCTGCTGGGGGGCCGCTAAGCGGGCCCCGAGTCGGCGTCAGCAGATCGTGGTTGTGTTGACTCAAAGGAGGCAGCTCCATGTGTTGCTGCGTGTCCTCTTTTCCTGACCTTCCCATATTGAAGGAAAACCTGTGGTCCCAGAGAGTCCTGCCTGAACAGCTTCAACCCTTGGCTCTCTCAGATCGGGGTGGAGAATGGCCCCTGGTGTCCTGTGCTTGATCTAAACTAGGGTGAGTGGTTTCAAATGCATCCCAGACTTGCCCCAGCTGAAAACTCAGCCACAGCAGAACTGCAGCTGCATTTCACTCGGTGCTATTTTTGGCTCCATCATCTTCCCTCTGCTTGCAAAATAGGTACCTTTTCCATGTCTGCCTGGAGAGCTTCCAGCCATTAATGCTCTCATGAGTTCCTTCATGGCATGTTTGCGGCTATCGCCCCTTCCCTTTTCATTAATTCAGCTTTGGTTTCTTTCCTTTTTAAGTGACCATCAGGTACTAAAAACTTTCTTCTCTCCATAGCCAAAGCAAAAGTAGTTTCACTGGGGCAGTGGCAAAATGCCGTTCTCCCCTCCCTCCTGCCAAGATTCCCGTTGGTAAAGAAGAAAGTAGGACTTAGCCTTGAGGATAACAGGAAGGGGCAGGGGGTCCTATGGCAGTGTATCAGAGGAAAAGAAGGTCTGTTCCTCCTCCCAGATCGGAGTCTTGAGCTTGTACAAGTGCTGTGAAGCAGAGGAGGATGCTGAGTGTAAAGCCTCAAGTCTTCTGCTCTAGGTTTTCCAGTTCATCTGATTTCCCTGGTACACCTTCCTCCAGTCTGCTTAGGGCAGGAGAAGATTGTCATGGGATCCATGTGCTTGGAGTACCAAGGATCGAGTTGTCTGTGTTTGGAAGCTCTTACGGCTTAAATGGGAACTAGGGGTACCTGCTTCTTCTAGCACTGGTTTGATCTGCCTCTCTTCTGTGACAGAAGGGAAAATGGAGCTTCATAGGGACACTGAAATGATAAAATCCCTTCTGGCCTAAGAATGGTAATGGTCACGCTGGTAGGAAGAGGGAGCACACGAGAATGGGGTCAGTGGAAGCTAACCCGAGCCATAGGCCTTCTGTATGAAGATGCCTCCTTGGCTTGAGGGTGGGTTTGGCATGCAAAAATGATCTCAGGAGCAGACACCAACAACAGACTGGTCTGTTAAGTGATTTTGTTTTGTTTTGTTTTTTCCTTTCTTGTTGCTAGACCCTCAAATCCTTCTTAATTGGATTATTTATTCTCCAACAGATAACCTTGTTCAAAATCTGCAGATAGCAGGTATACAGAAACATCTTGGTTTTTTTTTTCTTAATGGAAAGAGAAGTGTCTGGCCATACCAGAGGGTAAAATTAGGTAATGAGAGGAGCATAGTGCCAGGACCCTCTCTGCAGATGTTACATGTTCACTGTCACCTTAGGACTTGACCGTGCATCCATCCAAGGCGTGGCAGACCTGTGGGAGGAAAGTGGGCCTGGATCCAAGTCATCATATCTGTGCTGGCTTCTGTCATGTTACATGCCTGAGAAGTTCTTTAACCTCTTCTGTGGTTTCTCTAACTGTGAAACATGGATGTTTTCCTGCTGCTGCAATTCAAGAGTCTTTGAAGAGTTACCTGAGGTCTCTGTGGAAGGCTCTGAGGATGTGCACTTCATTACAGAGCTGGGGATATGTGCTTCCCCCCTCCCCGTTGTCATGGGGGAAGCACGGCAAGGAGGAAGGCCCCTTCTCCTGGTCACTGATGTGGCTTGCCTTCCCTAGAAGCATCTCCTAATAGGATGGTCAGTGGTAGGTACAAAAAAGAAAAGGTACAGAAAAGGTGGAAGAAGAAAGAAAAGGCTTCAAACCAAGAGCAGGAATGAAGGATTACTGGGACAAAAGTGTCTCCCTTCCATCAGAGAAGGGAAGAGCTGGTGCCTGGTGTGGGTGATCCAGTGAGTCTCTGATGGTGTCGTTTGCCCTTCTTGGGGTGGGATGGCAAAATGGATGTGGGGAGCCATGTCCCCTCCTCAGTGGCCAGAGCAGCTCCCTGCTAGTCTCAATTTGTTAAAGATGGCAGGTTAAGTGGAGGGCTTATCCGTGACTGATTCTGGTATGAACCGGGCCAGTGTCATCCCCCTGTACAGGTGGGACGCAAAGGACAGGCCACAGTAGTGATTTGGGATCTCCCTCTGCCATGGAGAAGCGTAGCACTTGCGAAGCTTCTTGCATATCGATCAGGAACTGTGAAATGTGTGACCACTGCAGCACGTTATGGCACTTGCAGGTGATGGGATTGGAAACATCGGTGGTGCCGAGGTTGTATTGCCACATGCTGCTTTGTGCCTTCTGATGTTGAGAGCGCACCAGAACTGTCCTGTAACCTCCTGAACACGTGGTTCCAAGTCAAATCACAAGCTGGTCTTTGGCATCTGAACTTAATCCTGGTGGAGCTCTTGCTGCTCAGAGTGGTTTGCCACATCCACAGATAGACTTAGGGGGAGAGTTGCTGCTCTTGTGTTCAGTCATTCTCTTTCCTCCCGTGGACCTTTCTCCAACGACGTCAGGCCCTTGGGTGCTGTGTGCTGCTTCAGGCATGGCCAGTTATCCACTAGAAACTGGGAGACTGACTTGCTTGGATTTGTCCTGTATTGTTTTGTCCTCTGAGAAGCATTTTAATGGGAAGATATAGACGTTATTTCCGAACTGCCGTAGGGAAGTTCCCCCAGTTTTTCCGCTGTGCTCAGCAGTGACCTTGGGAGCGTTGCTGAAGGCCATGCTGCAACACAGCAGGATTTGCTCAGGAGATGGGGAAAGGGAGAGGGGCCAGGACTGTGCCTCTTCCGTCTTGAGGTGTTTCACCTTAAACCTGTTAAGATTCATCTTAAACCTCTGAAGTCTAAGTGTGAGATTGGAAGCACTGTGCCAGCATTAGAGGGACAAACTCCCTTGTCTGTAAAAAGCACAGCATTTCCAGGAGCTGGGAGAAGGTTCCTTCTCTGTTCCTTTACATTTTTAGGGGATTCTGTTTCTTACCGTATTGGTAACTTTGCTTTATTTTATAGCAAAATGAATGACACTTGGATTCTGTATAAATACATTTTACAAAGGATTTTCCCAGGCAGTTTTCTGAAGTGGTATTGAAAAGTCAGTTTGCATTCTTACCTCTAGCAACTGCTTCCTTTCAAACTTTTGACCTGTCACTTCATCAGAAAGCCTCCAGGCGCTTTGATGCGCAGTGCAGGCATTCCTGTGTCTCTGTCATAGAAAGCACAGTAAATTGTGACAGATCTAGGGAAACGGCAGTGCAGAGAGAGTAAGAATTGCAGGCAGTCATACAGACAGGCAGAGCTTTGAGAGCAGGGTTGGAAGCTGCTACCGTGAGCTGTAACCCACTCCTCTCCCCACAAAGAGGGCTGATGCAGAAGCGTCACTCATGTCCCATCTGCCACCTAGGAGGAGCAGGTCAGAAGGGGCTGCTTTGATCACCGTGGTTGCTTCTGGACAGCAAGTCAAGGCAGAGGGCAAGTAGGTCACCCAGGTTTCAGCTAGTGTGTGTCGCTGGGAGCTAGAGCCAGAGCCTGCTGGTGACGGAGGAGTCGTGCCCCCAGGCTTTGCTAGATCCTCGTTGCTCCCCTGCCTCCTTGGTGAGAGCGCAAGGCCTCAGAGTTGCATCGCTACAGGGATGTAACAACGAGGAGGATCTGTCACGACATGCTCACTTGTGGTCACACGGAGATGTGGTAGTGGATTAGGCAGGTCTTTGGTGTGGTCAGTTACTCATTCTGTCAAATTCACACTCGTGCTGGCAGGTTGAAACAGGTCCAGCTTCTCAGCAGATCCATCAGGACTTCAGACGTGGCTGTGAAGCACGAAGCAGTCTCTGCTCGCATGGATGTACCCTGGTGCCTGACTCCTGGAGTGTGACGCATGCCTCTTGCTTTTGGAGCCTCTCTGAGTGACAAGCCGAGGGGGCAAGCCCCCAGGCTCTGCTCAGCGGGAGCTCTGCACGCACTGCCCTGCAGCTTCTCCTGCCACTGGGAAGCAATGGCAAGGAATGAGATCATTATCTCTTTAAAAATACCTTTCCTGCTCTGCAGCTAGCAGAGGTTCAAGCAAGCAGTACCAGTACTTCCATTTCTTAAAGGACTGGCAACGAGCAACTGCTCAGGATCTCCGCAAGGCCTCCGTCCCTCACCCTGCTTTATGTCATAGCAAAAGGATGTGGATAACTGCTCAAATGCTTTAGCATAGTGTCACGGTGTTTGCAGCTGTACTGGTGAAGGGTGTTAATTCAGGGTGGATACAGAATGGTGACTTCTCCAACTCCAGACTTGGTCAGTGGGTTCCTGCAAAGGCTCCTGGGATCATTTTCCATCTTTTCAAGCTGTCTGTGAAACCTGGTCTCTGCCCCTGGTTTTGGACACATCTGATATGGAGTGTTAATGCCTTAGCTTCTTGACACTGGTTGGTGGCTATGATTGCTGTCTTCCAGAAAATGGATTACAGGGGCCACTGTCATCGTCGAAGAGAACTTTCTAGATGTGCCCCAGCAGCACAAATGGGAGATTGCTTGGTACATCCTGATCCTGTCGCCACTGACAAGGCATGGAGACACCAGCCTTGGGAATCGGGCCATCCACACTACCTTCATCCCTGCCTCACTGGTCAGCTCTGAGCTGGAGCAGGGTTGAAACACCATTTCTTCTCCCATCTGAGTCAAACCTTGCCAGATGGGCAGCAGACTCAGAAACAGAAGGGGCAAAGACCCAGTTTTGAGTCTTGGCAGTGTGTGAAAGGACCCAAGAACATGTCCAGGAGGGTTGATCTTCTCTCTGTCTGGAGAGTTTGGAAGTAGGAGCAGATTCTCCATTCTGTGGCCCAAGCATGTTCAGACGGGCCGGTATTCCAAAATCCCCTCTGGCCTGAACAGCCTCTTAAGATCACAGTGCCCAGCACCTACTCCCAACACTTGAGAAGGTTTCTCTTCTGCTTGCTCTGCTCCTGTTGTGCCGGCATCCCGAGGCACTGCTAGAGCGCAGAAGCTCTGGCTGCTGAGAGGATGTTTCTCTTCTCGCAAGGGGCAGTTCTTAACTTGTTGTGTAGGTACGGCTTTCAGGCAAGGCTGCTGACTGCCTTAAAGGTTTCCAAAAATTTTTTAGAAGTTCCTTGCTCTGCTTTAGAGATAAAATAAAGCACAGCCTGGTGGTTAGAGCACAAGCTGGACTTGAGGGGTCTGTCCCAACCTGGCTGACAGCTCACACTGTTATTCCTCCTCCCACAACCCATGCTGCCAACTCCTGAGGTCCCCGTCTGTGAGTATGGACTGAGCTTGCTTGAGAGATGAGGCGCTGCGAGCTCCTGGGGTGCAGGATGTTCCCCTTCCCCTGCAGCACTGTTTGGGTGCACAGCAGGTGTGATGAACTCCCTTTTCAGGGCAGCTGCTGCACCTGACAAGCACAGGGGCTCCATGGAGCTCCTGGGTAGATTTGAAGTTCTTACCCCCGAGTGCTGGCACACAGGACTTGCTGATCCTTGCAGGAAAGTAGCATCAGGTCACTTCTCTTTCCATCACTCTTTGGTTAAGCCCAGAAGCTATTGGAAGTGTCTGGATGAACTGAAACAGCTGAACTGTGATGAACAGTGAGGCAAAAGTAGATGAAAATAAAATTTCCCCCATAGTTGGCAAAGAAGGTTGGTGTCCTTACCCCCCGTTTTGGCTAACGTATCTCAGGGCAAATCCTGTGGTGCCTTCAGGGTTGGTGGCGTGAGTCCTCATGCCTGCAGCTCAGTGCCTTTGGGAGAGGCCAACGCGGGATGGTGGGGTGCATTGCCTCGTGCAGCACGTCCAGCTCACAACCGGCCCCTGGTCGTGATCCCAGCGGCACTGTGGCTCGCAGAAGTTTCGCTTTGAGGTGAAGTGGAGGAGGAGAGAGAACATTTTTTGCCTTTGTAATCCTGAAGGTCTGATGTAAGGTCAGACAGCTGCTGGGAGCTGGTGGTGGCAGCGGGGCCTGCGTGTTGGGGTGGGCAGAGGTTAAAGGCATTAGACGGTGCAGGAACTGGTGGTTGCAGTGGTGCAGGATCCTCAGTGGTAACTCAAGACATGAATCTTGGGTCTCCTAGACAACAAAATACCCATCTGGGCAATGGCCATAGCAGCCCCTGATTGCACTGGACTTGGGTTAAATTTCCCCCCGGTGCGCTGAGGCCTGTTAGACAGGACACACAGCACTTTTGGTGTGGACGGAGTGGTGTAGGTGTGTGCACAGGCCTGGCCCGTGTCTTGGCTGAGCACGTGTCCTGGTGCTCCGTATTGGCACAGATCTCATCTCTGCCTGGAGATGGTGCTGGAGAGCTCTCTGGGCTGCCTGCTTTAGAGGGCTCTGGCTCTTCTCTCTCTCCTCAGAGCAGGTGAGCTTTGAGGAGCACATGCTTAGAGGATTGAGCTATGTGGAGTGGACTAAATCCGATAAGTGGGTCCCATCCCCATAAAAACCTTAGGGACAGTCAGCAGTGTCACTCCCAGCTGTGCAGGGTGTTAACTGTCCAACTTCCTTGTTCTCCTCAGTCCTCACCCGGTGAAACCCATAAGCACTGCAGTGCAAGAGGTCTCCAGTGAGAAGAAGCAGCAAAGGTCCAGCCTGACAACCGCTCTGAGCAGTGGCCTGGAGAAGCTGAAAACAGTCACCACGAGCAGCGTCCAGCCCATGGCACCGTTGTCTCATCCAGAAAAAACAGACTCTAAGAAGTTAAAGGTAGGATCCCACCACCGCGTTCTCACCTCCTCATGATGCTGCTTTGTCGGTGACAAAGAGGAGCAGAAAACTGGTGTTGCAGGATGTAGAACAAGGTCCTGCTACAGCATGAGCAGAACCACATATATTAGCCGCAACATCCTTAATCCTACTTGCACAGTGTCCCACTGGCCTCCCTTCCACCATGACATGGCCACTGATCCTTGTCAGCCCCTCATGCTTCTCCCAGTGCTTCCTTTGGTTTGGGTTTTTATAGTACAGTATGTGAGCAACTGGCTGGTTATCTGCAAGGCATCAGTGTCTGCAAAAAATCTCCTGAGGTGGAGGATGTGATCACTGCCTGGTTGGGCCTGACTGAAGGCCTGAAGGGTTTTCTCTCCTGGCAGGGGTGGAGGGAAGATGTTTCCTGGAGCCTTGTTTAAATACTGCATGCCTGGCTGTGTCTCAGACGCTGGTGTGTTGAGACAAGCAAAACATCTGTGTGAAATGTCTGAGGGTGTAGTCCCATGTGGATGCCTTCTGCTTTTCCCTTTGATTGCTGCTATTCCATGTTTGCCTCACCAGCTGAGCGTGTAAAATGCTGCTGGGGTTCACCTTGATGGAAGGACAACTGCATCCCTGCTGCACCCAAAAAGCCCTTTGCGGTGCTCTATGGGCAGTTCAAGTCATAGGTTGCAACCACCTCATCTTTCCTGGGACGAGATCTGGCTGGGTCCTGCTCCCCTGTGTCACTCCAGCCTGTTGGCCAACCCCAGCTCTGCTAGGAGACCTGACTTCCCTGGGGCTCTTGCCCTCTGGGAACTTCTGAGGGGTCTTTCTGCTCTTATCTTTATTCTACTCTTCTGCCATCATCTAGATCTGGCTTCAGCTGCAGGGGAAGGAGGAAGCCCCAAAGTGAAAGAATAGTTAGTGCCAGGCCTCATTATGCCAGGCTAACTTAATCATGCTCTGTTGTGCCCGTGTCCTTAGCTTCTAACTGCTGGGGGACAGAGGTCTGAAACAGTCTTTGGGGAAAACTCTGTTCACTTTTAAGATGAAGACTGATTCACTAATGGAAGTGTTCTGCGGTCAGTTCTAGCCATACGGAGGACTGCATTGGCCTAGATGTCTGTGCAGCTGTTCTGTGTCCAATACTTCTGTGCAATTGTGTGGCATGCAGAAAAGCTGCTTTGTGAAAGTGTGTGCAGCTATTGCTTCATAGTCTCAGGCCCATTAGGTCAAACTTGGGGGGAAAAAAGAAAGATCTGCTGTTTGCATTGGTTTTTGCTGCACCTGCAAACTCTAAAGGGAGCAGTGGTTTTCATTCAACTCACTGAATGTTTCTTTTGGTTTCTGCCGTAGGATCCCACCTTACCGGACCAGTCAGCCAAGTATTATCACCTGACCCATGATGAACTCATCCAGCTCCTGCTGCAGAGGGAGAAGGAACTTAGCAAGAAGGAGGAGCACATCCATGAACTGGAGAATTACATCGACCAGCTGCTGGTGCGCATCATGGAACAGTCTCCCACACTTCTCCAGATCCCGCTGGGGGAAGGAAAGACCAAGTAACCTCTCTGCAGAGACCAGCATCACTTGCCTAGAGCACTTCTCCAATAAACATGCTACAAACATCCCTGCACTCCCCCCTCCTCTTACAAGAGGGCTCCAGCAGCTTAAGTTTGCAGAGTTTAGCAGGAAAGGTTATCTGCCTCTCCCCAGCCCAAGCTTATCCCAGCTCTAGCTCCAGGGAACTGTAGGGTGGTGGGCTGTCCTCCACCCTATGGGGAGGAGCAGAGTCCTCCCCAGGAGGCCGATGCCTCCTTTGGTTCCTGTCATTGTGACCAAGCGGCATCTTCTCAGGCACTCATCCTGCCAGTGCTTTAAGTGGTCCATGGATATTCGAGAGCCAGAAACTGGCCACCTAGCCCTTGTCTTCATCCTGCTACTGCTGCTCTTCCTGCCCACTCTCCTCCACGTCTCTGTTCTCTGAAATGGTGTATCCTGGCTGATGGACAGGTTGATAAACTGGTTGATGCCATATTAAGGATGCTTAAACTTGGTAATGGTCTAACCGCATGTTACTGTCCACTGAGGCTGCTGCACAGGGCAGCTAGGGGAAGAGACTGCTGGATGCCTTTTTCCCTTCCTGCCTCACGTGTCGTACCCCAAAATGAAGGGTCTCCATCTGAAGAGCCAGCTCCTCTTTGTACCTGACCATGTGGGAGATGCTACAGGAAGCGACAGCGCTAGAACTGGAGGCCATAAAGAACTCAAGCCAGTGTCACTGCCTAATTGTGAGCTGTGTTGGTACCTTCACTGCGTGCATGCAGATTTGTGATGCTGCCTTAGTTACTCAGCTCAAAGCTAAATTCATAATCTGGAGGAAGTGCCAGCGATAGTTTGTGCAAGGTCAATATGGTAGGAGCTCTTCTCTAACACCACCCAACCCATCACCAGGCTGGCTGGCACCAGTACGCACTGGGGACTCCCGTATGTATAAACCACAGCTGAATTTTCTACTCAGTATTACACTCCCCCTTTCCTGTGTTCACAGGGATTGCTCTTCACTGGCTGCCCCCTCCCCTCCGCCATTGACTTTGTGTTGTCTTAATGCAACAGGAAAATGCCATAAGGACCGAAGCTAGTGGGAAAGGGTGTCTGACTGCCCAGCTATCCATCTCTCTATGCACGACATCCCGTCTAGTCAGACATCTGTCAAACACGTGCAGATAGGTTCTGTAGAAACTAGCAATTCAGTAATAGATGTAGACCATCTAAAAGCCAGTATTAATAACACGGCTAGAATTACATCAAATCTACACACCCACATCAGGCCTCTGATGACTTGGGCCCACCATTAGATGTTCTAGGCCAGCTCTGTCAGGAGTTGAATGCTTCTTGCTACTAACTGTTGAGCAGCCATATCAAGCCCTCTGATTTGCTTGGTTTAATAACTGCAGGTGATGTTAGTGTGAGGCTGATGACTGGTGCTCCTGGCCGCACAGGAGTACAGCGTAGCTTTTGATTTGAAGATGCTGTTGAAGGGTATGTAAAGGAAGTTGCTCCCTCTCTTGCTTTGTCAGCTTTTGGCTGGAAGGATCAGTTGCTTTGGAACTTGAGCTGTCTTGTAAGGCATCTTCTCTCTCCTGTAGATTTTCAAAAGTTGCTTGATTTTATTTAAACCTCTATATTCTTTTCTCATTATGTTTCAACATATACCATGACTTTGAAAAATTGTGCCTTTTGCAATAGAAAAAGGGGAGTTTTCTACAAAAAAAAAGGCTTTAAAAATCCAATTCCTAGTTCAGTGTAACCCAGCTTGACCAGCTTTCTTTTGTTTCTCTGCTAATTTGAGAGAAGTGAGTTTATTTTTAGAGGCAGTTAGCAGAGCCTTCCCATCTCTAATTGCAGTTTGGTGATTTCGGTCCTTTGCAGGAATGCAAGTGACATGGGAGATGCATATATTAAACGATGACATGGGGGAAGAGCATGGCAAATATTCCGAGATAAAATACAGCTGGATAAAGACAGTATTGGGTCATGCTCAAGGTATGAGATTGGAGAGGTCTATTGGAGTAAGGGGTATCAGTTTAAAAAGAGATTTGGCATTACTATCATTGGCAATGTTTGGTCGTATCTAGCCTGCGGACCATTGTATGAGGAGGATTTGTTACCCTGGAAGATACTGGCCATAAGCCTTGAGTTCCTATCTGCCTCTGTCCCTAACAGGAAAGTAAACTGGGGTTTCACACTTCTCTGTCTTCATCTTTGTCCTTCTTCCCTCTGTTTGTGTCTCAGGTGGGGGGGACTTACGTTCTGGTGTAAGGGCCTGAGGGAATGTATTTGCCCCTCTTTATATAAGTACCAAGAACTTCTTGTTGCCTGTACAATCAAAGGATGCCCTGGCCTGAGAACTGGGTTCCCTTTTTGGGTGCGTATCTCTTGTGGAGAATCCTTCTTTTTACCTAAAACCAGGCGGGGAGGTGTTGTGGACAGCTGGAAAGCAGTAGAGCATCAGAATAGCCACGTGTAGCATGGGAAGGAAGGCTAGGAGAAGGGGTGGCCGCGACAAAAGACAAAGATGCTGAGCTGTACAGGCTTGTGTCAAATGGACTTTATTGAGGGGGGAGATGTAGAGCTGAAACACCATACGAGAGCCAGTTGTCCTTGCTGGCTTTCCATTCTCTGCAGAACAGCTGCTTCCTTGGACCTCTCCCTCATGAATGGTCAGCAGTGGGCTCCAGGCCATCTTTTACGCTGCTCTTCCAACATGCAAAGTAGAAGAAATGCTTTTGAGACCAAATCAGGGTGCCAGCAGCACCCCATTCCTCTCCCCTTGGACGCCTCTGGGGTTGGTTCGCCTCTGGCTGCTCTCGTGAGATTTTTGTTGTGGTTGTGTCTCCTCCTGAGGATGACTGTACTGTAGGTGCTCCCCACACACAAGTGCCAATGTTTTTAAGAGCTGGCTACACCTCCTCCCTGCCTCTCCCCTTCTCTCTCCCTCCTCTTCCATTACATTTAACTGCCTCTGTAAGCCCCTCTCTGCCTTAGTCAGGTCTCTGCCTTTTTTTCCAAAGCTTGAATGTTTTGCACTTTATATATTCAAGTTTATCTCAGAGCTACAGAAGACTGTATCAGGTGTATGGCCTTTTCAGCAATATAAGTCTCCTTCCTGTGACCCGCTTTCCATGCGTCACAGCAGAGCGGTGTGGTCCCTGGACTGCCTTGCACCACCGGCATCTGCTCCATGTTGGATGTGGTTAGAAAGCCAGCAAAGCAAGCAGGGCCGAAATGCTCTGTGCCTCAACTTTGTAATAGCAGAGCATCTCCAAAGGACACGGTGGGTCATCCAGCAGTCACGGTGGTGGGAGACAGGATGGGTACCTTAGCTTCTCACACTAGACAGGGGCTGTGGGGAAGAAAAATGAGTGATGATGATAGCCAAGGCTGCCCTGATGTTTCATGTCTGTCCTGGAGCGTGTAGACATCCAGAGGTATCTATGAATGACAACTGTGTTTAGCAAAGGGCATCCTTAAAGAAGCTGTTGGTTTTGTTCTCTGTTTCTTCACCCTACTATTCTGCAATTTCTTTTTCTCCAAATGGTTTTTATTCTCTGCATAAGCACAAGCAAGGCTTGACTATACCACAGAATAACACTGAAGGCAGAGTCTACCTGTGTCATTTTTTGTTAAAACCTCTAAGTTACCAGAAAAGGCTGTTTTTGAGGACATAGATGTCCTCTCTTAGAGAGGGAACAAAATAAAGAATTGGGAAAAATCTAAAGTTTAATGTTGCTCATGTCCCAAATTCACATTTAGTGATTTATTTGCAAAAACAGGGAGATGAACAGTACTTTTTTCAACGTGCAAGACAACACCTGGAATGCCGTTGCTCTTTGCTGAGCCAAGCAGATGAAATGGTTTTAATGAAGCTGCCTGTGCTGCTGGCAGCTTTTAAGTGGTGCCATTTTAAGCAAGGCCATTGCAATAACTCTGTATTTTTGTCTTGCATCCTGATCTGTCCTTTGCTTTCCACACTCAAACTGTTTCATAGGTTTTCCACAGGATGCTGTTAGTCACATCTGTGCTCTGCTTTCGTTGTCTGCCCACAATTTTTTAATTATTATTATTATTATTTTAAAGAACTTTGGTCAAGTGATTTATTTTTGTCTTTATTGGCCCTTCTGACCCAGAGTTACAAAGAGGGACAGAAGAAATGCCAAGTTATATCCTTAAACTGGAACAAACCTGAAGGGATATGGATACTGAACAGTGTCATGTAAACCCAGCCTTACGACTTGTCTGTGAAGAAACAGCAGTGTGTTTTGTGTTATAAATGTGGGGTGGAAAAACATCCCAAAATTGGAGAGAGAAGTGTTGGGGTATTTGGGGTTGTTGGTTTTCCTGTACTTCATGTCTGCAGGAAGTGGGTTCTGTGTGTTTCATGTTTTAATAGTTGCAACTAATGTTTATAAAGAGCTTGTTATTTACGTTTTAAGCACTTTAAAAAAATAAAAGTTGTTCAAGCTGTTCCTAGATACTTCTGATTTATTGACAACAGCGTCTGTGCTGATAGCGCTTGGACAGTGAGTGACATTTATCTGTTTATTTTCTGAAGTAGGATGGCGGTGTCCAACTCTGGCAGTTTCTCCATGCTGCATAAGCATCATTAATGGTCCCAAAGCAGCCGCTGCCATGCGGAGGCTCCTGGGGGTGGTGTTGCTGCAGAATTACCCTCTGAATATTGCTCCCGCCTGTGCTGGTTAGTGCATCTCAAAGGGGCAAACCCAGTGGGTTAATCCTGTAAACCCAACAGGTTAGAGCTCAGGCTGGCTTTTTTCTGAGTCTGTTTTGATGTGAGGCCCAAGCTAAATGACTTGGGACCTGATAGTGCCATAATCCCCCCCACACACCTCGAGTTGACGGGTTCTCGCTCACGGTGCGGCTCTGTGCCGTGCTTTAATGGAGCAGGCTAAAGCATCGCACGTTCTCGCACGTGCCTTACAGCCGCGCGGCTGGCTGAAAGGCTGCCGACGCTTGGCTCGGGTGGCCTTGCTGCCCTGGGGGATCAGATGTGCCTACAACGCCTGCATTGTGTGCTGCTGAGGTTAACCACACGGAGCGGAAGGGTAGAGGTTATTATTACATTCCTGAGGATTTGTGAAAAAGCAGCAGCTGAATTGAGGAGAGAGACCCTAACTGCACCATGCTGGAGGAAGGAATGGAGAGCTCGGGTTGCATCTGATGCCCTAGAGAGTTCAGCCTTGGGGGCTTGGTGAGGAAACCCAGCTTCATGCTGTTCTTGGGAATGCGTTGAAGAGGATCTTTGTGCTTTTGGCAAAACAGGCTAAAGTGTGATATGTTCCCCTGAAACAAGTGTGAGAAGGAAAGGGTAAAACAGTGACTGCAGTTCAAAAGGTCCTTTGGGAAAAGGGGGCTGGTCAAATACTGCTCAACTCCATCAGCAGTCAGTCTGTGAGCAGGGGTCAGGGCTCAGTGCGAGATCCTGGCAACACCTGCAAAAACAGGATCGCGCTTCTGCAAGGTGACAGACTTGACCGACCTCTGAGGATATCACCTCCCCCGGGGGGGTGGCTGTAATGCTTCACAGTGACAAGCCGGTGTGTGCGGGGAGCCCATACAGACTGATCCCCAGCTGAGACCTTCACCTCCAGCTTCTCTGTCCTAATCCCACCCACCTGTTTTACCCATCAGCTGTTTTCCTTCTCAAGGCTTGCTTTTTTCTTAATTCATGCCTTCTCCTTAAAATTAACTCCCCTTAAGCTTTGGTAAATGACTTTGCTGCTCCAACAGAAGAGTGTTTCGTTAGCTATAATCCCGGTTTATTTTTCATCCAGCTGGATTGCGGTCGGTTATCTAGCCCGGCACCTGTCTGGGGGGATCACGTTAGCGCCGAGAGCCCAGATCTGCTGGGGAGGAAATGTTCAGCGCGCTGCTCTTGGGATCAGGGGAGCTGAACTGTGACCCTCTGAAAGGCTACACTGAGTAAAGACAGCTTGAAATTATTGGGTTTGTGTGGGTTTCTCCTGGCTGCAGAGGCACATGGGGTAGAGCAGAGCAGCAGTAATTAGGCGGCTGCAGAACTGGGGTCCTTCATGTCAGAAGAAAGGATTTTAAGGCCATAGTCCTGCTAAAAACGGACATATATGTTTGCATATCTCTGCTTGCTTGAAAGCTTCAACGTGGACTCAGGGCCAAGGACTCATGTGAAATTTCTGTTCCTGCACACAAAATAATGACTGGGTTTGTTGCTCAAAGCCTGAGTTTTGCTGTTGGCTGCAAGTTTTCCTAAAATCTGACTTTACAGATGGAAGCCGACAAGAGCTGTTCCTGGTGCTTTCCTCTAGAATAAGCTCTCAGCCCAGTTCTGGGCCCAGCTGTCATGTGTGGGGTCACCACCCGAGACCCTAAAATGTGACTTTGAGAAAGTTTGTCAAGAAACAATAGCTGGGGGCTCTGTTCCTTCCTCCCCACCACCAAAATGGAGAGAAATGTTGATTTAACAGTGGGTGATCTGCAGAAGCAAAACT
This sequence comes from Casuarius casuarius, assembly GCA_003342895.1. NCBI lineage: Eukaryota > Metazoa > Chordata > Aves > Casuariiformes > Casuariidae > Casuarius > Casuarius casuarius. The sequence goes on along the minus strand of PTFA01000076.1, from coordinate 2,339,007 downwards.
CCCCCTTCTTCCCCAAACCACTGAAATGTGAGTTGTCAGTCTAAATGTATCTAGTTAGATTGATATCATCCAAAGAATTGAATTCTTTCTGGTATTCAACCAAAAAAGTGATAGTCTTATGTCACTCCAAATGTGGTTTAAGATAAACAGATTCTCTCCCCTCTGTTGTTATAAAACATTAAGTGTCTCAACATTAGGGAGTTTATCCATTATCTGGCTCTAACCACAGTAGAAGGGAGGGGGATTTCCCTCATACATAGACTAAGAGAAGATTCGGGATCTAAACAGCATAATAGTATTTACTGGAGAGTCCTAATGATTTTGCTGTGTTTACTTGTGTGAAGCATAGGATGAAACCTTTGGAAAAGGAGGAAGAGTTGCCTCCTAAAGTATTAGTCATAACAACTTTTTTTTTTCCCTAACATTGTTAGAGCTTCAAGCAGTGTTAGACCCTGTTATAAAAAGCAGATTCTAGATTACATGCTCTTCTTCAGGATGAGGACTAAATCACACTGCAAGTAGAGGGATGAGTAAGGAAGCAGTAGTGCAAACAGAGCTGAAGTGTGGATGCATCTGACCTGAAAGTAAGGTCAGACCCACACTCACCTGCACAGACAGTGTGTCGCAGGAAGCCTGCAAGCACCCAAAGCACAGTCTGTGCCACAGCTGTGTTTGATTAAAACAAGCAAACAGCTAACTCTGAGGACAGGGTACAAGGACAGCAATGGATACACTCCGGTAAGTAAAACTTGTTGTTGGACCAGATCTTTGTTCATCCTCCATCCCCAGGAAGGTCACGTTTCCATCTGAAATGACACAGCAAGGCAGAGAATGGACATAAGGAGATGTGATGCTGGATGCCATAAGACTGTATCTGAAACAAGCTTGCTGCTGGAGCAGATTGGTGCAGTGCAGGAGGTATTAACATGCGTATCAATTATACTGGATATAAACCAGCTAAAATCTGATTTTCAGCTGAACAGTATCTCTAATGGAAAACGAACAAGAAATGAGAAAATGCTATTTTTCTATTTTGGTAGACCTATTGCTTCCATTTTGGTCACCTATTGATCTGCAAACATGACAGCACCAAAAAAAAGTTCTTGCTAACTGAGTCTACCCTCAGGCAGGAATCCTACTCTCCAGGGCTTGTAGACGGGGTAGGTATGCATGCTTTGGTGGTGCTGTCTTTGGTTCTATATCACAGTTTTGGGGTCCCAAACAGCACAACGTGGGCTCTGCAAAATGACAACCTTTAAATGGTAAATGCAGAAATTTGGTTTGGGGCTCTGAAGGGTCATGGTGTTGCCACTGGTTGATGGTGGGTTTCCAGTACGTAGAAAACCGCTTTGTGGTAAGGACCCTGGCATATTTTGGTTGATCTCAGCAGAAGCAAAATCATTCCATCTCACCACGGTGCTTTTCAACTATTAAATTGTATTTCTCCCTGTCTGTTCATCCCTCTTTTCTTTCATGATACAGATTCCCATGGCAGATTAAAGCTCCAGTAAAGGGAGGTTTAACTTCGCCCTTCTCATATAAACTGATTGACACCGCAGGACTCCCTCAAAAAAATACGACTACGGCGCTGAGGCTGGAATGCAGCACGTGGTCTGTGAGCCCAGGCAGAGCAGCAGCAGGACAGCGTGAAGCCTGGAGGGTGGCACGAGCTCCCTTCCCCAGCTGCGGCTCAGCACAGCCTCTCGTCCACTTCTTGGCCAGCTACGATGGGACAAGCACTTTGGCAGTGACATGAGTTATCATATTTGCAGCAGTCCCTGCGCTGCGCCCCTTTTCTGCCTGAAACTGCCTGGCAGATTTGAGATTCAGTGGAGGGGATCAGTGGGGACTTGTCCTAAAAACAGTTGCTGTTGCTGCAGATGGAAAGGGAGCACAAAGCATTACAACTCCCATGAAGCAGAGCAGCATTCCCATAGCAAAATGTTCTGATGTTTATGTTTTTCACTGTATAGCAAAAAATAGGTTTTTTTTTTTTCTGGTACATTGTTTTACTCCTCCTTAGCTGGAAGATCTGTTTATAACCTGCTCTATATTCTGTTGCCTTTACTTATACTGTGCCAAGCCTTCCTCTCATGCCCTGATTGCATTCCCTACTTCATCTGCAACTCCGGTATTATCCTTGGCTCTTTGCTCTTCCCAGGAGAATTGATCCTAATCCTCTGAACAATTTTGCAGGCATTTGAAGGGCCAGGCATTTCTTATTCCACTAATCTAGAGAACAGAATTCTTCGTATGCATCCCTTAGGCTCTCAGTCCCACTCAAATCTTGGCTTTATCTCTACAAATCATAATACTGATGAAGCAGACAAATAGTCTGCATCAAAGTAAACTTATTATTTCCAAGTTTCCTGTCCTTTATATTTAATCGCATATCTTAAAGGTCAATAGCAATTGTTAGGCTCCTGCAAAGTAAGAATACATATTTCCACAAAGAAATGGTGAGTCTTTAGTTTATTCACGACCTCTTGAGCTTTCATCTTTCTGTGCATTATTATTTGCTTGAACAGTGTTCAGCGTTAAGGCAAATGTCTGCTATCCATGTCATGTTCCCATGCATCCCAGCAGTCTTATGTCAGCATGCGTATTTTAGCTGCTGTATCACTGAAAAAATGGCATATGAGTACCAAAAATTAAGAACTTTTTGGAATGAATCCTTAGTGAATTGGTCAGAAATGTGCACCATGAAGTAGATGGGCTTTTAGGGAAAGGAAGAACATAATTCTCATCCAGTGGTGGGCCGTTGCCTATGAAGTTTCTGTTAGTGCCTAAATTTAACTGTTCTAAGAAAGGAAGAAACTGCTATGGGGGAGCCCCTGCTGCACCCAAACCCTTCGCGCTCCTCCATGGCCCTCACACCCCACAGCCGTGGCTGTGCAGCAAGGTAGGCAGGAGGAGGCAGCATGGGGCTCAGCCCTGTGACCCCACATGGCTGGGGGAGCTCACACAGCCCCCTCTGAGGAGACTCCCCCCGTGGCCCCCGCCATACTGCCCCCAACCCGCCTCCCTCTTCGCCCCCCCTCACAGATTCCCGCCAAACTACACTTCCCGTCGTGCCCCGGGGCGCCGCCCCCTCCGGACTCCATCTCCCATGCTGCACCGCGTCCCCCGCGCCCGTCCCATTGGCCGGCCGGTGGGGAGGACGCCATTTCCCAGAATCCCCTTCTCTCCCGCCTGGCGCCTCAGTCGGAACTCCATTTCCCGAGAGGCGCCGGGCGGGGCGGTAAACTACATCTCCCGGCGTACCGCGCGGGAGCTGCGGTGGGCCGCAGCCAATCAGCGCGGCGGCGCGGCGAGGGGCGGGCCCGGCGGCGGGGGAGGCTGTTTAAAGTGGCGCTTGCGGCGCGCGAGGGGAATGGCGGAGCCGGCGGACTATCCGCCTTTCCAGCTGGGGAAGCCCCGCTTCGAGCAGGTACGGCCGCCGGGCGAGGGGGCTGGGTGTGGGGGGACGGGCACGGCGGCGGGAGCGGCCCTAGCCGGGCGCGGCGTCGCCCCCTGGACTTCGCCGCTGAGGAGAAGCCCCCCTCGTCCCCCTCGCCGCCTCCCTTCGCCCGCCCTCGCCTACGGGCGTGCGCTGATTGGCGCGCAGCCCCCCTCCCATTGGGCCGCCGGAGTGTCACTCAGAGCCCCTCCGTCGCCCCCGCCCCCCGCCCCGTGGTGGCTCCCGCGGCGGGCGGTGATTGGTGCTTCCCGCCGTGCCCCCGTGGCTGAGGGGGTGCGGGACGCGGCGCAGAGCGCGGGGGTCGCGGGTTCGAGCCCCGCTCCTGGGGGCAGGGAGCCGCGATGCGCGTTTGCGGCTGGGGAAGCGGTGATGCCTTTGCACACCCGGGCGCTCGGGTTGTCCCCTGCCTCGGGGGGACACGCAGCGGTGCTCCCTCGCTCACCCTGGATGGGGCTTGCGCATGGCGCTTGGCCCTGCTCCTTGCAGGTGGTGATGGGGAGCCCAAGGTTGAATGGAGGTGAGGAGCACCTTGGCCCTTGGTGGGGCTGGCACCTGGGCACCCAGCCTGCGAGGCAGCGGTGACACGTCCCTGGTCACCCTCATGGCTCCTGCTGGACAGGGCCACCCCGTGGTGGCCTGCGGTGCCCTGACCCCGGCATAGGGCGTGATCCCTGGAGCCAGTGGCCCTGGTCCCGGGAGAGACCAAAGGTCCTTCTGGCTCCTCTTTGGTGTTATTCAGTAGCAGAGGGTAGATGCACCAAGGGCACAGCTGTGCTTCTCCCTTGCCTCTCCCAGGCTTTGGGAGTCCACAGCTGAGGGACTTCCTCATCAAACCTGTTAGGCCTTGATGGGTTCCTCTTCTGTGATACTGTCTGCAGGTTTTAACTGATGGAAGGTGTGTGGGTTTTCTTAATCAGAGGGAAAACTGGGTTGTCCCAGCACACAAAAACAGGTTTCATGGCGTGTTGTAAGATCTGTCTTTAATGTGTAAGACCTGCATTGCCGAAAGCGAATACTGGACATCAAGGGAAGCCTGCTTGCGTGCAAATTCATATAGAAGGCTGTCATTAACAAAGTAGCTGGTTCATTAAAGCAAAAAATTAAAGGATGAAAGCAGTGTAATTTTATGCTGTTTTGTGCTAGAGGGTTTGTTGTTTCTGTATGCGGTGGTTTAAGACTCCTGCTTTGTTCCTGCTTGCTTTAGGGTGAAGTAGCATGGGGTGAGGGCGTTGGTGTAGATAGCTCACAGACCTTCTGTCGCTTGTCATCTCGCTGTGCCTGCTGCAGGCCTGGGAAGCAGCGTGATGGAGAAGCTGTTTGTATCTGCCTTGGTGGGACGTGGCAACAGTGGGGAGGTCCTCGAGTGAGCAAGGCTGCAGGATTTCTGGATCTGATCCAGGTGGGGCAGAAAGAAAACTCGACCTTGTCATGCTAACTGGCTGTAAATGCTCGGGAGAAATGGTTCTGGTGTGTTGATTCACATGGCCACTTAACGATCTAAGTACCTATTTACATGCTCACGGTTATTGCTTGGCAAGCAGAAGTCTGATATTCATAAAACCGCTCTAGGTGAGGTATTGCATGTGCACAGCTGACTGTGCAGAAGAGGAAACATGACTTCAGAAGACACTGGAGGTTAGGAAACCACAGAAATACACAGCTCCCATTTCTCTGGATATCCAGTGACTTGGAAATAATTAGAAAGGCCTGAAACAAACAGAAACTGCCGTGATAAAGAGCAGAGAGGTAAGAAAAGCCAGCACAAGTTCTGGCGTGGTTCGTCTCCACTGTACTCTTTCCATGGATACTGAGGAACTGTTCCCTGAGTTACTCTTGGGTTCGCTGCTATAGCTTGGCTGGCAAAGGCTGTTCTTCACATTCATGGAGCAATATCAGGCTTCTGGTGTGGCTAACAAAGTTCATGTAACCTACTTTAGCTCCTGTTGATTCCTCTCTTGAGCTGGATAAGACCATTTTGAGAAGGAATGAGACACTAATTTAATCTGCTTGTCCATAGCTACCAACTCCAGAATGAGTTGGAAGAATCTGCTTGTTAGTAGGTCCTCCTCCCCTCCTACCTCTGACTCTTGGGGGAATCTCCAAGGAGACTTTCTCCTCTATCTGCTCGAAGTCCACAAGATACAAGCTTGAAGTCCCGAGCAGCAAGACCGCTATTTGCCAACCATCTGATCTGCTAAATGCAGATCTGCTAAAAGCCACCGATTTTGGTTGTGAAGAAGTCTAGTTGCTGGTTTCCCGTGTGGTGCCAGCACTTCAGGAGGCAGATATATGTGCTTCTTTCCTATCGGCTTCTCCGTGGAGAAGCTGGCCGCGTGACTGCAGCACAGGACAGGAGATCAGTCTGCGATGGAGGGAGCTGCTTGTAGTGACAAGCCTTCTACACCGAGGGGCTATTTCCCCCTGCGGAGAAGCGGCTTGTCTGCATAAACCAAGGGATGCTCGGGCTGAGGAGACGGAGCTTTTTAATAAGGAGAGGAGGAGGAGGAGACGCTACTCCCTTCTAGACACCACAGATGATTCGAGGCACACTTGGCAGCGTGTCAGGCACAGAATCGGTGCATTCTGTTCATTAAGGAGTGACTGTCACTTGTAGCAACATTTAGAAAATGTTTCGAGGGGTATGGCAGGATGCTAATGATTGCATACGTATTTGAACAGAGCTGTCCTCTCTTCTAGCTGAGGCTTCTGTGAGACGAGTTGCGTGGAAATCCACCCGTGTCCCGGAGGGTGAGCTCTGCCGTCGGAGGAAGCGCCCTTGGAACTGGATGTTTTGGGGGGTGTTTTGCAGGAGGGCCACCCCAGGCTCTGAATTCGTTTCCCCTCCCATCCCTAGTCATTATGGTCCCTTCCTGTAAAATTTTGTGTTTCTGCTGCAAATATGAAGTTAGCAGATAAACACCAAACCCAAAGGTGTCTGTGTTTCCCCTTCTCCGGTAGCAGGAGCCGCGGTGAGAGCTGGAGCGTGGGTCGCCTGCCGGTGCCCCACTGACTGCTCCAAGCACCTCAAGGTGGGTGAGCGATGGGGACTAGAAACCTGTCCGTGCAAGAGCTCCCGCTGACCTGCTGGAGCGTGGGATGGACCTACCCTGTATTGGAGCTGTTTCCAATCAGCCTGTGAAGTTTTGCTTGGCAAATCCCGTGCTTGTGCTGCTGGCTCCTGCCTCGTGCCTCCCTCCAGCACGGCACTGCCCCCTCTCCCGCTCCGTGCGCCTCGTGTAAAATGCGGCTGGATGGTCAGATTTGGGATCCAGCAGCTTTGCGGGGTCGTGGAGCAAGAGAGGCCGCAGTGCAGCCAGGGGCTGAGGCACCCGCTCGGGTCCTGCGCCCGGAGAGGTCTGCGGGAGCCGGCTGGTGCGGGATCCTGGCCCTTCCGCAAGCGCTAACGAGGATTAGTCAGGCAGATGCTCTCTCCCATGACATGACCTGGTGCAGGTTTTAAAGATTTAAGTTTAACTCGGAGATGAAACCCTTGATCTCTTACCCTGGCTCAGGGAGAGGAAGCTGGTATTTATTTTCTCACCTTGACCTTGTTGTTTAGAGAACTGAAAGTCTTGGAAAACTGAAGTGTCCGGGGGCCGTTGGGTGGTGCTGGTGAAGAACACCCACATTAACAGGGTAGCTTGGCATGAGGGAAGTACACCTGAAATACGAAGACCCTTTTATATCGGCTATTTGGTGGGTTTCCCCCAACAGCTCGCGGCTCGAATGCCTCCTTTCAGATTCTTTCGGTGGCCTGTTGCAGCTTTATATCTGCTTCAAAGGTCCCGGGCTTAAGCAGTCCAAGCAACAAAGGACGTCCTGCTCGTTTTGTAACGCGCTAGTGGCACTTAGGGTGGCTGTTCAAAATCGAGACATCGTCCTTCATAACAACATTATCCCCTTCTTCGCTGGCGTGCTAGCTGGAAGCAAGGCTGTGGCCCTTGGAGAGGTGACCTGGCTGAAACTGGGGCTGCGAGAGATGCAGCGGAGCTGCGTGGAGCATCTTTGTCCTTGAGGGGGGAAACAAGGGAAAGTTGTGTGCTAGGAACAAAAACCTTGGAGAGAGAACTCGGCTTTCTGGGGGTTTGGTTCAGAGGAGGCGAAATGGTTTCGTTCTCTTTTCAGTATTGAGAACCCCAAGAAAGGAGTCAAACAAAATTTGGGACAGCTGACGGAAAACATCCGTACCCTGCAGCACCATTGGAAATTATTAAATTCCCCTTCCTCCACCGCTTGCTTTCCAGTTCACTTGTTTTTCTTGATCTTTGGACAAGTCCCATTAGGTCAAGTCACTTGTGTTTTTTGTGTGTGTGTGTGAGGTTAAGGCTCTTTCTAGCAGAAGTAGACTATTTTCGGGTAAAAGAAGAAATAAGATGTTAGGCTTCAGAATCTATGTGATAAGGGTTTAATTTCCTGGCAAGTAGCTTCAGTTCCTTCAGCATACCCTTTCCTTAAAGGATTTGCCAAGTGCTTCCCCCTCCTAGAGCGAAAGCATTAAATGCGTGTTCCTAACGCTCTGGGGTCCGGCGGCCGCTCTCGGTTGTCCGTGGCCCCCCGCTTTTGCCCACACGAAGTAAATGCGTTTCCCCTCTCTCAGAAGAGACGAGGAAGCCTTTGCTGCAAAGGCCAAGTCGGATGTGGGTGAGGGTTGTTTGCCAAATGGCAGTGCTAAGTGCTAGGTAGAGTTCAGCCGGCACTCTCCTTATCTTTATGGAGGTTTCAGCAGTCCCCCAAGGTTGTCCAAGCTGTTACGGGAGGACTGCGAACTTTGCCCAGAAGAACTGAGCAACGAGCAAGCGAAGCTTCTTCTCAGCTGAAGTTTATATGATCACCCTTAACACACAAAGCTTGTTAGCCTGCGTTACCCTCTTTGCTAAAGAGGAAAAAGTGACAGATCTTGAAGATCCTTGAGGGGAATAAACCCAAAACAGACCTCTAAACGTCTTTACCCCCTGAACAGTTCAGCGTGTGTGTTTGCTGGAAGCTGTGTGTGGTCATGTAGTCCATCATGTGCTTAAGATGTTTTTTTCTGTTGGCCAAACATGTCATTTTTATGACTGCAGTATTAACAACATAATTAGAGACACGCTGTTGTCAGAGCTTGACCTTGCAGATATCTTCAGTCTTTGAACTGAACACATGCTAATCTCGTAGATGTCTTACAAGGACATTTAGTGCTAAAAATCATTATTTCCTACTCTCTATATAGTTTAATCTGATAGATTTAACACGCAACAGGGTTTATTACCCCATTAACAAAACCACGTGGCTCCTGTGTCCAAGATAACCCTTGCAATAACATACAGATAAAGAAGCTCTTGATTAGATTCGCCTCTCGGGAGCCCGATGGCTCGCTGCTTGCGTAGCGTAGTTGCTGAAAGCCTCGGTATAGGGGTGGCAGGAGGAACAAGAACAACAAAACAAATGGTGTAAAGGCAACACAGAAGTCCAGTTTCTGCTCATGCTGCCTTGATTAATGCTATTTTTTTCTATTTAAGAAAGTCAATGAGACTCCTTTCTCCTAGTGGCCCTGGAAGATCGTTGTGGAGAAAGGCAAGATTTAAGGAAATCCCCATCTAAAAGCTTTGCACCATGAGGTTTGTCAAGCTCTTGAGCTGAAGAAAGGATGGTCCCTTCCAGGTCCAGCTATGCTGTAGTTACTGGAGTTAGAGCTGGTCCATTTGGTTTTGCTTAGGGACCTGGGAAGGTCACTGGTGACAACCTGGGAGTAGGAGGCCGCTACAGCAGCGGACACTGGTGAGAAGCTGGGGCTGTTCGCCCACGTGGCTCGAGACCTACCATCTTTATTTGTCAAGCGATGATGCTTTGGATGTTGTTTAAAACAGCTCGCAGCTGGCTGAAAGGCAAGAAGTGCTTGCAACTGATTGAACTTTTGTATGCAGCTAGGTCCAGCCCAGTGCTTAAAGCTGCTTGAGATGAGGTTGGCGTACCCCAAATGGTGTCTGCTGTCTCTCAACGTGGCTTTCTCAGCCCTGAAGAGAGGGGCTGACCCTGTTTATCCTATGCAGTCTATTGGATTCTGCGAACACATGCTTGAAGATGAGTCGCACAGGAGAAGAGGAAATACAGACACCTTTGGGTTTGATGTTTATCTGCTAACTTCGTATTATCTGCCAAAAAAGCCATCAGTTGGCTTTTTTTGCGTCTCTATCAGCCAGGAATGGATTTTAAACAGAGAATTTGTTTGCATCTTGTACTACAAGACGTAAACCCCTGCGCAGAGCTGGGGGAGCAGCTGCTGGTGTTAGCAGCACCCCCGCTGCGCACGCGTGCACCCACCTACCCTCACAACGGAGGACTCTGCAGCCCCGTCTTCAGCTCGGTCGTCGTAAGCACTTGTGTGGATGCTCCCACGTGGGGTTGAGGAGCTTACGGTAAGGGTAGGAATCTATCACTCAAGGGTCAAAACCAACGTGGGGGCAAACTTCAGAGGCGGTGAAATAGGTCCTGAATCTGCAGCGCCGGGGAAAAGGTGAGACTTGGGGCCACCGTCTCTCTTCAAAGTGGCAAATGAGGGCTTCATCTCTCCCCTGTGGCTCTGTCTGGGCATTTAAACATTCGCCTGGGAAAGAAAAGCTTGGTGTTGTGTAATGGCCTTGCAAGGTTTCCCTGCTGTGTCCCAGGTTACGTTCCCATCCTGAGCAGACCTGTCGCTGCAGGTCCCGAGCTCTCCGCTGTCTGCTCAGGTGCAGGAGCTGATCCCGGGGAAACCCTGAGCCCTTTCGGACTGTAAAGTCGGAGCCTAAACCATCGTCTTTGCTTCGTAATAGGGCGGACTACAAATGTGCATGCAATTACCACAGCTCTGCTGTCAGGCGGTACCTTGCCAAAGTGCAGTTGCTCAATTGCTTGATTTTTCTTTTTTCTTTTTTTTTCCCCTTTTCCTAGTTTAGCTTAAGTCTCTTCCTAATTAATTTAAAGCAAGCTGACGTAAGCCTGATTTTTTTGGCTAGAAAAAACAAGTCTATGTGCCTTTTGCTCTGACTTAATTACAGTGCGATTTTAAAAAGGATTTAATTAAACTGGTAAAATCCTGCGTGTCCCCTATTATTCCCCTGGGCCGTCCAGTTTCCTAAGCATCTGTTTACATACGGTTTTGAGGGATGCCCACCTTCTTTAAATGCAGGTGATAAACAAGTGCTTGCCATTGGTCTTTTACCTATCTCTCGCTGCCCTTCTCTCCAAATTTCTGAAGCCTGCAAGGAGCGTTTTCATTCTTGTGCTACTTATCTGGGAGTCAGCTGGATCTTACATGGCCTGCAGCACCGCGATTTAATTGCACCGGAGCTGTAATGTGCTCCCCTGCTCTCCATGAACTGCTGTGCCGGGGAAGGGAATTAATATTCCCAGCCGCTTCTCAGAACTTAATCTTGCTTGCAGGCTGGTGAGAACTGGTACCAAAATAGCCATGATTAATCACAGGAAATTTGCGTTATTCAGTTTTTCTTCCAAATCACCATTTACTACAACAGCTGTTACAAGAATAAAATGGCGAGAAAAGACGCCGGATGGGTATTTGGGAGGCGAAGGTCAGCATTTGGGGCGTGCTGGTTCGGGAGCTCGGTCCCTTGCGTGGAATATGACAGCCAGAACCCGGAGCTACCGGAAATAATCCCAGTAAGTGGAAATTCAGGATGGTTCCTGCTTAAATCTGTGCTAGGGTTGCTGCTATGGTGGTGCACTGACCGGTGCCAGGTGGTTCCTGGGCAGCGGGACATGATCCTCTACCCTGGTCATTTGTCAGAAGAGTTATTGGACGTGGTGTTGGTTTGGTGGATGACTGCAAAGTCGGTGTATCCAGCTCAAGCCTTGAGGGAGATGGAAATACCTCACTTTCCCTTACTAGATGATATCAGACATAATGTGGGGATGGAGAAAGGAGAGAGGGTCAGAAGTAAGCACAGAAGAAGTGATCCGTGGATGATAGAAAGCGAAAGAAGACACGGTGGAAGAGCGTGTAACATTATTTGAGAGCGCTTGAGCAGTGTAACTGAACTGGCATCTAAAAGGCACATAAAATCACGTTTTTCCCCTTCTCAGCACTTACGGTAAATGACTGAGTGGCTTCCCCAGGCTCGCCCTGCACCCCAAGAGCTGGTCATGGCACCCTTCATGCGGATATCAATACCAAATTTTAAATAGCTTTGTATGATGATGATAAATAGGTTTTCTTACTGTTTTTCTTTCTGAAATACATTTCTGATTTTTTTTAATTTTATTCCTTCCTGTTGTTTTAAATTAGCTTTTTTGGACTTTTAGGGGCTTCTCCGTTCTTCTTACCTGAGTCCTGTAAGAGCGAGCCCTAAAAGTCCCGTAAGACAACTGAAAAGACCAGGGCCTGGCTGATCAATTAGTTTTGCTTGGTGCTTTGGGCTGCAGCACAGCAAACCAGTAATGTGCAATGAGTTTGTCTGCTTTGGGGAATAATTTGGCAGTCGAATGTATTTTAAGCTGAAAGAATTGTCTTATTTATGTCGGAGCCCTGCAGGACATTGCACTTGTCTCCAGAGCACTTCCAGGGTTTTCTTTTTGATTTTTGGCTGCTTAAGCCATCTGAATAGAGGACTCGCACAGAGGTATTGTTTTTCTCTGTGTGATGGGAATATCTTGTTTAATTCTGAATAAAAGGGATAGCACAGTTTTGCATCGTTCAGTGAAGCCTGAATAGCAAGTAAGCAGTGTAAAATCTCTGGGTGTAATCGAAAGTAGAGGAAGGTACCTAAGAGGTCTCTGATTTGGGTCCTCATAACAGTGGAAACAAAATTTTTTGTTTCTGTGGGAACCAAATAAGAAGTCCTTGAATGCTTTTCTTGGCTGTGGTACTGTCTGCAAAACAGTCTGTTACGTTGTGGTTATTTGTTTCTTCCTTGTCCTGCAGAAATTCAGAATTTGCAGGGAAGTATTCGAATTGGAGAGCAAATTCATCATCCGTGCCTGTTTTGTGAGCAGCAGCATTGCGATCGTGTCCGTGAAAGCATGTGGAGATGCGTTTGAGGTGCAGCCCTTGGATCCGATTGAATTTGCCCCTAAATTTCAGAAAGATTAGGATTCATTTTTTTTAACTCTTCTTTTCCATTTAGGTTTATGTAAAAACAAATAGTAGTCTTTAATTTAAAAAGATCTGATGGCTCCTTGTTGGGTGACTAAAGCTAAGAAGCAGAGGCTGACCTAAAAGATAGAAAGGCAGCCAGCAACGTCCTGGAGTAAAGCAGCTCTTCATGGTCTCCAGAAGATGGAAAAGGTGGAAAGTCCCACGGCTGGACAGCGGCTGAATCGACAGCCGAGATTTTCTGCTTGGCGGATGGGCTGCTGCTGAGGAGGGCTGTGCAGTGAGGCATTTGGAGGCAGCCTCAGGAGGAAAACTTTGCTCAGAGTTTTATTTTTTGGTTTATTTTTGCGCACTTCTCGTGTGTTGGAAGCAGAAGCATTGGTGACCTAGGTGGAAAGGGAGCTTTTGTGGTGTTCTCCTGGAGAAAGCCTTTCTCGGTCATCAGAGTAAAAAACTTGTTCAAACTCACATGCCCTTGGTAAAAGACCTTTTGTGGGTGTGGGTATATATATATATTTTTTTCTTTTTCCCTCCCCTTTCATGCTGTTATTCTCACGCTGGGAAACAAGGCATGGAGAAGTGAGTGACTTTTCCAGAGAGTCTAGATCTCGACCTGAGGAATTCCTGCTGTTCCCGTTCTTGTGCTCATCTCCCTCTGATTTTGCTGGCTCTTTATCTGAGGCTGAGTTTTATTTGCTTC
>PTFA01000076.1:2218844-2325722 GCA_003342895.1 Casuarius casuarius | reverse complement strand
CCCCCCCAATTATTTTGGTTGCGAGTGAGCCCAGCTTGAGCGTTGATGTGAGGGGGAGAAGCAGGAGAACGGGGAGGTGCTTTTCCACCAGTTACGGTTTTTTTTCTCCCTCTTTTTTTCAGATGCTTGATTAACAAAGCTGCTCTTTAAAATCTTGGCCTGGACGTGGGAGTAAATGAGGTTTAATGCAGTTGCCGTGTTTGAAGAAACTTGGATTAGAGACAGCAGAGCGAGAAGTTTGCTAATAGCTTGTCTTCTGCAGGGCCCCCTTAGCGGTAATGAGGCACGCAGGTGGGATGTAACCGAAACCAACCTGCAGCCTGCAAACCAGGTCAGCGTGTGCTAAAGAATAACTCCCTGCCGCAAAGCTATGGCTGATCCTGCTTGTTGGGATCTGGAAAACGGAGCAGGAAGGGTTTGGCTTAAATCATTGTAAGGGAGGTTTAGCCTAGACGTGACAAAAGTCCTTCTGCTGCTAAGGTTAGGAGGGTGTTTGAGCAACATGTCTGTGGTGGGAACACAGTCCCCTTCATTGGAGGTTTTGGAAGAGTGTTTTTCACTTCCAAGGGCTCATACCAAAAACAAGGAAGAACAAGTTTATATAGCTGTGTTTTAGAGACCACAGGATAATTCAGAAAGAAAGTGGAAGCCACTTTCTTTTTGGTCAGGTCTTGCTGCCTGGGTGAGGGAGGATGAGATCTCAGGCCCACCCACCTGATATTCTGGGGTTCCCCAGTGATCTGAAGTTCTTGAGAACCTGCCTTGTGTTTTGGCCTAGGAAAAAAGCACATTTGCCTTCTCGTTGCCTCTCCTTGAAGTAGCAGTGCCAAAAGGGTATTTCGTAGTTTCTCACATCTTTCGAAAGTGGGGATGAAAGAAGCAAACGCTGGAACCATCCTGTCCGTCAGCAGAAAAGCAGCTGGTTTTAAGTGACCTAATGTCATGATTAATTTCCTTGCTTCCTAGTCTATATTTTGAGACTCTTTTCAGGAAGAAGGCTGAGGCAAGGGCAGCTTTGCTCCTTGGGGAAAGTCATCAAAATGCCTCAGGACTGTTCCGTGCAGATCTTGTACGTTCTGCAAACCTGGAAACCCACTTCGTTGTGCATGTGTACATGTGCACTTAAAAAGGAAGGTATAGTTGTTAGCCGTAAGCATTTGAAAGAGTTGCTGACAGCTCTGCATGGCAGTATTAGGGTGCTTTTATTTTTTTATTCTTGCTCCAGAGCTTATTGTGCAATTCCAGGGTAGCCTGAGTCAGGGCTGTCGTCCTGACCGCAGTGAAATGGTCCTGCCCCTGCCCTGGGGCTCGTCTGACCGCAGGATAAGCTGGTTCAGGCAAGAGCAGTACCTGCAAACGCATCCCTCGTTTAGGGATTAGTCTTTTGGCACTTCTTCCTCGCTGATCAGCTCATCGCGGCAGCAGCTGAGCGCCGGGGCTGACACAGGGAGGGAGAGGAGGAGGAGGAGGAGGGAGCGTGGGAACAGGATGGCAGCAGGCCTGGCTCGCAGGGCTTGGGGCTGCTGAGACGCATCCTGAGCTGGGGCTGCCTAAACTGAGCCGGACGGACTAGGAGTGCTTTTAAAGGCTTGGCCTTAAGGAACGGGACCGAGACCGGCATCGTACCTGAGCCAAACGGACGTGTCCCCCGGCTGCCCGAGAGCCTCGGTAGCTTTGTGCTTTTAAATCTGTAGTTCTAAAATCACATTTATGTCATGCGGTATCTCACATTTTAACTCGCAAGCACAGAATGGTCTCTTTTCCCCTGCTTTGTGCCTCGTATTGTCATTTACACCTTCATACAGTGGGTGTAAAATCCTAATGATCTAATCCAGTAGCGTTTAACATCGACTTCTCGCCGTGAAACGCGTACCGCGATGATATAAGCAAGGAGAGTTGAGACCACTTACATCCAAAAATCCCCCTCCTCCTCCTGCTCGTGCTGGAGTCACATGCTTACAACCGTTCTGCATCCTCATATCGCCGTTCGGCAAACGCGGAGGGATGGGCAGTGGGAGAGGAGATCTGTGGGAGCGCTGGGGATGGAGCGATGAGCGACGGGTGAATCATGCCTTAGTCACGTCCCTCGCTGCACCGCTGGAAAGCATCAGGCAGCGGCGAGGTGGAGGACGGCGTAAAGCAGAGAAATCCGCTATCGAGAATAAAAGCGAGGTAGCAAAACGTCAAGCTCTCAAAAGCTAGGAAGTACTAGAATGAGTGTTAATTAAATCAATGTTAATGAAAAATTACTGGCCTTCCTCCCCCCCCCCACCCCAAATAATTTGAAGCTTGCTTTTTGCCTTTTTTTTAGTGCAGAAAACTAACAGCATGTTTTATAACATGCTTGCTAGGAGTCCTGCCCTCGTGTCCCTGTACCTTTCTGTACCTTTGCTGTCTTCTTCAGCAGCTCTGGCATCCACGTGTGCTCGCAGCAGGATGCGAGTGAATCTGGACCAGTGTTTAAATGGTGATGTACGTGCATCCTCAGGGCTCCTGAGGTGTCAGTGCTTCATGATCCTGTGCTCTGGGCTTGCCTCAATTCCAAGATAGATAATATATATATAATTTCAAAGCTGTTCTCCTTTACTTTGAAGCTGTCCGTAATCTTTCCAGCCTGTTTCGTAGATGCCCTCCCCTTCTTTCAGACTCTCCTCCCTGTTCTCTGGATCTTTTGTGGTCCTTCAGCCAGCTCTGCTGCTCCTGGCACAAGCATCCTCACCGCTGCGGCCCGTGCCGTTATCCGTGCGGGAGCACCCCGAGGTCCCCCGGCCGCGAAGCTCCAAGGGCCTTCAACGGCACGTGCGTGAAATTCAGTGGAAGCGTCTGAAACGCAGCCCGTCCCTGTAGGGACCGGATCCTGCATCCCGCCTGGTGAACGATGCTGTGCCTCCGTCCCCTGCATCTCCGCCTGCAGCAGGTGTTCTGCTGGGCTTCACCCAACCCCCCCCCCCTTTTTCCGCTGTGCTGTTGTTATTTCCCTTGGTCTTCAGCTCTTTTCCTTGGTACTGTGAGCACATTGAGGGGGGGTTGCCTGGTTTGGGGCTGAGGGGTTGAATATAGATTTTTGCCAAACTCTGCAAAGTCTTTACAGATTATTTTATCCCGTGTGTGTCTCAGTGTGGTGGTTTCCTTGTTCTAATGTCCTGGAGGTTGATGATACATTTTTCCAGACATACAGCTAGGAACAAGCTCCAACCATAAAGTTATGATTCCTTCTCCGTGTGTTAAGGCGAGACCGTAGTTCCCAGTCCACCTTCTGCTATGTTTGTGCATTGAATAGTGCAATGAAACCCTGCCTAGTTTAATGCCTGGACAATTCTCCAATAAATGCAAGTTTTTGTACTCGGTCTCATCTTCTGTTACCCTTCTCACTTTTCCTATCAAGCGGAAAACTGCTTGTTGCCTTGTTCAGACTTCTGAAACTCTTTCAAGAGCACCCAAGAACAACGTCGCGTACCTCTTTCTCCGCGGTGTGCTGGTTTGCAGAGTTCCTTTGTGCCAGTTCCTCCCCCAAAACGGGGAAAGGAGGTTGTTTCTGCCCTGGATCAGTTCACGCCTCCGTCTGACCGTGTGATCCTGTGAAATGGGCTCTGGCAGAAATGAGGACAAGCAGTGTGGGGACAGCGCTAAAGGCCGTGGGGGGCGAAGGGGGTTTCCTTCTCCAGCATCGCCCGGCGTGGGAGGTCTGGGACGGTGCCATTAGCTTTTTGCGGTGCGTGACATCTCCGTGGTGGTTACCGTAAGGCAGATTGACCAGGTAACAGCCAGGGGACGGTGCTTTCCCTTCCCCTCGCTCTGTGGGGTCTGTGCCCGTGGGCCAGATGTTTGCCTGGCTCACTCTTGGATCAGGGGAAGTGTTTCTTTGCAGGGGTGGGGGGAAAAAAGCAAAGGGTATTTTAACAGCTTAATAGTACCACTTTATTCTGGCATCTGTATTCCTATGGCGAGTATTAACAGGGTCAATGTCCTCACCTTTCCTTTCAGAGCTCCCATCACAAGCAAATTGTGAGTGAATAGCTTTGTGATTATTTCTTTTAGTTGCTACTTAGATTTTATTTCCTCTGCAGAGCTTTCTCCGCAGAAGATGAAAAGGCAATTGCTAACTGAACACATTTTGTTCTTTTTTTTCCCCTGTCTTCCAGACTTCATTTTATGGCAGATTCAGGCACTTCTTGGATATCATTGATCCGCGCACTCTCTTCGTTACTGAGGTAATGTATATGTTTCCTTGTTTTCTGAAAGTACTGTTTATTAGGCAGGTTTGGATTAAAAACAATTTGTTCTGTGAACAGCAGAACCAGTGAAGCCAGGTTTCCGATAGATTTGTGTCTCGCAGGGGATTGATTGCCTAACCGACTTCTGTTAAATCTGCAGCCAAAACTTGTCCCTTATTAGACATCAGCGAATCCCCAGCGACCTGCCTGCCCATCTCCCGCGAGTAATTTGTGATCCCCGAGCGGATTTCAGTCAGATCTGCTGGAGATGTAGGAATTCTCTATCTGAGGGCACTCCAGGTTTTCATGAAAGACTGGAGCACCCATGTGAAGCCCTCATGGAGGAGGTGAGCTGCAGCACGAGCTCCTTGTTGGACAGTGCACACCAAAGGGGCGTCACAAGTGCCCTAGGTACCGTGAAGATGTGTTTGCCCCATTAGCCAAGAGAAAACTCTTCGTTAGTGGTCCTTCTTGCGTGGACTCTGGTTTTAATCAGAGGTGGGCTCACACCGCAGTTCCCCTGTGGCCACGCGCAGGGAGAAGACGTTTTCCGAGTAAGGTGGTGTAACTTTTCCATAGCAATTATGCTGTCTGAAACGGGCTTTTGAGTTTCCTGACCTATTTGCATTTCATTAGTGTTATCCAGCATTGCTGCATTTCACCACATTCACAAAATAGCCAACTAATAATTGCAGGGGAGGAGACCCTCGGAAGAAATATTCCTATTGGTAATCTTAAATTCTGCCTGCTGGCCAGAAAACTTAGTTTTGCTTTTAGTGAAAGGCAACTGCTTTTTGTTTTTAGTCTCTTTCTTGAGGGGTAGTATAAATTGGAAAAAAAAAAAAATGCAAATTTAATTCTCAGGACACTGGGAGTGGAGCTGCCCACTGTAGTGAGTGATGAACGGAGTCCAGTTCCTTACGCATTGTGATAGAAAAGTGCCTGGTACCATTTAAAATGTGTTTGTTTTTTTTTTTCTTTTTTTTCTTTTTTCTTCAAAAATCTATTGGTTTCTTTCAAAAACATAAGGCTAAGATGTACTGGGTGGCTCCTTTTGGCTACCTTTTGGCTGTGTGCCCAAGAGAAATGCAGACAATAAAGCAGCTGTTTTTACGTTGTCAAATCGAAGATTATACTTTCGCTTGTAAAAACACAGGCTCAGATGAAGTGTGAGATCGGTTTTCAAAAGCCGGCGTTCCTGATACAGAGCTCAGTCTGGGGAAGCAGCCTGCTAGCAGAAGAGCATCGCGATTCCAGTGAGAGGTTGTTCGCCGTCGGTGTCATGATAAGAGGGAATGAAAATCACAGTATTACCTGAGGATCCAGTGCACTTTGCAGATGCCAGAGTCGGTGTTTAAAGAGAATGCAAGCACATATGCCAGAATCGGAAACAATGCTATGCGTTAAAGGCTCGGTGCTGTAGTGACCTTAACAGAGACTTAGCGTTAGATGCAACGCTAATCGCTAATATGCAAAATGCATATTGAAGGAGTGTGTGTGATAGCACGAGGAATCCTCCAGCCGGCCTTTGTGGTGATGCAGAGGACTGTTAGATATCATTTGGGAGCTCTCTGTATATATCTTCATAATTTTGACTCTGAAATTCAAAATCCACAGATCATATTTTGGTCGTAAGGCTAACCTGCTTTCCACGTTGTTTTTATATGGTAATATTGTGTTACCATATTTCACAACAAAGCTTTAACAAGTGGTGGCAGAGGGTGGTTTCTAGGCGGAAAAGGAAAAGCCCTTTTAGAGACCACTGTTGGGTCTCTACCGGTTTACGCTAGTGAGGTGGTAACAAAGCAAAACTCGGTTCATGTAAGGGGTCATCGCTACCAGGAGGTGCTTTTTAGACTGAAGAAGAAGGTACTTCACATGTAAAAGGGAACTGGATGTTAGAGGGGGGAGATGGACTGTCTTTGGCTGATTTTTGTAGTGCCCTGAGAATGCTAATTAAAAACCTAAGCAACGGCGAGGAAACTGAGGCTTAGAAATATCTGGATCCTGACACACATTAAAACACCTCTCTCTCAGCAGTGGAATAGAGGCTGTTTGTGCTAGGAAGCTTTACGGAGTTGGTATTTGATAGCTGCTTTCGTCTCATGCTCCAAGGGTACAGAGTCTGGCACGAGCTGTGCTCGCGGTGCCAGGATGCCCTGGGGATCGACTCAGGTCCTGGGGATCCAGGCAACTGCTCCAGGAGGTCCTGATCTGCTCCCCTGGAGGAGGAGAAATCGGGTGCATGGCTCTGACGCCCGCGAAGGGGAACACGGCAGGGCAAACTTTTGCAAGCCAGCGTTGACTGTCTTGTTTTGCCTGTTTGTGAATCCTGAGTTGAAAGACTTGGCTGAACTCGCTTAAGACATTCAAACAGCTACTGGGGCTCTTTGAATCTGTCAGACTTTGTGTCTCCCTGGAGCCTGGTGCCACTGTGTTCCCGCATCTAAATATTTCCTTTTTTGTCAGTTTTTAGTCTTCTGCCTTTTATTCTTCTCTGGTTTTGTGGATTGACAGAAAAAGCATGTGATTCTGCACACCTTTCTCTGGGCCATTATTTTTGTATTCTTTATTATGCCTTGACTTTTTTTTTTAAACTCTTTTTGGAGGAAAATTTGGCTGGGTGGAGATAATCCATCCAGTTCTGTTTAGTTAAAATCTATTTTCCTTTGGGAATGTTTCTGTATTCTGATAATATTCTTTACTCTTCTCAAAAATCCCTTTAAGTCTGTAGCATGTGTGTGAGAATACACAGAGAGAGAGAGAGAGAGAGAAAGAGTGTGTGTGTGTGTGTGTGTGTGTGTGTGTGTGCTGTGAATGTATATATTTTTAGCTAGGTAACCTGCTGTGTACCATATAATGCCAAGCTATTGATATTTGCAATGGTATTAATGCAGAAAAAAATAATGAATTCTCAAACTTATTTCTTGTGTATCACAAAGGCGCAGGGAGATGATTGAACTTGATTGAGTTAGTGGTTTGTTTTGTTTTTTCTTTTTTTGCTATTACAAAGTAGGCTTAAGAAAATACACTGTATTCCCATTTGGGATGGGGTAGTTGCTTTTACACTATAGTTGTGGTAGCATGATGAAAAAGTTGTGTTGTTCGAGCAGTATGACTCAATCTGATTTCACTTTGTACCCACAGCCAGTCGTTCAGTTTACCCATCCCGTTATCTGCAGCCACATGCAGGTCTGCTTCCAGAACAAAAGCAGGTATTTTAGGATCCCAAAAGGCTTGGTTTTCTCCTCCACTGTGCATTTCTTACTTTTTGAGGGTTGAATCTCTTCTGCTGTTGCATCTAGGCCCCTCTGAGGGCAATAATCTCACTTGTTATGCTCCATTGAATATGGAGGGTGTCTAGACACTTAGGTAAGCTCTCTGAAAGCTGGATACCTGCTCCAAACTTGAATGAATTGAATCCCTTCTTTGGCTCAGTTGCATCCTTTTCCATCTCCCTGTTGCCCCTTTTTCAAATTGTTAGAAGCTTTTGAAGGTGTTGGAAAGGTTGGGGTTACGGAGTAGTCAATTAGTATGACTTAAATTTTCCACGAAGCTTTTGACAAGATTCCCCTAAGAAGGTGAGACACAGGGAAAAAGAGCAAAATCTGAGTGGTCTGTTTTCATCCTGGGGACAAATACGAAGAACTGAGTGCCTCAAGCAGTTCTGGGCCCAAAAGAGAACCTCAGCAAAGGAGAGATTTGGTTTCCTTCTGTCTGAGCATAGACTTGAAATCCATGATCTTCAGGAGTGGCTCGGTGTCTCTCCACAGAAGGAGACACGCTTGTCCGTTTTCTTTGGGTGTTTGAATTATATTATAGTGATGCTTTGATAGACCTTCTGCAGCACATCGTGGAGTCTGCATTGGCTCTTTTTCCCGAGATAAGTCTCTTGGCAAAACAGATATTAATACCTGGTGTCCTGGGAAGCGCTTGTCAGAACATAAAATCTGCTTTGCTGATTGACCTGTTTGCTGGGCTCTGTGTGTGTCTGATTTTGTGCTTTAAAATACTTTGTGGGTATGTATGTGTAACCAAAAGCTGTTTGGTTTCATCTGATAATTTAAGTGTCAAATTAAAATCTATAAAGGGTTTGAAGGCAAGAAGATGAACAAGCAGCCGGTTACGGAGAGCTCCTTCCCGCTGACAGATGGCTGCAGCTTTCAGGCCCAGGTTCTCAGGGAACAAATAGATTGCTGTTTGTCTTGGAGGAGCTCACCAGCAAATGAAAAGAAGTAAATAAATGTGTCTCTAGTGAGAATGGAGGTTAATCCCATGGAAAATGCTGGGAAATGTAATAATGTATTTTTTTTCACTTCCTTTTTTTTAATTGCCGTGCATTACATCATTGCATCTTACTGGTGGCTGCTGATTCCTCTGCATGAGGGAACCAAGCACAGTGATAGCGAGTATAACTTGAATTTTACCTGACCGACTATGTGGCATTTTTTGTTTCAGTCTCAGTGACGATCATCTCTTATGGATTTATTTTTTTAATGAAGCAAATTCTTAATACAGTTAAAAACTGCCTTGTATTTTAGAGGTTCTTAAACTTGAATCCTCATGGGATGCAGGGTAAGCATTAGGTTAGGTGTCACTGTGCTGAGCAGTCTGTGAACTCCTGAAAAGAAGATGGACATTTGTGCCAAGTGTGTTGCAATGGCAGAGTTGAGGGCCAGTTGCCCCAGTTTTATGTTAAGAGCATTCAAGTAGGAAGATTATCTGTATCAAACTTACCTACCAATTTTCCTTGCTTTCTACGTGCTTTCTTGGAACAAAGCACCAAGCTTATGTCAGTATTGCATGTCGCCTTTAAAGAGAGGGTTTTTGGGTGTGCTAATTCATGTTGTTACTAGCTTTCTAATGAAATAATATTTGGCTACAGCAAATTTGCAAACTTTTCCAATAAGCAGAAAATGTGTCAGTTCTCAGGTCAAGCCCCACAAGCCTTGTTGCCGAGCCCATGAGAAACCCCTTAGTGGGTGTAATGTCTATTTTCTGAAATGTGAGGCCAAAATGATTGGAGTAATACTTTTAATTGCTCTGTGATTAAGGTTCATTGGGAGAAGCAGTAGGGACCAGCAGATATTTTTATAAGGCTCACTCCATCTGACATGAGCCTGGACAGACTGTTAACACACTGTGGGAAGCTCCTCATGGAGGAAGCTGTAGATCTAACTAATTCAAAGCAAAAGTCAAACGAGAACTAGGAATTAAGCTGTGCTCAGAGGGGCTGTGTGTGTTATCTGCTTGTACTTTATCTCATTGTTTAAAGCATAAATCTACAGAGCGCTGAGCATCTTGCATTCCCATATTTGGGTTTAAAATGGAAGCAGGATTAGATGTATGTTATTTATATGAACGATACCTTCTTACTCAGCAGATTGACTGTCTGTGTTTATTCAGTGTCACATCTGCTGGCTCTACTTGAACAAAAAGTTTCTGGCTCCTGTTGTCTGTCACTGTAGATCCAATACAATAGGGCCAGCTGGAGTCAAGTCTGCCGTATGTATCATCCCATCGACTAGTGAGGAAAAATTGGAAACTGTTGAATCACTGGAGGCAGAGCACAGCTGGATTTCCGGATCTCGCATGGAGTTTGCGGTGCCGACGGACAGAAGCATCTCGCTTTCGTTTGTGCGCTGAGTAAGTCGGTCCTGGCCTGAGCCTTAGGCCGGGGAAGCTCGCGGGAGGCCGGCGCTAATGCAGCCTCCAGCCCCGGTGAAGCCCCATACAAGCGGCGCGAGATGCACGCTCTTCCAGCAGGCCCTGTCCCATCAGTGGATTTTGTTGTAAAAACCCAGGATTCGAGACTCGACTCTTCCCGTTGATTCCACAGCGATAGCAATGTCGTGCTACTGGTGCAATGACTGTTATTCTGGTCTGTATATGCATATGTGGTTTTCTGGAGGCGGCTCTAAGCCACGTGTAGGCATCAGCTGAGATCCAGGACAAGAGGAGGCACAGATCTCCGACGGAAACGGTGTGTCCTTGTGCACAGAGAACAAGGTAGAAGATCGGCAGAAGAGCTCACCTGCTGGAAGGAGGTGTTTGACACGTGTACATTTGTACAGTCATTTACAGGGCCCGATGCCGTTGTCCTCTGTCCCACCACGGTGCCGAAATGATGGCCCCGAGGGACCCTGGGTGCTGGCACTGGGTGCTGGAGGTGGCCATCTGCTCGGTCTGGTGTTGCTGCTCTGTCCTGCTGGCACCTTAGATCTTGTTCATTGTTTTCCTTTCCTTGCAGGGCAAAACTAGGCTCTTGGTAGTGTCATCCTCCCGTGACTCCATGTTGCGGTGTGCCATCATGCGTACCGGTGTGCGTAAGGGGTGTCTCTGCAGGGACAGAAGCTTCCTGCCAGAGCAGGTCTGCAAGCGGGCTTCAGGCAAAGAGCGGCTGAGTCCACGCCTGTTGCTCTGGGCCAGGGCAGAGCAGGTTAGGTTAGTTCTTTGCACTAAAACTTGTGGGCTAAATCTGAGCTAGTCTAGCCCAACTGAGCTAGGTGCTGTTTCTGGGGTCTGCAGCCAGCTGTTATGGCTTGTGTCCATGCAACGGAGCTCTCCTCCTCCCCAGAAGATGCGTGCTGGCAGCTGTCCTGGCCCACGTTAACTCCCAAACTGTGGCAGGGATTCATTTGGGAGAGGGATAGTTGATTCGAATCAAAACCATGCCAAGACCATGCTGACAGTTGACCGGTGTTGATGTCTGCAGGCTCGTGCCCAGGCCCTGGCTGGTCTAATAGCACAGCTGAAGCCATAAAGTGGAGTCACACGGTTTAACAGGAGCCCATTGCACCGTTCCCGTGGCCTTAGGGAACTGAGGTGTCGTCCAAAAGACTCTTCCTTAAATTGCACTCGGCCTGAGGCAAAGATTGAGCCGTCGTTCGGAGACTTTTTGTTGTCGTCGTCGTCTTGGTAGCATTTCCCAGGTGGGCGCTCCTGCGGCTGGGGTGGTGGAGCACTAAACGTGGAGTTTGCGTGCTTCTGCCTTGCTGAGCTCCGTAGATCCCTGGCACTGCTTCTGGTTTTAGGTTTGTAAGAACATTCTCAGGGTACAGATGGTCTGTCTAGCACCCTATTGTGAGAACTGAGACCCCATAATCCACCACTAGAAGTGCTGTGGTTTTGATGAGAAAAGGGGTATGAAAGAAATGTCGCATACTAGTAAAAACTGTAGTTGCATAGTTTTTTTTTTTTTCCCTTTTAATCAGTGCTGTAAAAACTCAAGTGACATTTCTCCCTACGAATATCTGCATTAAAAAAAAATCAAGCAACAATAAATATTGAAATGGCAGCGCAACCTCGTAGACAGGGTGCTTGTAGACCTCTTATCCCTGTTGAAATGGAAATGCAGCGTAATCTTAGCTGTGAACACGCTACCAACTACCATAATAATGCTGTGCTGTGCTAAAATGCAGGGAGCGGAGCCGGTTGGCATTCTGAGCTGCTGCGTGCTGTAAAGTTATTTCCTGTCTTTTTGGAGGTTCAGGTTGTTAAGAGCATGGTTGGCTTTCTGGAAGGGTGCAAGGCAACCACGTATTTTCACTAATAAAATACTGAGGCTGTGAATAGTTCACTAAAACTATCTGGACACCTCCAAGCCATTTGGAAGGTGTCATCTTAATGTGATCCTTACATTTAACGTTCCTGTTTGCTTTCTGCACCACTTCTTGCAAGCTGTAGGAACTATCAGCAATTTTGTATTAGGACTCTTTTTCTTTGAGAAAGTTCCCTCTCTCTCCCCACTGAGCTGAAAGGAAATTCATGCAATTTTAAAAGCAAAATTGGGCCTTTTTGTTTTCTGTTTGTTACCATACTAAACAAGATGGGATCTGGCCAGGGTTGTTATAGTAACTACTAAGATTTCCTCAAGAGAAGGAGAAAAAAATAGAACACAGACCCATTCATCTATTACTTCCAGTTTTTCATTCAGAGTTACATGCTGTTCTGTGTAGATAATTTGCAAGACACACAGTGTAGGTAATCTCAGTGACAAAAAACATACCAATAATGAGCACAAATGGCTCTCCAGAATGTTGGGCTGGCACTACTGGGTTTTTTTTTAGCTTTGGAGGCAAGAACGGTTGTCTTCCCTGGATCTGCAGTTATTAGTTATTCAGCTGGCTCTGGCTTTTCACCTCTGGAGTTTGGCTTGCAATATCGGACTATCTGAAATGTTACACAATTGTATTTTATTGATATGCAGGGTAGGTGGTAGCTTTTTCCTACCTGAACTAATGTGATGGCTTTTAATCAAGTAACCGTGAGGCTCATAAGGCAAGAAGCTATCAAGAAGAACTAAAAGAGAATAACGTGCTGTTACGATCTTGTGTGATTACTTCTCTTCACACACTGGAAGTGCCTCACTTGAAAAAGCCTAAAAATCATATTTATTTTTCAGGGCTGTAGTGGTTCACAGTCCTCCTGTGATCATGCAGTACTTGGACTAGGTCTTTCTCCTACTCCAGGTTCTTTCACAGTTCACTAATAAACAGGATTGTAAAGAGCAAAACTGTCCCTGCAATAAGGAGGCCCAGCATGTTAAGCAGGAGGGTAGATTTGATCCCCCTCTGTGTTTCTGCATCTTCTGCGTGGTACGTGGGTTCCTCCTATCTGCTAGGACTATTTGCCTTTTCTGTTGGAGAGGCGAGATGCAAGAAAGGAAGAGGAACCGGAGTGCTTGGCGAAGGAGAGCACTTCCAGCTACGGGGCTCCGAGTGTCCAGCAGAAAGTCAGGCCTCTCCCCAAGTGGGTTCATCCCGTTGTGTTATGCTATTTCTCAAGCTCAGCATTTCTTCCCATGCAAGGTCTCGGTCCTCTTTCCAGGAACAGCGCATCCCGGTACTGCATCGCTAGTAATCATCACCGCAATTCGTAACTCTTCGTTTTTGTCCAACGTCAGTAATGAATAGGAAATTGGCTCAAAATTCCTCTCTGAGGAATGCTTCTAGGAGTGAAACTAGTTTTTAGTTCCTTGTCAGTCATCTTCTGCCACTTCTGAAAGAGGAAAATCTGTTCGTAGGACACAGCCCTGCCACAGTTGCTAGCCTGCGTTCATCCTGCTAGGAAAATGTGCAACTTCATCTGTAACTTTGGCTTAAACAATAAGCACTCGTTTCTTAAGGCTGCGGGGTAGTGGGTAGATGTGCAAGAGTATGGCAAGTGACTAGTCTTATTCACTTTAGTATCCAGATCAAGCCTATTTAGGCTTCTAAAGAAAATAAGTTTCTTCCAAGAAAGGACCTAAACTGTTTGCCCAGTTCTTGCTTTTCCCTATGCATCTGCTTATGGGCACTGCTGGAGGAGGTCTGAGCTAGATGGATGTTTTTTCTGAGCCACTAATGAAAGGGTTTTTTGTTTTAAATAATTCTGATTCTTGCAATGCATGGTGTTTGCACAGCCTGCTTCTAGGTGAAATCGGTGCTTGCCTGACCTGTCAAGAAGTGGGGAGATTCCTGTACACACCTTGTTACTCATCTTCAATACTCTGTGAAATCTGTAATAACTGAGAAATAGAGCTTTCTAATTTTCCTAATTCCTCAATGAAATAGGAACAGAAGAGAGCAAAAGAAAGTTTTTTGCACCTATCACTAGGAAATAGTCCAGATTTGTGTTAACTGTCTTTCTTTTGATATCCTACATGTTCTTAACATAAGCTAGTCCCGTTCAGGAAGAGGAATGAACACGGTACCTAGGGTGATGCCAAACTCCAGGAGCAGATCTAAGTCCAGCTGACGGAGAAATCCAGCCCGCTTCTGGGAAGTCTAGAGCAAGGGTGAGAAGGACGATCAGTGGTCCCCTTCTGCAGGGGCTCGGCACGCACGCTCCATGGGACAGGCTCAGTGGGAAGGGGAGCCTGAAGTGGTTGGGTTAACACTGGAGCAGGGCAGAAAACATTTAGAAGCACATAATGTTTTCAGAAGCCTTGTTCGCTTATGGGTATGTAGTGCTCTGATTCGTAGTAGTCTTTGGTTTGAGGACAGGTTCACGGTCTTCTCTTTTAGCCCCCAAAGGGTCAAAGTGTGGCTATGTCACCTGAATCAGATCTGCGAGATAATCTTGCTTTAGTACAGGCATCTGCATCCCAGGCATCTCCACGATTTCAGCACGAGAGGGGTGAAAATTCATCGCTTGGTACGTGTGTGTAGTGACATGCTGCAGTGAGCTTCGGACTGGTAGCACTGACCTCCGCTTTAGCACTCGGAAAGCGCAAGCCCGAGCTCTGAGCCTGCATTTCCCTGAGAATACGTGGTTGTTTCCAGAGTTCAGTCCTACCTCCGATATCAAGGCTTGTTTGGCATCTTCGTACAGACTCTCCGCTTCCGTTGAGTAGCTGCTCATCAGTGCAAGGGAATGAAATATGAAATACCAGGGCAGAAGATACACAATGCTGGGGACATTAGCGTAGCCCGTGTAAAAACGGTCAGGAGTCCAATCACACCACGCTTGCTCTGCTGAGTGAAGGAATTAACGCTTCTCCAATGCCTCGTGCTGCATGTTGTAAATGCACTAGTCATTCATTAGCTGCCGCTCTCAGGTTGGCGTAACTGCTGGCACTTCCAAGAAAACAAAGTCCTCTTTGATGTTTGCATGAAAGGGAGAAAAGGAGCCTCCCTGCGACTGATCCACGCACAAGCGGACCTAATGAGCTGGAAGGATACTCGCCGTATTTACGAGGCGGTGTGAGACTAGCGCTTGTAATGATCATGAGGGGCCCTGACACTATTGCGGTAAAACCACAGGTCTTTAGATGAGTCATAATCACACTGCATGTTATTTTAGACAAAATATTCTGTATTTGTAAAATGTCCTCGGGCAGTAATATTATAAAAACTGCCCCCACCACGGCTAGTGCAGAAATGTCAAATGAACTCCACGTTATTCATCTGGATGATAGATAACCTGCAGCAATCTTTTTAAAATGTTAATCTGAATAGCTTGTTTGGCTTTGAATATTTGGGAACTATTACTCAGTTATCTGCTGCTTTCTGCAGGCTTGGATAAGCAGATTTAACCCCACCAAAGCCACCATTTATGACCTGACTTGTTCTTCTGTAGGTGAAATTATTTCCTCAATAATAAATAAGATTAAAAAAAACCCTTTGACTGCTTCAACTGCAAAAGACTCTCCTTTTATATGAATAACTGTTCTGGGAGTAAATTGATGATTCTGACAGGCTGGTAGCGTGGCTTAGTGCCCTTGTGATCACTTAAACACATGAAGTGTATTTATTTTTCTGTTTTTCACAATGTGAAGATGATCTTTATTTGCACATGCATTTATTTTAATTGCTCGGGTTTTCACATGCATGCTTGCTGATATTCCAATTCTAATTTTAACTGCACCAATGACTTGATATCAATTCTTCGATATTTTTAAAGGGAGCATGACCAATAGCGGGGGAAAAAAAAACAAAAAAACCTCTAACAACTCAATGGGTGTGTACCAGACACTATAGCAAAGCAGCACAAGTTAGCAGTTCTGCACAGTGTTACTCTGAGTTTCATCTGAAGTATATGGGAAATGTCATAGCATTTAAGATAAATTAACCCAACTTGGTCGCCAGTACATAGCTGCAAAGTGGGGCTGTTAAACTGTCTTGCACCCCCTTAAATGCTAGATTTGGTAGAGCTGCCCTTCTTTATACTGCGGTGCTGGAAATCGGGCTCAAATTTGCTGCACTGTAACTTTTTCGTGGGCACTGAATTCTTGGTGGTGATGGCTTCTACCTTGCCATATAGGCCTGTACGTGTTCTTTCCTTCTCCCTCCAGCAACCTGAATGTGTTTGCCGGTGCATTTTAGAGGTACCTCTTACATTGGGAGGAGGTGTGGGAGCAAAGTCAACTCTTCAGTCTTTCTCAGAAGTTTCCCTGTCGACGTCGCTGGGAGGTGTCCATCGGGGAGTTTGATACGTGGAGTGAATCAGTTCCTTTAGACATCTGTTGTACATTAGGCATAAATGTATCATTTTTTTCTTAAACTATTTCCTGTTTTATATCGTATGTATAGAAGGACCCATCGCAAGGTCTGCATGAAAGAAGATGTGATTACATGACTTAAAGGCATTGCCTTAGGTAAATCGATTCAGTGCAGAACAAATGTTGCTGACTGTTTTATTTGCAGAGTCGTCTGAAAGAAGCCGTGCAGTTGCTGGAGGATTATAAGCATGGGACTTTACCCCCAGGAGTCACCAACAAAGAGGTAAAAGCAAAAGCCTTGCTAACTTTCTACTCCTTCACACAGTCCCAAGGGGAATCTGTGTCTACTGTCAAATGCAGCACTGCTTTACGTTTTTGGTGTTGGTGCTGTTAGCATCTGGTACTGGATGCGTTCGGTTGTATTGCTGACTGTTACAGTGGAGCTGTCAGTCCTTCACAGCTCAGCTACCAGTATGCTATAGAGAACTTCGGCTGTTTTGAAATCTCCGTGTTACAAATGCTGCTGAACAAAAGTGATAGCGAGGAGCTTGCAATAAAAAACATACAAGATTTTTATTTAGAATAAGTAGAAAACTTGGGTGTTTCTGCTTGCACAAATACTGATTATCTCTGATCAAAGCTATTGCTTCCCTTTCCCTTGCAAAGTGTGTTTATTACTAAGAATTCAAAAGAAAAATTAGCTTCCTTTGCTTCGGTGAAGGAAAGCTTGCTGTCGGTTTTGTAGATTTTTATACCAGCAACCATGGTTTATGAGCCCTTTCTCCTACCATGTTCCTGTTGGAGGCTGTAAAAAATACCATTCCTCCACTGAAATAAATGGAGGACTGTTGTTTGGGCTGCAGCTAACCTGGTGGATGTCTTCATAGTGTAGAATATATTTTCAAAAATAGTACTTTTTATGAGGTAGCATTGCTACAGTTGGGATACTTAAGCATGGAGTAGATTTGCTAAAGGAGGATGTAATAAATAAATAAATAAATAAAAATAAAAAATCCTATTGATGGGAAGTTCTTAGCACAGTTTGCCAAGAAGAAGGTAGTTATGGGTAGTACTTGAGCCTGCTTTGAGACAGAGGGATGGACTAGGTGATCTCTCACAGCTATATAAACACCTAAAACTTGTGAAATCCGAGGCAAGTATTGCAGAGGGGCTAGGCTGCATTTTGAGCCTTTTACATTCAGATCACTAGCATTAGACAGAAATAGCTGTGACTCTTCTTTAGGTGTTCTCTCAGTCTTTTTTCTATATTTGTTGCTGTGTGGACACCTGACCGTAACACCACTACAAGGGGCTCTTCTGTGGTGTGTGTCAGGACTGAAGTCTCTTATGCTAGATGTTGTACAAAGTCATATCATGATATAAAATATGGATAAAAGGCATAAACAGATTTTGTTGCAAGGCTAGAAACACAGAACTTTGTTCTTCTGAGTTAGTGCTTTAATCCTTAGTGCTGCCTTAACCTTCAGATTGTCCTGTCTCCCAGCTCTCCATCACGGCGTTTAGGAAGCCACTTTAGGAAGTGGCTGAGGTGGGTGCTGTTTTGGGAAAGAGGCGTTGCTTCAACAAAAACTTAGTGGGAATTATCCCTTCCCTGTGTGATTTGTCTTATGAGGCATCACTCTCATGGTCACTTGATGTCACTACGTTCTGTCAACTGTAATTTGATGGTAAGAAAAAGAAACCAGAGCTCAGGAAAAGAGGAAAGCAAAGAATGATGCAGCAGCAGATGACTCTGTTCCCATCTGCCTTAGGCAGATGAAATACAAGCCATTCACTGTGGCAAGCCATGCAGGCTTTTGACCAGTATCTATGGGTTTGCATAGTGATAAAGCTAGGATATACCCAGAGTTCACTCAGAATTGCATTGAGAGAGAGAAAAAAAAGTGTCATATGTTACTTGTTTCCCTCAGCCATGACAATATAAGCATGAGGCTAACTTTATTATGCAAACTGGAGGAATTCAAGTGTAAAATAAAGGTATGGAATGGAGCAGGAAGGAGAAAATGAGGCCAAAAATGTCTTTCCTAGAAAAAATGTCAGCACATCAGTGTAAAAAATAACAAAAATACTGAACAGTTTATCTTGATCACAGTGAAAATTGTGTTAGGGGGTCTTAAGTGGGCTCTGCTGACAGATGGCTTGTTCCTACATTTGGCTGTAGGATAAGTAGCTTTCCCAAGGAGCTGGATACCACTTTCTTCAGTGATCAAATTCAAGAAGGAGCCATGAAGCGTGGGGTGGGAATTGCAGCATGTACTTGTTATTGTGCCTAAGTATCCTTTGCTGCGTTAATTAAACCAAGCGGCAGGGAAGGGTGAACTAGCCTTAGGTGGATCCCAACAGCAGACTGTGAGACGTGGATGTCCCCTGTATAAAAAACAAACCTCTGCAGAAAGGGTGGCAATGGAAAGGACTTGAAAGCAGATGATAGATCAGTGTGCTCAGGCTGCAGCGTGACGGGAGTGGCAGACCGCATTTAAGAAGCAGCCGAAACTGGTTGTTAACCTGGGGAAATGATTCGTGAAGCCAGCAGGCATCAGTCCTCCTTCGCTCCTTGAGTTGGTTGGTTGTAAGGAGTGATCAAACTCCTTAATGATTGAACAGGAGAGGCAGGGACTGTATACCGGGCCGTAGGTAAAGGAGGTTGCTGCTATGGATGAAAACTATCAAAAAGGCTGAGGCTTTCTAAGGAGAAAGTGATTCTTCCCTTTTGTCACCATGGTTTGCCCCAACGCTCTTGTAAAGTGGCTGGAAACTTAATGACTGCAAAAGAGGCTGTTGTTAATGCTGGTTTTTTTGGAAGTGAAAACTGAGTTACAGTGAAGTGAAACAGTTTTCCACTTAGGTATGCCAATGCCCCTGGTAAAACTGAGAAGAGGATCCAGCTCTCTTGAGTTGCAGCCCAATGTCCTAATGTCAGAGGTTCCCCTTCTTTTGGGAGGGCCAAAGATGGGATCTCCTTCTCCTAGGAAGGAACTGTTGACTTTGCTTGCAGAGAGACTGCTTTGATCTGGTCTCCTCCAACAGATCACATGCATTTCAGTTCCAAAAACTTAGGATGAGGATTTTAACGCCTAGCTCCCCAAATTAGCACTAGGCCACATCATCTCTTAAGCTTTGAAAGGTTACCAGAAGGCTTGAGATGAGCAGACCAGATGCCTTTGATTCTGAAGAGGATGGAAAATATAATTTTACTTCTAGTTTCTTAAAAGAACTGGGCAAAGTGTGTGTGGGAGATTGAGGTAGCAGTGTTGGACAGTAGAAGTGCCAAATAGGTATGGATACTTTCATGGTCCCTCTGGGTGTAGGTGAATGGGAGCTTCCACCTAGGTTAAGCAAGGAGTTTCCCAGCATGTCTATGGACCACGCGGCCCTTTGGATATGACAGTGATGTCCCTTGAAGGATGTCTGAAAGTCTCAAATCCCTCATGTCTGAATACTCCTGCCCTCCTAAATATGCTCTTCAATGGACTTGAGTAAACTACCTGGCAGTGTTTGCTTGCAACAAAAGGTGGTGAAAATCTTCAACGTACTATTGTAGATTATAGGTTATGAGAGAATTGTTATAGCCAAATGGGTGAGATATCTCTGTCCTTTAAAGCAGAGCCACCAATTTCGAAATAAACTCAGCCTGTAGGAGGGCATTACTCTGCAGTTCTGAGCTGTGGAAAGGAAAACCACAATTAACCATTGCACATGTAGATATTCCTGGGAATGCTCTTTTCTTTGCATGAAAGGTAATCTTTGTAGTCTTTTAGTGGCATATGGTATTCTCTTGTCATGGAGCTAACTTGACATCACTTTTCCCTTGGTTACTGCTGTGCTGCAGTCACAAAAAAGCACTGATTTTTCTTCTTTTCTTCAACTTCCTTTGTTTTGTCTGTCTTCTTCTTTTTCTCTTACTCAGGCTAAACGTTGCCCAAAAATTGTTATGGAAAGCGCTATTCCTTTTCCAAATAACTGTAACTAATTTTCACTTTTGCTGGTGATGGCCCTTTCTACCAAACAACTAATGGCCTAGATGGTCTGTAATAAAATGAGGTTTCACTGAATGTTAAGGTTATGGTGGCATGATGCATTTGATTTTGCTCATGTTGCTCAGTCATAGCCAAATAATCTCCTTCCTTCCTCCGAGGCGGAGAGGAAGATCTAACTATAAATCTGATGAAAATAGGACTGTAAACATTGTCTCTGCTTGGAGGACTTGCGGCCAGCAGAAGCTCTGAACGTACGTCGTGGGACTTGTGCTCTGAGCATCAGTTGTTGTCTAACTCGGGGGCAGAGGAGAAGCTCGAGGGGAGCATGGGGGGACAGCTAGCTAGCTGCAAGCTTACCGGTACTGAATTACACACAAGCATGCCAGATACACACAGCTGTGAGTGTCTCATTAATTACAGGGGCATTTGCAGAACGTATGATGTGCTGGTTGATTGCTTTGGGGGAAGGGAAGCATCTTCCTTGCATTGATTTCACCCCAAATGTTCCATCAGTGAACCAAAGAAGTCTGGAGAACACGCTGTTTTGCGTCCCCAAGCTTAGTTGCCATTTTTATGGTTTTTGCATGCACCACTCTCTGCAGGATGGACTTCTGCTACAAAGCAGTAAGTTGAGGAGATATTTCACATCATTTTAGGTGAGTTTGCGGTTGTTCTAGTGCTGGTTGGGAAAAGGGACCCAGTGCAGCTCAGACGAGGTGCTCGCTTTGGGGAGAGGGGCTCGCGTGCCTGCGTTGATGGTGGAGTAAGTGACTGAGCCATCCAGTGTTTTACATATCTGGTAAGCAGGTATGTCACATACTCCCCGACGCGCTGAGCAAATTGCCACATGCTGGCAGAAAAGCAGCAATCGGGAGGTAATTTGATTTTGACTTATTTTAACCCTATTTCAGCATGGGCAGAGTTAATCGCCTTGTGTTCACTGTGAGCAAAAAGTGTGTAGCTCATGGTAGTTACTGCGGCTCATCTAACACGGCGGCTTGTTTGCATCTGAGGTGTGTGTAGCTGATGTATTGCTATGGTTGTAAATATCGAAAGGGCCGGGTAGAGATGGTGCTGAAGAGGGGAGCACGCAGTTGTATCTTTGCTTAGGAGCTGATCCAGAGGATTTTGTTGCTAGTGCCTCTCAATTTCTCCCCTTATAGTGAGCCCTGTAGACATGCGCAGGGCATGGCACGCAGGTAGAAGAGGCTGAAGGCAGATGGTACAAAATGCCCGACTGGGCTGGTGGGCGTCATAGTCGGAATTGCAATGATAGTCACCTTAGAAGCCTTAAAGGTAAGGGTTTGTGCAGAGTTTTAATTTATTAGCATTTTGAACAACCCAATAAACCCCCCAAATGCCAGTTTCCAAGTCTGAAAGACTGCTTGCTTTGACTGAGGTGTTTGTTTGATTTTCTGACTGATCTGCTGCTGTGGTGCACCATGTTTGACAGTGTTCAAACTCTTCTTTTCCCCATTCAGAAATTTGTGGTTCTCGTCAAGGATTGCCAGGCAGTAGCTGAAGGCATGCTAAAAGCTGAGCTCAATCTATAGTGCCTGCTGAAATGATTTCCCTGCATGAAAAATGAAAAGATAAAAACCTAAAATGACATCAAGTATCTCCTCAACACTTCTTTATCTTCTTAGCAGGCCTTTATAGAGAGAGTGTTTCTTTTCCCTTCCAAAACAGATCTTTCAAAATGAGTTGAAATGGAACAATTATGGACCGTTCTAAAAAAGGAAAAAAAAGAAAAAACACTCTCCGGACAGCTGGAGTCGTGCATTGCTCCTGTTCCCCATGACCATCTCTAAGCCAGGTTGCAGAGGAAATGCTGTTTATCTCCAGTTGCTCTCAGTGAGAAGACTTGTGGACTTGGACACTCCCAACATCTACATTTTTAGTAATGTTCCTTCCACCATCTTTTTGCCTCTCTGTGCATTAGCTCTGTGTTCGTCTCGGTGTCAGAGAGAGAGGCTGAACCATGAGCATTTGGGGAAAGTGGAGCGTTTCCCCCTTTGGGTCTGCTCCTTGCTGGCTCCCTTGGTTGCCACCATGGACTCGTACTTCCCTTTGCATCAAACCTCCTGGCTCGTCTTTACTGCTCGCGGGTCTCACACTGATCCAGTAGCTCTTGTACTTGCTCTTGAACTAGAGTGATTTCACTGCTTGGGAAAATGACCATTAACTCAAGGTGGTAAAAACCCATTTCTTGGGCATTATTAGCAAAAATGAAGAATTGATCTCCTAACTGTCAATAGCTGTTAGACTGCTGATAGCTTTTTAATGAGGGAAAGTATAGTATTTTCTGCATTGGAAAAATGTTTTCAAAACATGATTTTTACCATAGCTGGTATGTAATTTATGTACTTAGCAAAGCTAAGGATGAATACATGTTTGATTATTGTTTATTCAGTGCTATGTATTTCAGCAAGAAAGCATGCTCCAAACTCCTCCCGCTCAGCTGAGCTCCTTTACCCAACCTTTTCTTCCAGTGTTTGCAGCCACACTTGGTTTTGGTTAGATACGAGTGAAGTTGGGTGTTTTCATTCCACTTATTAAAATCCCACCAACCAAAAACATTCTCTGTAGTGGAAATATCCCACGCTGTGGCCAACCTCCCTCTCTGACAGGTTATTATGACTTAAAAATTTTTCTCTAAATAAGAAGATATTCTTAGTAATGCCAGCATTGAGGGTTTATTTCTGTTCTTCTGGTTATTTGGGTTAGACACTTTAACAGGATTATGAGAACTGCATAAAACCTACTTGAAGAACAACCCCCCTGAAGGCTTTGGGGACGTTTGTTCTCCTAACGGGGGTTTTGGGGCTGCCACGCGTCTCTGAATTGAATGACTGAATTCCATAAATCTACACGTGCTTTGGTGGAAGAAACAGCAGTGTCTAATACTGGTCTAGAAATAAAAACTCTGTCCTGAAAACTTCAGGAGACCTGGGGAGATTGCAAAATTTCCTATTACCTTGATTAATTCTTGTTGGCGGTCAAAGTGGAGATGTGGAAATCCCGGTAGATGTTCTGCTGATGCCGGTCGCACAGCTCCTGCAGAGGATTAGTGCTGGCATGAAACGGTACGTCATCCCGTTTCGGCTACTGGTCCCGTGGGAGACTCAAAAGTAGTAGGATTCTTAGAGGGGGGAGAAGGAAATGTGTAGGATTCGTGTTGATGGGAGAAACCAATTCACTTGTAATTTATGTCCCATCTTTTCCAGCTCTGGAGATCCCGTTGTATTACTGCCGTTCCATAAGGATTGCTTCGTCTCGCTGGTGTGTTCTTTAGCACTTTGTGTGTGCTCCTCATTTAAGCCATCGCTCGTTATAGTTAAGCAATCTTTTTGGGCTGCATTCCTTACAGCCTGCGACGCGGGGAGGGAGGGATGTGTTAAAAGGCCCGCTGTTGCAAGCCGGTTTTAATGAAGGTTTGCACCGGCGGCGTACGGGGCTGGCAGAATCAGGCCCTTAGCACGAAACTCCGGTGGCTGGTGATATCTGAGAGTGGGTAGGTGAAAATGACACACACACAAGTGCACTCGGAGCCAATTTGCAGCAGAAGGTATAGACTGTAACATATCCAATTCTAAACAGGGCAGGCAATTCCCCAAACTGCCTCCTGTGGGGAATCTCCGCTGGAGTAAAATGGCTTCATTTGAGGGAATACTTTCTCCTATAAAAACAGTTGTCGCAAAATATCAGCCTGATAAATAAGAATCAAGGGATGGCTTCCTTGAAAGTGGACGTTTTCTCTAGTCCTGGAGTAGCAGCGCTGAGGTTTATCCCCAAACCGCGAGGCTGTACCAACTGCAGGCATAACGATGTGGCTTTTGTCCTTTATCCTCAGGCTTCTTTCACTAATTTGTAGCATTGCATCTGTGTCCTCTGTGTGTGTGAGTCCCTTTTCCAACCTGTCCAACAGACCAGCACAGATTGGAGGAACAGATTGGTGCTGGCATGTCAGCAGTGGTAAAAGTTAAGAGAAGCAGCACTCAACGGCTATCAGAGAAAGAGAGATTTAAATCATTCCCGTTTGACGACACAGCTGCTTTTTACTGTGCGATCGTTGTGCTGCAGAAACGCGCGTTGCAGAAGAGCCCTCTCGAAGGCTGCTGAGCGTCGGACGTGGACAGCCCGGCTCAGGCGCAGCAGCGCGCAGGATGAGCGCCCGCCGTTGAAGGGCTGCAGCAAGGCATCGGCGCTGGGGAGATTTTGTTGCGGGCTTAACACTGC
This sequence comes from Casuarius casuarius, assembly GCA_003342895.1. NCBI lineage: Eukaryota > Metazoa > Chordata > Aves > Casuariiformes > Casuariidae > Casuarius > Casuarius casuarius. The sequence goes on along the minus strand of PTFA01000076.1, from coordinate 2,301,348 downwards.
TCTCTTCTTTCAGCTCGTCCCCTGAAATGCCCATATTTTTGTTTCCTTTGTTAAAATCCCCTGAAATGCCCATATTTCTGTTTCCTTTGCTACAATTCTCTGCAGTAGTTCCATGCTTGGACTACATCGCTGGCACGTCCAGCAAAACACGTCCGTGTTGTGCATTGAATCCTGAGGTCTCTTTTCACCTCTGAAGTGGAGGTAGAAATAGCTGCTGTAGCCTCCAAGAGCCAAAGCTGCTGGTGTTCAGTATTTGTTGTGACACGAGTCCGTTGGTCCAGTTAGGGTCAGAGCCCTGATTTGCCCATCTGCACACTCATAGCACTTTGTTCTAAAACCGTAGTGTCTAAAGACACAGAATAGCCTAAGAAATAGAGCAATGAAGGTTTTTGTCCTCTTCTACCTCCCGTCTGTCCCTTCACCCTTGCTTTGGCGCCCCGGCTCTTCCCTTTGGTCCTGCCAGTAGAGAGAGGTAAAGAGCCACAGAAGAGCAACGCGCTGGCAGGAGGGACTGCGAGTGCTACGTGTGCACGGAACAAGGACTCACGAGCGTGAGTACTGAATCATGCTTTTTCCATGCAAGATTTCTGCTTTTTCATGCCAGCATGGGACCAAGAAGAGGTTTAAAAACTACTAGGATTAACTAAATGTAACCCTTGTACAGATGCAGCTGTTAGTCTCATGGGAATAGCTGTTTCTTTAAATGTGCACCCGTAAGGAAGATGGTGCTTCTGTCATTCTCTGCGCTTTGTACCTGCACTGATACAAATTTGGTCTGCGTGCAGAATATTGTAAGGGAAAGTGTGATTCCATGACAGCATAAGCTGCTCTAAGTCAGCACTGCCATGTTTCTGCCGTCTCTCCTCCCGGCCATGTGTTCCCACCTCCTTGCTTGCTTGCATTGGCACAGCTGGTTCAGAGAGCTGAGCTTAATAAAAAATCTGAAGCTCCCTTCCCCCACTTTTGGAGCGCTTCGTTTCTTGACTTGAGCAGCTCCCTGAACTTTGTCTGCTCCGCGTGAGCATCCGTGCCGGTACGAGGTAGGGGAGGGAGCGTGCCCCTAGGATAGGGGGAGGATGGTGGGGCTGCGGTGCCTTAAACACGTATCTGCTTGAGCTGGTGAGGATGGGAGCAAGTCTGAGGTGGAGGTAGGAGATGAATCCAGGTTTCTTAAGACCAAAACTAAACATCTTGAGCTCTGGATCGTCTCCTGGCTAAAATCCTGTAGCTTTGAAACCCCAGGAATTTAGATTTTGAGCCATCCAGGGCAGGAACGAGATCTTCCTCTGTGTCTGCCATAGGATCGTAGGATGGTTCAGGTTGGAGGGGACCTCGGGAGGTCACCTCATCCGACAGAGTTCCCTAGATTTACTCTAACTGCTCATTTGACGAGACATTTATATATGTGCATATTTTACGATGCATGCTTATCTATTTGTTAGAAATCAAGATAGCAGCGAGGCAGCTCTGTTATCCTACTCTGTTCTGTTACCCTTAGAAACTCCACTCGGAAAGCTTCACCCCTTCAGCACACAAGCGCGGCTGAAAAAACCTGAATGATCTGTAGTGAGAGGAAAAATGCTGCTTTTCGAAATTGTCCCTTGGAGACAGACACTCGCTATTCCTCCAGCCAGCCCCTTCCTGTGCGCGTTGGCGGAGCATGAACTGTGGTGTGTCACTTGTGACTTCTCACTCTTGAGCCTTTCCAAATGCAGTTTTGGCAACTTGCTGTTTTGAAACTGTTTCATTTCTTCCCCATTAGTATCAGCGAAGTGAAAAGAGACTCACCAGCTTAATGGGCATGTATTTATTACTGTGTTCTTCCTTCAATCATGTTAGCAGCGGGAAGAGCCACTCATGCTGTCCCAGACACAGCAGAGAACAATGAATCTATCAGAGTCTAAACAGCATCCCTTTTGGAGAATAATAGCTTTTCTTAACAGTGTTGATGAAGAGCGAAGAGGTCCATTTGCAGTAAACTGTACTTTTTTTCCTCTGGTCTCTTGCAGGATACGATAAACCCTAGATATATCGGCTGTCCTGCTGCTTCCCTTTCGTTTTGATAAAGTAGCCTGTTCGGTGCTCCGGGGATTGCACTTGGACCTGCTGTCCTCTGCAGTCTCAGTGTTGCTCTGTGACACTGTGGTCTGGTCTAAGATGGGTTGAACACTTTAGGCGTCATGTCCACGCTATCAGAGGCCAAAAGGCACCTAGGGAGCTTGGGCAGGAGTGGAGGGGTTGTAGATTAATGCAGCTTAATGAAACCATGCTAAATTCAACTGCAGAAGCTTTTACTCAGCAGCAGCCTGCCTTAGCTTCATTTAATCATCAGAGAATTGAGAGACTCTCTCTAAATTCACATGCAGATTACAAATTAGGCTTGATTCACAAGTTCTGTCTGGGCTAAAGTAAGCTGAAACAAATCTGATCTTGAGCAAGCTCCTTGCGTTAGCAAGCACGGTTTCCAAGGCTGTGCTTTAAACCGTGTAATGGCATCCAAGTCCTCCTCTGACCCTGGCACAAGAAACGCTTTTCTGTGAGTGCTTCTTAGTCTGTTTAAACCTTTCCAGTAGAATGCTGTGAGGATTAATTAGTTAATGTTTATTGAGTGCCGCGAAGCGGTGAAGTGTTATTTAAGTGCTATCTTTTTTTATCGGTTAGGACTTGATTCTCTTTCCACCTACACTAGTTTTATATCTGTGCAAATCTGTGCATTTCAGTGGAATTGCTCTTGGTTCACACTCCGATTCCCAGCAATCGGGGCTCGCCTTGCGGCACTGCGGCACGGACGGGCGCTGCACGCGGTGTCCCCGCACGGCTCCTGCCACCCCGTAGCTGTCCCACGGTCCTGGTGTCTCAGCTGATGCTTCTTGATGGGCAGGTTTTCGTGAGGGCTTTATGGCTCTGGAAGCAGCCAGAAGTTGTGGCTTAATGATGCCTAGGGTGGAGAGAGAGGGTGCCTTTTTGCTGATGCATTTCAGTGTTGGATGCAGGGCAGAAAACACGTAGATTCCCTTTGTGATTTAGCCATTGCATGGGTCATTTGAGCTTTATCTGCTTGGAGCTAAAACCTTTCTAAGGTAAAGATTGTTAGGAGCATGGCTGGAAAGTGTCCAAGAAGCAAGACTTCCAAGTGAGAAGCAAGTGTAGACCGTGGGTTATGTGGCCTTGTTTTTCATGTTAGTAATAAAGCCAGACATGGGATTACACATAAATCAGCTGCTAGGGTAGGTTGCAAGTCTATAAATCTTTCTAAAAGCATTTAACCATAATTGAATGCTTTGGTTGGAGCTTGTAGTGTGCATTTGCCTCTATGTTAAATATCACTTTTCAAGAAGTGGGAAATGTGGGTTTTGGGACTCGAGCTGGAGCAGGCAGGAGAGAAGTGGGAGATAGGCACGCGAAGCACGAGTGATCACGCTCCTGGGAAGGAAGAAAGTACAGGGTGGAGAGCAGAGCAGAACGGATTTTAACAGGCAGCTGCATCAGGCTGCACCAAACTGCCTTGTGATTGGCACTGTTTTTCGGTTTTAGTGAAATGCTAAAAATACTTGCATACTTATTTCTGTTTCTGTCACCTGCTGACCTTCACAGTAAGTATTAGAGCTTTTCCAGTTTGGTCAACCTTACAAGGAAGATAAATAGGAGCTAACCCTGCTGACTTTGTACTGAACCCGCTGATGAGCGCTCCCGATTCATGCGGGTGGCCCTGGTGGAGCTGGAGCTGCCGGGAGAGGAAGGCAACAGACGACCTGTTTGGAAAAAATGCAACACAAGTCTCGATGTTCCAACCTAAAAAGCTTCACCTTTCATGAAATTCCCACCAGAATCCAAAAGATGCCAAACAAGCCATGCCAAAGTCAGTACGAGCTGCAGGTGCTTGACACTTTAGGGTGCTTTTACATCTTGGGCCATGCACAGTTTGAGCCAAAACTAACCACACAGCGTCCCTCTGAAAGTCGATGGAGAGAAATGAGCACTGCTGGAGTGCAAGTCATCTAGCCTGGGCCAGGCAGCTAGTCGGGATGAGACAAATTGCCTGTTTTCTGCCCACTGGCATAAAGGGAGTCCAGAGAAGTCGCTGCAGTAGATGTTTGTGTTGTAGATGTCTTGGAGGAGGTGAGGCCCGTCTCCAGTGTCTTATTCTGACCGTTTGCCTATTAGGTAAGGGATCTAGAAAGAAGTAAAATTGTTAGTATTGCTTCACACTAATGTGCTGCCAGATTCCTGCTGTTGGTCTGAAGTGTGAGCTTTTCAGTGAGCTTTTCCGGCACGGTAAGTTATGTTTTTTGGGACAGATGCTATTTTTCCGGCTTTGTATCCTGTGAACGATTGGGATTGGTGAAAAGAACATCTGCTTTTAGAGGCTGTCCCCTGAATGGCCACGTCGCACGTGAAAGTAGCTTGCTCTTGTATTTGAGAATGAGCTTGGCTGTATCACACGTTCCAGTCCCTCCACTGGAATATTTGGAATTCAGTGTGGGATAGATAACTGGAGCTTCACTTCAATAAACCTTGCAGCTCCCGGAGTGTGAAGCAACTGGCGCTTGCTGATGGGGTGCAAACTGCAGACTGCAGCCTCATTAAAAGCGGGTGTTCATGGGTGCAGGCGGGATCTCGGGAAAGGGTGGGAGAACTGCCCTGACGGAGCGAGAAGGGGACACGCAGGCTTCGGGGCAGAGCGCCGTCTCCATTCGACTGGGCGGATGAAATAAAGCAACTAAAACGCGTCACTCTTCTGCGGATTTCCTTGTCTGCCTTGTCTTTACTGGGGGAATTTTGCTAACCGTTGTGAGTGATGTTAGTGCAACGTCTAATATAGGTAGGACTGCTGCGTTGCTTGTTATGTGTAGGGCTTGCCCAACATGTTCCTCCTCATTAACTCTTTGGAAACAACTGTGCCTTGTCATTACATGCTTTAAAAGTGCAGCCAGTCAGTACGGGCTTTTCTGCATGCAGAGCTATTCCTGACATGGCATATTTAGAGCACATATTCTAGGATTTAAGACAGTGTTTGCATGTCTGCTTAGTGTAGCGTGCAAGAGCCTCAAATCCTGTTTGCCTGTGCAGCCGAAGGAGGGACGCGGTGAGAACATCTATTGCAGATCCCCGACACAAACCTCACAAATGTGCCTTTGTGTCTCCATTGACTGTGCAGGGAGGTAGGGTCTGGCGGCATACGGGAGTAGGTGGTGCGAAGCTGTCATTGCTCTCTTGATCTTAGACAGCCGAGTCCAACTTAAGCAGTGTAGTAGGTGGTCTCAGTACAGCCAACTGCGCTTGTGCGGTGCAGAATTGGCCCCTTGTTTTAGCAGCATGGGAGCTGGTCGCAAACAAGGGTGAACTGTGGCAATTTGTAAACATAGTTTTCTAATCTAGGTGAAATTATGGGTGCGTAGCTGGAAAAGAAATGCTGTCTTTGAGCTCAGAACTGTGAAATCTTACGGTAGTTAATAGGAGACAAATTAATCTCTTAAGAATATGTGGTACCCTCTGTGCTATCTTTATCATGGCAAGTGTTAGCTAATAGATTTGGGGTGGATATATTCTTTAAATAAATACTCTTTTGAGAGCTATCTCTAAGCTGCCATTCTACTGCTAAGTAGGGAAGGCTCAGTAGGGTCCTGCCAACCAAAAATCACATCTATTCCCCAAGAGTTATTCCAGGCTTTATCTCCTTACTGCAGCTTTGGGTCTCTTTAGGCTGTGGCAGTGTCTTTGATACCTTTCCTTAAACTTCGTAAGTACATAAAAATTCTGCATAACTGAGTACAGTTCCTGAGTTCAGTTTTTTCAAAGCTATCTGCCTAGATCACGAACAAGGTGGGTGAGAATCTCTTCCTCCCAGAATTATAGAAAAATAGTCCTGGGAAAGATGGGTGGAGATCCCGTCGCCGGATTCAGCATCCTGAAATGCTGGTGCGGGAGCATTTGCAAACAGTCCTGGAGCCGATTCCTCTGCGGTCGTGAAGGATGCCTCTGCGAAGCGGAGGCTGATCTCTCGTTGCCGAAAGTTGCAGCAGCCACAGACCAAAGCAACTTGCCTGTCGATGCTGTATAGGTTGCTTTGCAGAAAGAGAAATCTGTTAGCTGTGGTCTGACTCTCTTCCCCTTGTCCTCAGTGGTTTTTCGGTGTAAATCCATGTATGAGCATGTTTGGTCCTTGCACCCAGATTGGAGTGGTGGCAAAATGCTTGGAGAGGGTGCAAACAGCTAACTGCCCCCTCTGCAGCTTGGAGTCATTAATATACAGCCGAGCTGATGCAAAGGAAGATGATCTATCGGAGGAGACCCACCCTGGATAGGCCGACTATATTTAGAGATCGTGGACCGAATTCCAACATAACTTCAGCATGAATCTGGAGTGGTTCCACATGCTCCAGTGAAGATGCTTTGGATTCACGCTCGTGTAAATGAGATCAAAATCTGGCTGCTTCTCCAGGATGGCCAGAGAGGGTGTGAATGAAATCTCTAGCTAAAATAGAGACGTGCTCTCAGAAACGAGCCCCCCAACTGGCAAGACTCCTCAGAGCACTGAAGCTATTGAAAAAGGCTGCAGACAGAAAATGAATTAGAGGATAAAAAAGTGAAAATGAGCTGGCAGAATCTGTAGGTGACTCATCAGGTGCATCTTGTAAAGTCTCCTTCTGAGAAGTAATGAAATCTCATGTTCTAACAATATTGGCACTGCAGCAGGAAAATGCATAAATATTGGGATCAATTAATGAAATTAGATATCTTGACCAAAACAGCCGTAGAGCTGGCTCGGAAACCATCCCTTTTCTTTTATGCCACCGTTTGCACTTGCAGTTGGAGAGGCAGGATGATCCCGTGTTTCGGCTCCGTGTCTAAGATAGGTGAGACCTGGGCAGCCGCAGGATTGCTCGGACGCTCTGTTTCGTCTCCTGCGGCATCTTCACCCCGTGGAGGTCCTCTGAGCCGGCGCGCGGGCACGACAGCCCGGCCAAACGCGGAAAAGCCCTGAGAGCTGTCTCGGCGTGCAGCCTCCCGCCCTTGGGATTTTAGGATTAGCAGATATAGCTTGGCTCGACCCCCCGGTAGGTAGATTGCCTTACTGTTTATGAAAGAATATTTGCCTTATTCCAGCAGTATTTACTTGATTTGTATTTATTTGGGGGATGCATTGAGCCTCAGGTGAAGAAGAATGGCAGAACTGGGCTTAATTCGGGCCTTAATAACAGCAACACCCAGACTAAAACCTAAACCTTGGGTGCCTGGATGACTGAACGTGTGCCCAGCGTTTAGGTAGCTGCACTGGTGGATGATCAGAGAAACATGAGCTCTCTTAAAGCAAAAAGAGCTATCACTCTCTTTGGATTTATAAACAGCAGAGTGCAAATCATCAGGTTATCCTAGCCTTGCTTTGGCACTGCTGCGACTGTTGCTGGAATAATTTGTCTGGTTCCTGGCATCCTCGATTCAAGAGGATGTTGACAAATTGGAAAGACGTAAAAGAGCCACAAGGGTGGTTAAAAGATTGGCAAACGCGCGTTGCCAGTGAAGCAGCCAGTCTTTTGGCTCTGTTTGATTTTCCTCGCGTTCCTTTGAGCGAAGGTTAAGGGGTGACTTTAGCAGCTCCGAGTACCTGCGTGAAGAACAGAAATAGGCAGCTCGGGAGCTGTCAGACGGAGGTGTAACACGCGCTGGGGGCTGGCGGCTGAAGCCAGCCATCAGCTGGAAAGGGGGAACAGTTTTTTAATGATAAAGGCAATTTAAATGTTGTGACAATTTACCGTAATCCTGGGATTTTTTTTGTCTCCAGAAATGTATACATCAAAACGGGGGATTTTTTTTCCAAACTATCAGTTGCATTTAAGCTTAATTCATGAAGGAAAGTCCTCTGGCCTTACTGTATAGCAGACAAGTCACAAGTCAGAGGCTGTGCAGTATATTCCAGTATATTTTGGTACCGTGCCCCCTGCTCTTTGGCTCTACCTGTACCTGATGTATAAGCTCCTCCGCTTATGATGTGTTTTTCTCTGTGTTCACAGATCTCTGCTGTCTGCGCTTGATTTGAGGTGTTTTGATGCTGCTAGATTACAACGATTAGTAAATAAAAATAGGCACTTGTGAGAGTTTTAAACGGACATTTTCCGCTTTCTGAGTATTTTTCAGCGAGAATGTTTCCCTTCTTCTGAAAAATGAAAAATAGTGGAGACTTCTCATGCTGAATCTCCCTGGCAGGCTTTATTTGAGGAGACATTTGCTTCTCTGCCACTGCAGTGTTTGCTCCACCTTTGTTCCCCAGCAAGCCTCGATTTCCGCAGCAGTGTGGGGAGCGCGTTCAAGGAAAGGTGGTGCTAAATTTATGAGATCTGTGTGCAACAGAGTTAAGATAATTTTTGATTTCAACAGGTTGTAGCATAGTATGAATTCTGTTTTTTTCCGTTGTTGTTGTTATTTCTGATCATCCAAAATAAGAATGTCCTCTCTGCCTGGTAGTCTTAGTGGCCCCCTGAATTTGCAAAGCACTCGGTGAGAATAAAGGACCCTGGAAGAGCAGTGCGAGGTCCCGGGAGGACGGAGGAAAGGAGTCTGCTTAAAGCAGTTCCTCCCGTTCCTTTACTATGGCAGCTAAAAGGTGCATGTTTGGGGTTTTGAATGAAACTGGGGATTGCGAAAGCTATGCTGCTCTTTCCTAAATATAATGTTCTCTTCTCTTTTTCTAGCTGTGGGGAGCTCAAAAAATAAAGCAGGTAAGGTGCCTTTTTTATATAGCAGGTAATGTGCTTTTCCATATTACTTTGCTGTTTTAAACTGGTGCTTGTTTTTTTTTTTTTTTTTTTCCTTTTTGCTAAATGAGGGAAACGTGCTGTCCTCTTCTGCGCTACTGGATTTGTCCATTGCTGTTCTGTCCTGCCGCAGAAAATACCTGTGCAAAGAACGCTGTTTCTGCCTGTGATTCTGATTTTTCTTTTTGTATTTACATACTTCGATGTCTTCCTTTTCCCTTTTCTATCTAGTCAAGAGATTTCTGGTCCCCAGTCTTTCCAAGACAGTTTGACAGCTCTTCAGCGAGGCTTAAAACTAGGACGCACCTTCCCCCTCTGCAGGCCCGGATCACTTAGGGATCGGTTTTTCCTCCCGCCTCGCCGGTTATGCGGGGGCAGCTGCCCGGGCTCGTTGTAAAGTTTGGTTAAAAGATGAGTTTCATAGTCTGTTTTTGCTCAGCAGAGCAGAATTGGTCTGGACAGTCCACAGCCACCGCTCGGCTAGGCGCGAGGGTCGCCTTCCTCCGGCAAATCCAAAGCTCCTGGCGTTTGGGAAGGTTTATTTTACCAGGAGCTGAGCGTGCCTACAAATTTTTATTTAAACTCTGTTGGATCCCGAAGGAAAATTTGAGCCTTCTTTTGATTTGGCATGCAGACTTGTATCTACAAATATCTACAAACGGGGGAAACGCTTCCCGTTGTTGCGCGTTACTGGTACATATTCGCCGTACTCGGAGGAAGATCTGTCGACAGTTAGTGGAAGTGATGCTAGAACCCGTCATTTTTAAAATGAAGTTCAATAGTCTGCCTTCCCCGCATGCATGTCGTTAATTTTTTTAATCCGAACGGCTCATTTTTACTCTGGAAATGTTGAATAACACTTTTGAAATCTGCTTTGAACCGATTTACGCCCTTGTTCCCACCAGAAGAGGCAACGGTGCCCTTGCCGCCCGCCTGCGCGTCTGCCCTCCCCTTCCTCATGCCGGGACGAAGGCTCTGCCTCGCTTTTCTCGGGCAGTTTTCAGCCAGAGCAGCAAGCTGCATCTCAGTGGAGATGCTGAAAACGGTCGGGGATGGAAAATAGATTCCCTTTTTCCCCCTAGGGCTGCATTTTCCCTGCTTGGGTTAAGGCACGGTGGTGGGTGGTCTTCGGGGACGTTGTGCTGCCAAGCAAGAGACGCTGCTATATTTCGGGCTCTGGTGTTGTTAGGCACTTGTACTAAATTATGTCAAGCATCTTTAAAAGAGACAGGAAAACCAGAAGTAGGAGCAGCTTTTGTGGAGACTGCTGAACAATAGCTGTCTTTGATCGGAGCTGTAAAAGCAATGAGAGCATGCTGCTGTGCTCATGACAAGACGTATGAAGTCCCTCTTTACTCTCTCGTTAAACATGCTATTTGGAGAGGCTGACTGCTTGCTTCATTACGGCTTGCCAACTGTTGCTGTGCCTTCACTGTGTCTGTTTGCTGACTGTTTTACAGGCCATCATCCATCCCGATACAAATGAGACCATCTTCATGCCTTTCAGGATGTCAGGTATCGTATACCCTAACCAGGGAATAATTCAGCTTGCTGGGAAGTCGTGAGAAATGTTATCTTTTTTCCCCTGCTTTTGCACTGCATTTAGGCTAAGATCACAAAATAATTCAAATGTCTAACTCCCTTTGAAATCAAGGAGAATTTAGGGTCCTAAATACCTATGAGAGCTGATGCTTAGTATTTTCCTCTCTTTTGGATATTTTAATGTGGTCCCGAGCTACTATCCTTCCTGGCATTTTTGAGGTATCCATCACTCTAGTGGTCATTTTGACTTTGCAGTAAGCAACGAAGCTTGGTGCCCAGCGAGCACCTTAGTGCTTTGCTGTCCAGGGAGGAAGAGGATGAGCCCTGTTTCTCGGTGCACGGTGGCACGTGATAGCCGCGGCGGTGGGAAGCCTTGGGAGGATCAGCTGCACGTGTCCGCAGCTTGGCTGCAGCGCTGCTCCTTCCCCCTGGAGACTGCCCTTTGGTGAGGTGCCTTAACGAGGCAGAGAGAATTAACCCATCCCCTTTTCCCCTCTTCGTAGGACCTTTTCCACGTTTCTCACGTGGGGGTCATCTTCACGTGATGGAGCAACTTGGGCGTGTGGGGAAAGTCACAGGGTTGATGGGCTTCGTTCTCCAGTTCTTTGAAGAAGGATAATTTCAAGGGTGAGATGCAGGAGAGAAAAGCCAGGACCCACTCCTTCGCTGCCTTGTTTATAACTTTTTTTTAAATCTTCCTTCCTCTCAGGGCTTTGCCCTTTCTGACTGTAAATTGGAGCCCTAAGGCTTAATTCAGCAATGTTGGTAAAATGCTCTGAGACCTTCTAGTGGAAGTCATGGAGATGAATTATTAGTAGTATAAGAACTGGAGGAAAAATGTGTAGTATTTGATTTTTTTGTGGGACTCGTTAAGATCTGGGGTACAGGCTCGTCTATTGTAGCGAGCTTTACTAATTTATACCAGTAGGACTAAAATAGTCCCTCTCTCCTCTATTCCTCCGCACGGATGCAAATATACTTTCTTCAAAGTGCTTATACTATATTGCTTTCTCTGCTCACCTGGAAATAACTGAGTTATCCTGGTGTGAAGCCACTGCTGGAGAGGCTGGTGAAACAAGGGCAGTACAGGAAGGAGGTCCCACGCGTGGCGACGTGCTCCTGCCCGTCGGACCGCTCCATGGGTGCCCTTAGCGCGCTCGGCCGTCAGCGGCCCCGCGCAGAGCTGCCCTCGCTCCTCCCGACCGGACCTCATCCTTACCCCAGCCCGGTCCAGGATGATGCTCTTCGAAGCGCTAGTAGGACAGGCCGGCACACAGCGGTTTTACCGGAATAAGTCTGATTCTAGATGAAGCCTTGGAGGTTTTGGGGCAGCTCTTGGTGCACAACCCAAGAAAAGAGGAGGATGGGAAGGCCCTTTGGCAAAAGCCCGGAGCCCGTTCTTGCCGGTGCCTCGGGTGTAGCTCCGCGGAGTCGCTGTGCTCGCGGTGGTGTGGAGGTGGGAGGAGTGAGAGCAGCCTGTCTTGCCGGGTGTGGCTTGTACCCGAAACTAGTAGCGGTGTTAGCTGCTTAGGTGCAATTTCTTTCACCCCGAAACTGTGTGTATTAAAATGCATGCCTCTCTTTCTTTCTTTCTTTTTTTTTTAATAGGTTACATTCCCTTTGGAACACCCATTGTAAGTATTTTAGCATCTCTCCCCGCTTTGTTTGCGCGTAACAGGAAACGCATTTTTTAGCACCCGCATCGAATCCTCCAAATTCCATGTTGCTGTGTTGTGACAAATTCACGAAGGGTTCGCACCTTTCCCGTCACCCGTTAGCGATGGTTGCATTGTGCAAAACACGCCCTATGGATTTAGACGGTTGGGCCTGAGGTTATTTGTCTACTTAACATTATTCACCCAGCCCCCTGCCAATCGCAGCGCATACGTGCACGCTGGCTGGGGTTTTTATAACATCTTCAGCTTTTTATTTCCGTTTTGGAAAGGGAAGACCAAGCTGAGCTCCCTGCCTGCAGAATGCAACTTTTGCAACTCTGGGATTAATCTTCAGACATTTTTTTTTTCCTTTGCCCGTTTTACAAGTCCCTTCCCAAACGTGACAAACCTAGAGAGCCGGAACATCCTGAGGCCCGCGGCATGTTTTCTCCTCTTCGTTAATTAGAGCCGAGAGTGCTTTGCATGGGGTTATTGCTAAGTGCATTTTTAGTTTGTGCTTGTTACTGTCTATGAAACGTGTAAGTATTCAGGGGCTGTCTATAGCGAAAGCCAGAGCTGAGATAACTCTGACTATTCCTATTACCTCCGTTTTGTGAATGGGGCAGCTGGGCACAGCGGCTTGCCCAAAAGCGCGCAAGTTGGGGCCAGAACGTGGAGCGAAATAAAAACCTGCTCCTTCTGGCCTCCAGCCCTCTACTCGAGCTATTGGATCATGCGTATTAGAATGGTTAAAGTAGCAAAAACTGCTGAATTTAATCTTCCTAAACCCAGCGGACTGTGGCGCAGTGCTTACTTAAAGGTAATGATCCTTTCCAAAATGGTGATAACAGGGTTGCTAAAGCCTAAAAGCAGGAATCATCACTGCTGTTACTATTTGTTGTCGTATGTAGCATTTTGATGGTAGCTTTGTATGGGGCATTTTAAAAGAAAAGGTTAAACAAAAATGAGTTAACGATCAAATTGACAATGAAATCGGCCCAAATCCAGAGCTGTCAGAGGAGCCGAGAGCTGTCAGATGAGCCCAATTTCACTAGCTGTAAAGGATAAACTGGAACCTCTTGTCATTTAAAAAAAAAAAAAAACCCAAACGTTTCAAATGTTAAAATTAAAATGTAACATTTATGCCAATCGATCTGTGAAATTTAGTGACAAAATTGGCAGCCTGCTCTAGCATAAAAACAGTTTGAGTCTTGCATTTAACATAGGGGGATGGGATTTCCTCAAGAGAGACTTAATGTGCCTGCGGTTAGCTCTAGCTGAACCAACTCGGGGCTCTTTACCGTTAAAGCCGTGCTGGCGTGCCAGCCCACCGCGGCCAACTGTCCCGGCTTCCCGGGGTCGCTTAAAGCGCCCTGAATGCTTTTTGCCCGAGACGCGAACAGATTAGGTATTCAGCAGCTTTACGGCGTATCAGCCAACGTGCAGTCCTGTAGCTTTTCCCTATAGCTAGTGCAAAAAAATTTGGTGTAGTTAGCTCATTGCTCAGGAGATGAAGGTCGTGCTGATACAGTCGTTTCTTTTTCGGCCGAGCAGCTGCTCCCTTGATACCACCGAATGATGTGGCTGGTTTTTCTTGCCCTGTATCGGTCCCTTAAGTGCACTGGGACCAGTCTGGGGCTGTGCAGTGAGCTGGATCCGAGGTGCAGCAGTAGTTTGCTCTCGTTAGTCTCCATCCGCTCCGGGATCTTGTTCGCGGTCCAACCCCAGAAACCGGCACAACGGGGACGGTAGCAAACCGTGGGATAAGCTTGCGTAAGTGCCAGGCAGAGTTTGCATTTGCCCGCCTGGGCTTCAGCCCACGAGGCAAAAAGCAAAGCTGCCCGCGGTCGCCCTGAGATGCAACATGCAGGCGATCACCGCGGGGCAGCTTGCGGTGCTTCTGCTGCCCGCTTTGTGTTTCCAGCCTTGGAGGAAGCACATGCATCTAAGGAGGAAGATTTATCTCCGTGTACTTAATTCAGCCCCGTGCACTGAGCATGGGATGGGGAGCAGGGGCCGTGATCCACAGCTTTGGGTAAACTACTGTTCGCGGGCATTTCTAAAGGCGGAGGAGAGCGTTTTCCCTTTTAAAGGGCTTGGAATTGGGTGGAAAAGCTGGAGCGGTGTTAGGAGGTTCGTGCTGTTGGGCTATTCTCTGATGGCTCCTGTCCCAGCAGCTGACTGCAAGGATTTTAGTTTAAAACGCACCCGGTGACAAAGGGATACAACGCATTTCTGCCGTTGTGCTTTGGGAGCCGGACGGGGAGTTCAGGAGGCCTCGTGCGGACTTGCGAACGCAGAGAGAGGACCCACGCGTTGGTGTTAACGTGGCATCGCAGCCGAATCTCTCTGACAAACGAGACACGTTTGCAAAATGAGAATCCTAATGCTGATATACTAAGAGGCTCTTCAGAGCTGACAGATGTCCAAGTGTGTTTAACCCTGCCTTTTTGGCCAGGAATGGCCATTCACACCTAATAGGCAATTAAATTTTGTAGTTGATACTTTTCTGGTGTTTAGAAGCTTTTTTTATTTTGTTTTCCTTCTTAGTTATTTTTTCCCCTGACAGTAATTAAAAGTGAAACTGTACATTTCTTGACAGACTCTTGCACATATGGAGAGTTTGCATTTAAACGTGCCTCTTTCAGTCATACAGATTTTGGGTGCTCTTTTATTTATTTATTTTACTCTTTTATTTTTCTTCTGTGCTGAGCTTCAGCTGACAATGTAGGAGCTGCCTGCCGTCTTTCCTCGGCTCCCCAGTCTCATTAGCCCACTGGCTTCTGGGGCTGGAGTCAGACCCGGGGTGAGGAGGTGCATCGCCTATTGAATTAGCTTGGCGAAGACCGGCAAATATGTAATTAATGGCAAGATCTGCATATTGAATGGGAGCAGTAAATTAGTGCAACTTGCACAGGCTGGCATTCAGCCAGCGTACAAAGTAGCTGTAACTTCAGAAAGACTGTAGGAGGAAAAGCTGGAGGAGGAGGAGAAAGGGAAGAAGATGTAAATTAAATCAGGCCTCCCAACCCTTTTACCCTTTTGTTTGTTGTTATTTCTCTTTTACGTCCTTGAGCATAAAAGTTGCCTCCTCTTCAACTGATGCTGCTGCAGATGTGCAAAGATCACTTTAGCTTATCCCTCTTTGTGGCAGTCTCTGGGCTGGAACAGGGAAGTTCCCTTTCCTCTCGGCTTCTGCAGCAATAAAGCCAAAGAAGCTGGTCCAGCCCAGAGTCTCATACCCTTTTGCCCAGACGTGCTGGTGCCTCAGAAACATTTCTACTCGCATCTTTACCTGAGTGCCCTGAAAAAGAAATCTATTTTTAGTTAAAAGGAGTTGTTTGGTCTTTCCTTTTATAATCTTCTATATGTGTGTATTTCTATTTTATACTCTTCTATACAAAGATGCAAGTCATTTTGTTACAAGAAGACCCTCTTCTTCGGAAACTATTAGAAATGTAAGGAGCTAGAGGGGAGAAAAAGCCAATAACGAGAAGTATCACACCTTACCTGTTCTCACCCGAGAACTCATCCTTTTGGAAGCATTGGTTTGGGTTTATCATTGGGAGTTCCCGTGCTTGGCATCCCTTTCCTCTTCCTCAGCTTCTGACTTCTTAAGAGGAAAGATTGCCACAAAGTAAGGCAGGAAGGGTCTGGCAGTGCTGCATTGGATATTCACTGGTGGAAAAGACGTGGGGCCTTTAAAGATTAGAGAGTAGGTCTATATTGCATTTTGCACCATGTCCCAAGGATGCTCTGAAGACTGTGCAGGCAGCACAAGTGTGCTTGGTCCCAGATGCTGCAAAGGGTGACCGTGCAGAGCCGTGGTGTCTCGCATCCGCAGGCACCTGCAGCTGGCCGGCACCTGGCCAAGTGTGCGGGACAGGCTGCTCTAAGCCTCTTCAGGAGATACCGATCATCAGGCTGAGCTCATCACCCAAGCAGGAGTTTTTGCAGCTCTAAGTATGACACATCAACAATTCTCTTATCTTAAAACAAAATTCAGACTCCCAAACAGGAGCACATGTGCTTCCAGGTGGCACTCCTGTCTTCAGATGTTCAAATCCAATTTCTTTCCTATGCTTGGAACAGTGAACGTGCCAAAGGAAAATACGAAAAACCCCTTCACTGCCAATAGTAACAATTTTGAACTCTCATTAATGCAACATTTGAGTTATATTCTAGGAATACCTGGATTAAACGATTGTAGTTTAATGTACTAATCTTGGGACAGTATATGTTGTCGCACTCCTCTCCAGGTGTGCTGCAAGCAAGAGTTAAAGATGAGAAGTTTTAATGGTCAGCCACAACATCCAATTTCACCATTAGAAAACTTAGAGACAGTGGGGTGAAGGGAAGTTCAGAGTAAAAAAAAAAAAAAAAAAAAAGCAGGATTGTGCTCTAAATTTACAGTTCATTTTTTTTACAATAATCACATTGCTTCATATTGGAATGGGCAGTTTTAGAAGAACTGAAGAGATGAATCTGTTCCCCCACCCTGTTGCTCCTGGTTTGTACTCTGGCCACTCACCATGAAATAAACCCAGAAATTAAGTTAGTTTAATTATGTCAATAGAAGTAAACTTGCTGTTTTCATGCCTAGAAGAGCACCAAGAACAAGCCAACAATGTATTTGTTAATAAGAACCTCTCTTCTCTTGCAGGTTGTTGGTCTTCTCTTGCCCAACCAGACACTGGCATCCACCGTTTTTTGGCAGGTAACACTCTTCTGCCACCATGCATTGAATGTGTGGAGAATGTGATGAAAAGGAAAGCTGAATTTGATTTGTATCTACAAGACAAACTAATGCACGTGCCTTTTCCACATCAGCAGTGCTTTAGTTAATGAGAAGATGATGTGGCTAGGTGTAACGGGGAAAAGGCTTAGTAGGTCGGGTATGTGCTGTAAGCAAGCTATTGGGCTTTGCGGTGCCCTGCAATTTGTGCCACCGTGAACACCTTGTGAGGGAGATGCGAAGTAGCACTTGATCTCAAAATCAGCTTTTCAGAGCTTTTTTGTACAGGTGTAAATCATTGCAGAGTGTTTACTTCCATGGAAACGTAGGCCCTGAAGTTCACACATCTGCTGTTTTGAAGATGCTCTGTCAAGTAGTAGGAATTTACCTTGGAAAATTCCTGCTTGGAAGTACAATTTATCCACAGGGCTGGGGCAGCAGGAGGTCCCCAGTGCTGAGGAATTTCAGGAATAGCTGTAGATCATAAAGGCAAGGAGCTTTGCATTCAGTGCCCTAAGTAGACTCTGGGAAATAAATGGGGTTTATTGGTGTTATTCCCCCAGTACAATTCTGGGAGTTAAGAGAAAGGGGAGGAAGCGTGTGCATGAATGAGTTATACCCATAGCAAGCACCTCAATTAAGTAGTATTTCAGCAGTAGCTGAAATGGCAAAGTAAGTTATTTTCAGACTTATTTTTAATTGCCGATGTCTCTTTTTTTATTATCTACAGTGTAAGCTATGATAGTGAATTGTGTGCTTAAGGAATATCAAAGCAGAATGGGATCTGTCTAACATTTAGAAAGACTGTGCAGAACTGAGAAAACATAAGTATATCCTGGTGTGTTGTGGCTTGGTTTATTTAGCCATAAGTTGTGGCCACATGGCTTCAGATGCTGGGAGCAGGATTGTGGCTGGAGATGTCTAGAAACATTCATGGTTTTAAAGGACAATTAACCTAACCTGTTTTTAGACTTCTCTTCTAAGATGGAAAGAGAAGTCACCCTCAAGTGACCCTTCTGGAGAAGAAACCCTCAAGTGATTAAAGGGTGAGCCAGCCCAAGCAACTAGTTTGGACTAGGTGTCTAGTAAATGGCTTAAGTTAGGAGAGCACATTCCCCCCGTTGCTGCGTAGTGAGTCTAAATGTAGTCAGTGGAACCTTTCAGCTTTGGAGGGGCGGAATAATCCTTTTGGAACTAGAAAGAATATTTAAAACACAAAATCAAAAATCAACTTCAAGGAGACATTAATTAACAAAATACACAGACTTCAAGTTCCAAGCCAATTTTAGAACAGCGTTGGTTTCACTGGGAGTTAGATGTGCTAGGTAGAACTTGGCAAGGAATATGTAGGAATCGAACTGCTTGACAAACTGTCAGATTTTGTTTATGGCTCCTCAGATATGATCAGATGCAGAACTAGCCCACTAGCGAGAGAGGTCGTAGCAGGCAAGTCCAGTAACTGTAGACCCACTGAGAAGCTGCAGTTCAGTTAGTGGTTCTCAAACTTTCCCAGGTCATAACCTGCCGGACCCATCATCAAACCAGATAGCCCCAAATCGGAGTGCTATTTTGGAGGTCCTACCTTAATTTCTTATTTCTTCTCATTTCAAAAATATGACGAATGTGAAGCTCCCCAAACAAAGAACATTCATACCTCCCCTTCAGTATTCCTACTTTTATTTTTTCTTCTGTCCTCCCTCACCATCATCTCTCTGATTCTCTCTCTCTTTCCCTGTGCTTTCCCCCTCCTTTTCTGACTCCTTTCTGTTTCTTTCCCCTCTTTTCTCCTCTCAGTCTTGTTTCCCAGGTTCTGAGCAGCAGCTGGAGAAGAGCAGCCCTAAACTGCCATGCTTTAACCACAGCACCCTGAGTACCCATGTTGCAGTTCAGGGCATGTCAGGCCCCAGGCTGAGGTAAGCAGTCATCGGAGCAGCAGTGGTGGACTCGCGACAGCATTTCGAGTCCTGCTGTTGCTGACCGAAGCGGGCACGCTGGCTGCCCACCCTCTCCTAGTCCTTTACACCCGTAGGAGAGTGAGCATTTGCACCCTTGTCTGAAAAGGGCGAATAGGAAGAGTTGCAGTGTGCAGAGCCATCGTCCAAAAAGCCCAGAAGGGTGTTGGGGCAGCCAGCCAGGAGGACAGTGGAGTTCAGAAACAGGTAGTGGGGATATTTCCGATGTAAAGATCACTTAGGGTAGAAGGAATATCTGAGCAGAACGTCTACATCTCTCTCTGAAAATGAGATTCATCTGGATAACTGGCGTGGATTTCTGGACTCTGCATAGGATTGCATTAACAAGCAGTAGCGCCTGCAGGAGGACCTGATGCCCATGACAGATGCATTTCAGATAGCTCTAGCCTGGTCCTGTGCACCTGAGGACTCGGGGGTTGTTGAAGTGCCTTAGGTGCACTCCTAGCTTAGCTTGCTCAGAAGGGACTGCAGGGCATGCGTGTTTAGGTGCTGTTATTTGATAAGTGGGGACAGGGAGGAGATACGCTTTGAAAGTGGACTCTTGACCTGCTAATGTTGGCCTGCCCTGTAGCTGCTCTGCAGTGGGTCTGCGTTCACAGTGAAACCCCGTTTCTGCCTGCCTTATGGCCCTGCACAGGAGCAGCACCTCTTGGCTCTTTGGCTTCTTCAGTGAAAGTTTTTAGAAAGAGGAGTTTTCTAAAAACCCTCTTGAAAATTGAGACAGATTTCCAGCACAGGTTGGCAAGCTGAATTCTTAATTTTTTTTTGTTCAACTTAAAGAAAACAAACGAAAAAGCAAGCTTTGCTGGGTCAGATGTTCCTCGAAAATTGAGATTGGCAGGGAGAACATACTCTTGGGCTTTGGCGTTGTGATGACTAGGCGATCCCCATGTTATAGTGCCTAGTTTCACTCCGCATCATGACTCTTCTCACTCCTCACTTCTCTTTTCCCCCTCTCCTCTCAGTTTTGACCACAGCTGGAGAGGAATCAAGTTTTATCAATAGTCTAAATTGAAAATATGGTGTTTATGGGGTGGAAACCATTGTTTTCTTTATGTTCCTAATAGCTGCTGTGGATAAAGCCTTGCAGGAGTGTGGCGCTACTCTTCCCTAGCTGCTGACATGTTTCTTCTATGCTAAATCCTTCTCCAAGAAGTTAGGGACAGAAATACCAATTTAGTGGCATCTGTGTCCCTAAAATGGTGCATTTGCTCAGATGAAGGATCCCATGACCCACTGTTTGAGAACCATGGAGCTTAATAAATGGCTGAAGAACAGGCTGCTGGACTTACTGTTACATATTACAACTGTTTCTAAAGGATTTTCTGGAACAGTGTTTAATATTGAAGTTGTTACCAAGCACAGTCCCCCACTGACACTGCATTAATAAAAGGAAAAAAGGTTTTAAGTAGAGATTTAGCGTTTAGATTGCTTTTGCTCGTAACTTTGAAGTTTGTTTAGAGCTAGTTGTGTATTTTCATGTACATGTGCTTGCGGTTGTGCACGTGCTTACATATGAATTTAGTGCCTGGGCATTAGATTGGATTTACTGTATGCACAAGCCTTAGAAAAGAAGTGGCAAGTCGTGAGCAGGTAGGAAGGGTGATAAGTTTTCCTGTGGTACTCCTGTGTTTATAGATTTATTCTTGTAAAGTTATGTTTATGTCTCCCTCTTTTTGTTTCTTTTTTAGTGGTTGAATCAGAGCCACAATGCATGCGTCAACTATGCAAACCGAAATGCGACAAAGGTGAGGAGACCCAACATATGCAGTGCCTGCAGCAAGGCTGATCTGTTTTGACACAGAAACATAAATCCTGTCTCTTTGCTGTTAATAGAAACTACAGAGTAGGCACTGTGATGAATTTATAGATTGGCCATTCTCCTATATAGGATTCAAATTTAAACTTAGGCTGGAAATGACATGAGTGTTTTGCTTTTACTCCAGTCCCTAGATGTGCTTTGTTCCAGTCACCAAAACTCCTCAACACTTGGCACAGATTAGGGGCTGCACTACAGAGTATTGCTCGTTGTAGTGTAGGTGACACTAGCAGGCGTGAAAAAATATCTATAAAAAAATATCTGTGCGCGGTGTGTTGTTGCGGGGTACGTGACAGCGGGCTGCGATGTTCCACAGCCTTCGGGCTGTACCTTCAAGCAAGCTTCAGGCACCTGACAGCAGGGCTGGTGTCAGGCTGGACCGAAAGTCTCTTTACCCTTTGTGCTAGCAGGGCTTAGAGGAAGCTTGTGAGCCCTTGTGGTATCCCTGTCCTGCACACCACATCAGATGCTGTCATTTCCAAGAGCATGTAAATATGAGATTTCTGGGTTACAAAACTCTTCTGTATTATGCTTGATAACCCACCAAGTTAGGTAGACATCCTAGTTTTTCTCTCAGATCTTAAAATCACCCAAGGTGCATAAATAATGCTGGCTCAGCAGTAAGTTGCCTTTGAGCTAAACCAGTGTATTGTTCTAACTAATATGAATTGGTTTAATTTGATATGTAAATGAGCAAAAAGCAAAATGATAGCTATTTGGATTTTCGTGTAGCGAAAGAAGGCTCCATGATCATGCTTGCATCTTCTAAGGACTTTATATACTCTACCAGCAGTACTCCTGCAAATGGTGCCACGAAAGTGAAGTGTTGCTGTTCCTGCTCTCTTCTCCTTATCACTTTTATGTTGTTTAATTTCTTCTTGGGATGTTGGAAGCTCAAGACAGGAAGCTGAGCTGGAAACCATCCAGCTCATCAAGATAACCTTTTGAAGACATGTATTTAATTTGGAGAATTTGGGGTTCATCACTAGTGTATAAGAGTCCTAGTATCTTTACTATTTGCTAAATTACATTTACATACTTTCTTTAAGCTAAGAATATTATAATTTCTGATGCCAATTAATTTTTCATTACATTTAACCTTGTTTACGAAGCTACAATTTTCCTTGGTTTTGCCACTATTAGATGACAGACCGTGTCACAGAACAATATGACAAAATTAAACCTGTCTCTGTTTTAAAAAAAAACAAAACAAGCAGAAAAAACTTGGTTGTATTTTAATAACCAAAAGTTTGTTTATTGAAAATATGTTTGTTTTTCTTTCCAAAGCCTTCTCCGACATCCAAGTTCATCCAGGGCTACTTGGGAGCTGTCATAAGTGCTGTCTCAATAGCAGTGGGTAACGCTTTATATCTATATATTTCACTACTAACTGCTCCCTTACAGTAGTACTCTAGTGCTTTTGAGATATTTGTTTGAATTGCCAAGCACGTTTATTTTAATTGACATAAATCAGTCTACATAACAAGAAGATATCTTAACCATGAGGTGTCTGTGTCCATGCATGCCCAAACTTTGCAACAGAAGGAGAGTCCTACCATTGATTGCTTGCATGTCCTGCCCTATGCGCTGCTTGGCTCCGTGCACAGGAACTCTGAGTCTGTGTCTTTACTGTTGAGCAAACTCGCTTGCATTAGTATGCAATTAATTATCCACACTTTTATTAAGTTCCGTTGAGTTAGCCTAGGCCAAGTTAGTGCCAAATTGAGTGACCTTGAGGCTGCACAGAGTGACTGTGTGACAGCCAATGTGCTGAGCAGACTCGGGCTTTTGGAAATATTGTCCTGGTGGGTCAGCACCCTGCTTTAAAAGAACAAAAGTATTCCAAATGAAATCTTCTACCTGTGGGCAGCATGCAAGCGGGAATCAATGTTCAAGTTGTAGCTGAAGTCCTCTGTAACAGAGGAGCTCTGAAAAGCTAAAATCACTGAAATTATGACTTTGTGGTGTTACCATCAGGCTTAGATTCCCCAGAAGCACAAGCGCTTATCTTTAACAGGGTCAGCTAATTCCCAAGGAGGTAGATAAATTTCTCAGAAGCAACTTAGGTGACTTACTTTTCATGATGGGTTTTCAAATAAGCCCCTAAAATGTATGACTGTGCGTTTTCTGCTGGAACATTAAAGGTCCCATGGCGGTTTTGATTTTTTACTTTGGCCAAAGCTGCTTCCTCTGTCTCAAGCCATAGACATCCTTTTCCAGATGTTCCTTCTGCAAGCAGGCTGTGCCATGGGAAGAGGTCACCACTGGTCTGCTTACCCCTGCTCTGCTTCTGGGAACCATGCAGGTTGCATCCAGGTTCCCTAATTCACCCTGGAGAAAAGTCAGCATGGGCTTGTTGAGATACCTTTCCAAGGTAGAATTTGTGCCTGGAGCAGACTTGGGATTACTGGCAGAGTTGTGGAGTCAGGAGTTACTGGCTGGGAATTGGCGGTGAGCAGTTTGGCTTATCATGTCCTCAGCAGACAGCAGAAAGTTTGCAGGGAGTGTGTCTGTGTGTGGCGGCTGCCCTCTGCACCCGCAGTGACTAGTAAATCCGGTGTTCAGACCTCTACAGTCACCAGTTTCCCCTGAATAAGGGGCACAGAGTTGGTAAAGTGCCTTACAGCATAGATTGGAAAGCACTGATTTTATTGGATAACCTTCTGCTTAATAGTTTTCCTTAGCGCTGGCTTTGCTGGCTTACTCGTTGCTGCGTTGCTCCTCTGTATCAGCGATGTTAGTCTTCACTGCAGACCTGGCCCAGCTTGCTCTCCTCGACTAGCCGTGCACTGGCGCGGGTGCCCGTCTGTCGCAGCCCCACGTAGATACGTCCACGCTGGCTCCACGCTTACGCAGCTACGGGACGTCCGAGTCCCTGTCCCGCTGTCCTCAACGCTTCGGTTAGCAGCAGTTCTCTGCGGCTTGTTTCCTCGTGCACTGTAGGAAAACTTGACTCTTTTTTCCAGTCCTTAGCTCAGAATTTTTCCCATTTTGTGAGTTCAGCAAAGCAAAGCACTCTGGCGTGACGTGTCCATGCTGGTGCTCGCAGCCTGCAGTCCAGCCCCTAGGAAAGGGGTCCGGCCGAGGGACGGTCGCTGACTCCGCGTTGCTGGCATTAATGCTGCTCTCCGTTTTGGCAACAGGGGCAGATAGAGGTCAGGAGACACAGAGGAGGTGATGTTGGCTGAGTTTTGTCACCCTGAGACGCTGACAAGCTTTGGTAAGGAAACCACTCGGGCTGCAAGCAGAAATGGCTGTGCTGGGACAGCTGATACAGGTTTCAAAATCTGTGGTTCCTCCTGCACTGACTGTGAGAGTGCTGAAGCAGAACCATGGGTTCAAAGTGCCGGAGGGATTTCACATGACCAGCAGTGGCTGCGTGAGAAATACTGGTTCTTTGAAGCACTGCAAAAAACTTGTCCTGGTTCTTGCACGCCAAGACTTGTAGATAAAAGAAATTATCGCAGGTGGCCTGCTGTTGCAGACTGCGAGGTGGCCGTCACCACTGGGTGCCTAATCATTTTGCTGTTGGTCAACCAGCTCTTCATCCTGTGGTGGTCTGTGACTCCAGGAGCTTAGAGTTTGCTTTCTGGAGGTGATGCTGATGGAGTGTACGTAGCAAGTAGTTTTGAATCAACGTGGAAAACCAAACGATGCTGGGATTTATCTGACGACATAATTTGTGAGTGTCAGGCAGAAGCGACAATGCTTCATCCTCTTGCACACCTCGGCTCTCCATCTTGGGGAGATCTTTAAAAGCACCATGAGGAAACATGATGCCACAATATTCTGTAATTTCAGCATTTTTGAATTTGTGCAAAGGAAAATGTGTTTTCATTCAGTAGTATGGATGCCACCGGGGTGTTGATGCCTTGCTGTGTTAATGCCGTGGTGGTAGCACCAAACTGGACTTCCCCTTGGATGCCCTTGGTGTGCCCTGAGAAAGGGTCAGTGTGTGCGGTGGGCTCCTGCTTGCTGGCTGCCCGCTGACGTCCCCGTGCAGGCAAGCCCCGAGCCGCCCTAAGGACGCGTGTGCGAGTTACAGCAGAATAGCCAGGGCACTGCAAGTCCGTAGTATTGCTTATTGCATGCGAAATTCCCTATGTGGAGAAGCCTGGAGAAAATCCTGCAGGGCAGGGAGTGATTTTTATGTGGTAAATATCTTAATTAATAACTAGCATCTCAAGCAGTTTTTTTTTTTTTTTTTTAAATGATGATGGCAAATTATTTAGAAATAGCCTTAAGTTTCATTAGCTTGGACTCTAAAGCCTCAGACCTCATTAACTGATCTCTGCTGTCAGTTAGCAACAAATCACCTCTCAGTGTGAGCCTATTAGGACCAGATGACCTGAAAACAAGTGCCACTACCTCCAGTGGTCTGCTGAGACCTGGTATTAATTAAAGTGAGCCCCTTCCACGTTTGCAGTTGGCAAGCGACACAGAGAGAAGGTGCATGAAGAGGCAGTTCAGTTCACTTGTGATTGTGCTTCCAGTAGCCTTAACCCTTCTCGTCTTCATTGAGAGACAGAGGCAAGCAAGTTGCTTTCTCACATCTACCCAAGAGCAGATTTTGGCTTTATGCTTCTTGCAGTTAACTGAAAGTCTTAGCAAATCTTTGCAAATAAGCTTATTCTTTTCTCATATTGGAGAGGAAAAGAGATTTTCTGACACAGAGAAGCAACACTTTCCTTTTCGAGCTAGTTCCACTTCTAAACATCTTTTTCTTTGAGATCAAGGTCTGTTTTGCTTGTTTTATGTGTTGACCCTTTAACTTTCATTAGTAGGCAGTCATTTTTTTTGTTAGCATTTTTGGTGAGTTTGGGATGTTTGGATGTATGACCCTCAATTCACTTTTAGTCTGGGACCCTCGATTTGCATCCCCTTGGGATGTGTTTTTGGAGGAATCAATGCTCCTTTTCCCCTGAGGAGGGAAGCCTTGTAGTCTTGTGCCATTGACACACACTGGGAAGAGGTATGTTGGGGAGTTTACGCTGGTAAGTGCTGTCTGCCTCCTCGTCCCCTCTCCTCGCTATGGCTATGTCCCGTCCCGCTTCGTGCACCCCTCTGAAGCTGTGGGTGCTGCCACCTACTCCCAGCCCTGCCGGATCCACAGCGCGACTTTGGGCAGGGAAAGCTCTGCCAGGTCCAGAATTTTATTTCACCTCCCGCCCGGCATTGAGGCGAAACAGCCATTCGAAATGGAGGTAGAAAAGACATCGGAAGAAGTGATGTTAAGATGGGCTGTGGGTAAGAGGAGGTGGAAGAGCTGATTTAACAGATACTCTTCTTATGCGATCCTTCTGCACCGTTTTGCACGCGCCCTGTCCCCGCAGAGCGCCTGCTTCCCGTACCCTGGACAGGAGGGATGCGGGGACCAGCAGCGCTCTGGCTGGGTGTATTCTTAGCTCTTCCGAGCACACGCTGAGAACTAGGCTACCCGCTCTGAATGAGCGCGGCGCAGCATACGACTTCCAAAAGCGTAGCTCCGAGGAGACAATATGTTTAGAGGATTCTGATTACTGTTAAGTAACCTAGATTTATGTTTCTCCTTCTGTGATTTTAGTTTATTTTTATCATGTTCTCCATATACAAGCCTCCTTCCTGCCTTTTATTTTGATTGCTCTGGCTCTACTGCTTTTCCGAACACTAAGCAGTAATTGTTATTTTTTTTAACAATTGAGTGCATTCCTGTTATTAGGCCTTATTTTCTCATATCTGGCTGCTGTTCATGATGGTGGCGTTTGAAGCACAATTAATACCAGCTGGTTTTCCTAAGCAAGGCAAACAAAGCCAGAGAGTAGCAATAAGAATTGAGAAAGACCAAGCATATTTTAAATGTTATTTTTCTCAAATATTCCAGCGCCAAGAGCTATACTAATCAGAGTTTGTAATTATACAGAAACTCTTTCCAGCAAATACACATACACACAAACTCTGCTAATTTTGTCAAGCTTTTAAAAGGTTAAAGGAAAGCTACATAATCAAAACGTCTTTATTATTAATGGTGTTAATAACTCTTTAGATATTTCTTAAGTAAGTAGGTTTCTTAATTTCTGATCCAAACTAAATTTGCAGCTGTATTGCTGATCCTTTTTGCTTCTGGCTCAGCTATTTAGTATTGGGGCCTCCAAAGTGTAAAATCAGCTTGAGGTCAGAAGCAGCTCTTGCAGGTGCAATTAAATGTGTGCAAACTAGAGGAGATGGGTACAAGAAGTGGGAGCTGCCGTGTAAATGGCAGGCGTGGGTGGTTTCAGATAAATACGACCAGCTCTTGGGTACCCAAGGGCAGACTCTCTGCATTTTGGGTTGTCACGAGACCTGGGGACCCCTTGGGGAGCAGCTCAGGCCGGGAGCAGCGTAGCCGTGTCTGTACCATGCATGCTGTGCCAACGCTCACCAAGTCCGTGGTGTTGATCTTTGGCTTTCTCAGTGCACCCTCCTTGTCGGCTCTCACAGCGGGACGGAGGCATGTTTTGCTTTATCTGGTGCCTTCATTAATCTGGTAATCAAGAGTGGATTTTCAGTGTGCCTTCTCTTCAGTGCAAAGGATCCTGAGACTTTTCTCTTCAGACGCTGTATACTCCATCCTGTGTCACCCCAAACTCTCCTGATCTTACTCTAGCAGAGGGTTTGATTCGGCTCTTTCAAAATTGATTCGTTAGTGGAATTATTCCCATTGGTGTCTGTAGTCTTTGGAGCAGAGCTTTGTGCATCAGGTTTTCAACTTCCACAGTCGCAGCTTCAGGTTGTGCCAAGGCTGGCTCCAAATCTTGCTCCTTGCGATACTGAAAATCCCATGCGGATTCCCCGAGAGATTTCCCTCTTCTTACAGTATCGTTTGGCCACGTTTCTGCCATCTCCCAGGAAGCAATGTAGTGTTTCTTGGTTCGTTGCCCAGCTCAGTGGCTAGTTGTCCATCTGTTGTCCACTCTGCAGACCCTGGAGGTGCTACAGGCATATGTAGTGCTGGCAGTGTCCCATACCGGTGACAAGATGGTCTGTAATTAGCCCAAAGTAAAGCCGGCATGCGTACGGAGTGTGTCATACGTATATAGGTGTATGTAACTTAACCAGGATGCACCTATCGCATCTTCTAGAGACGCCTCATTATAGTAGCGGTTCAGTCCTTCCCCAATGAAAGGAGAAACAAAAACAACCAACCAGCCCCAAAAATGCTTTACACCAAGTTTCTGTTGATCACACTTCCTATCAGAGCAAAGACTGAGTTTCCAGGCAAGACAGAAGTAAATCTAGTCGATAGTTATGGGACTGGATGTATGTGTGTGAGATCAGGCTCCTCTTGAATGGACGGATGTTGGCGTTTTCCTCAATTAAAAAAGTAGCCAGGCTCCCTCCTCCTCCTTTCAAATCTACTGTTGTTTCTAATATCTGAGAAGAAGGTTTTTGTTCAGTGGCAATTGGTGATTGTTCATTTGGATGCTCTTAGGTGCTTGGGTCTTGTCAATATAGAGATAAATAAATATGTTGTTATCACTTAGCAACCCGGCCTAGATTCTACACAGAAGTAGGTGTTTTGTCATCTTTGGTATAAAAGCTAGACCTACAGCGTAATATAACTATGATCGTCAGCCAGGTGTATTTTGTATATTTTGTGGTGTTCTATATTCTTAAGATCACCTTTTTGGGTAACCTTTGGTTAAAAATCAGGTGATTAATGCTTTTGGTAGCTTTGGTGTCTAGTGCTGTCAGCTACTAATGACTCACCTGGGCGTCATCTCCAGCCATGGTGCACAGGAAGATGTTTAGAGCATCTCTTCCCAGGCAGGTCCAGGTGTTTTCGTTGTACTTTTAAAAGTGCTGTTTTATAGATACTTCATTGCTTCCTGACCCTAAATCTTGACTTTTGACAAGTCGGTGGAGGCAGGGTACCTCTGTCTGTGTGTTGTGGTCAAGCTGTGTTTTGCTGTAGGACACGCACCCGGTGTTTTAATGAACTATGAAAGCAGATGAAGTTTTAAAAAGTAACGCGGAAGTTAAACTTGAACATTAGTGTAAGAACAAACTAGGCTAAAACCGGAGGGAAGTGAGACAGTTTTAATGACCTAATCTGACTTACTGAGGCATCTCGTGATACTTTTTTTCTCCTTGGAAAAATGCAAGAAGAAAAATCACTACTGCTAGTTCAGAGTTTCGTACAGGTCAGTTTTAGGACACCTGACATGCTCGATCTTGGTTTGTGGGTTTGGACACATTTTCATCCAGCAAATGGCTTCAGCAGGTGGGACGTTCTCCTGTACAGAAGCCTTAGTGATTTTATTTCCAGGAAAATATAACTTGCTTGTTGAGGAAGAAAGAGAAAGCAGCTTACTGCAGAGAGGCGCCTGCGCGAGGATGCCCTGCCTTCTGTCTGGGCTATGCGTCTAAATCTGGAGGCAGGGAAAACTGGAGTCGGTGAATTTAGGGAATTGCTGTGAGCAGTGAACTCTGCGGGGCTTTAATTGCACCTTGAAACACAATAACTTATCATAGAGATTTTTGGTTGTGTTTCCAAGGGGTCCATAAATCAGAATTCATGCTAGGAATCTCAGCTGTGATCAGAACTGGTTGAGCACAGAGGTTATACAAAAATTAGAGCTCCTGGACTGTATTTTTAGCTGTATTTAAAAAAAAAAAAATCTTGTGCAAGGGTCTAATCTAAAGCTCAGAAAAGGCCAGGGTGTTTCTGAGAGATTAGATTAAAGCAGAGTCTGTTTCAAGACAAATGGACAGAGCAAAAATGGTATTTTTAAACCAAGCTGTTTTTTTATTTTTATTTTTTTTTCCCAAAAAGATGTCAGCAGCTTGCAAAACCAAAACGGGCTTTGTCTTGGAAATATCCCTCACACCATAAGATGTTCTCACGACCACACAGGATTTCAGCAGAAAGTTCTTATTTTTTTCTTCCTTTGGAGGTTGAGAGTTGAGGACTATTCAAGCCTAAGGTTATATTTGTAGAATAACATTAGCATTGTAACAGTTATGTCATGGCCAGGTTTTGGCAATACCTGGCCTTGCAGCCCCAGCTCTCACAGCTCAGGAAACCATATAGGTGATGCACCTGTACAAGGTACGTTTGCTCCCATGTGCAAGTTTAAAAAACTTCTAACATCAGTTAGTCAGCCGTGCTCCGCGGTGCTTGGGGACGGGGTGTCTGACCAAAGCTAGGAGGAGAATCTGAGGCTGTAATTAGATAAGTTAGAATTGGGCTGGCTTGTTGCATTTCAGGAATAAAAAAATAAAATAAAAAGTCAGGAGCAGAGGCACCAGGACGGCGCGGCTGGCTGCGAGGCGTTCCTCCTCCCCGGCTCCGCGCCCCCTCCTCGCTCCCATCACACACTTAACTCGCGCACACAGAGACACAATTTTGCACTCTCCTCTCTAGGTGAAGGTGCCCCTGTGGATTTTTCTAATCCCAGCTCCCTCTTCCCGATAATTGTTTGCGAGCCGCGTGGAGCGGCCGCATTGACAGCCTGTGAATTTGGTGTGATGCCCGTAATCAGTTTGTGAGACGGCGCGGGAGGCCACCCACTGCCCTCAGGACTATCTGCCGCTTAGTGCGGTAAAGCAACACTTAGATCGAGGAGCAAGTCGGCACAAAGTAGGGCGAGGGACGGGAGGGGAAGGAGCGGGGCCCGCAGGAAAATCGCCGGGAGAAGCGAGGAGCAGGGGATAAACTTCCGTTGGCTGCTTAAACTTTCCAGCTAGAACAGCACGTGGCTCTGCCTTCTGGATGCCCGTCCTGGCAGAACCTCGGAAGCTGCTCCTCTTGTTTCATCACCTCTTCTTCTCTAATGGTTAACAGATACCAAGTCCAGGAGAGAGGTTGTTGTGATCACCCAGGCTGGAAACCCAGCCCAGAAATTCCTGCGCCAAGCCCATAAGTCGTCGGAGCTGTAGTAGTGATTTCCGAAAGGCTCAGCCTCGAGCCTTGTATACGGACTAAGCTGTGCTGACATCGTGAAGCCAAATCCCGAAGCGTGGTTTGTTCAGGGTAGGCTTGTAGTGCCCTTCGCTCTGCATCCGGGCTCAGGAGTATATAGCAACCATAGGATCCTTGCCTACTGCCTTCTCCCAGACTCCTTGGTCTTCCCTGCAGCATTTTTTCCCTGTTGTTTCACTGATGTCTTTCTGTTGCTGCAAATTTGGTTTCATCCATGGCTTCTCCTTCTGCCCCAGGCCAGCCTCACAGTACTCAGGTGCACTGTTTGCACAGGATCTGGTTGCAGGGAAAGCTTGATGCAAAAACAACAGCTTCTGTATCTTGAGCATGGGGCTCTGCCATCCTCCTCTTCAAATCCTTCTGTTTATCCTCCATCGTCTATCAAATCAAGCTTGTCTCTTTATCGCTTTTAAGTCCTTCTTTTCCTGCTTGTCTCTTCTCCTGCATTCTCACCATACTCTACCCGACCTTTCTCAAGACCGTGCCACGTTCTTCTGCTGAAGCATCCGGCCACTGGGCTGCTCTTACCCTTCTGCAGTCCTCTGAGTGCTGGTCTGACTCTGCAGTTTGCCTCCTTTCTTTCCTCTTGTCCCTCTTTATCTTCTTCCTTCTCCACTCAGATCACTATTGCTTCCCCTTCCCTTACACTCTTCCAGCTTGTTCTCCTTCCCTTGGTACATCTCCAGCTGGTAAAACTTCCTAGTTTTCCATCTCCATCTTCACCTCTCAGCCCTAATGGATGATTTTTTTCCTTCCTTCTCCTAATGCTCTTTTCTTTGGCTGTGCTGTGTGGGACTCACCAGATCCAATGAGTGCTTTGGTGCTCAATTCAGCAAGCTGGTGATTTGGGGGCTGAAGGCTAATGCTTCTTTAGAGCTGTTCCCTCCTTCCAGACGAACTTTCTACATCACTTGGAGCTCTTAGCTCACACGGTAGTACTTGGCTTTGCCCGAGTGTTGCTGGAACCTAGGAACAAACAGACTGAGCTAATTTGTGTGCGGCCCAGCCTGGTATCTCGCCTCTAACAGTGGCTGTACCATGGGCTATGGAAGAAAGATGCTGGAAGCTGTGCGGGAGTTAGATGAGAAAATGTCTCTCTGCTCCGCTGCTCTGAGCACCGAGGAGAGTATTGTGGTGGTCCAGCATGGTTCAGACCCAGCTTGCAGATTAAGGTGTCTAAATTTAGGTGTCTATGCGTTGAATCCCCTTAAATCAGTGGAGATCTAATCAATGTGGTTAATGGAGTCTAGAGAGCAGCTCAGCTGTGTTTAGGTGTCTTAACCTGCAGACTGATGTCCGCCTGGTTGGCTGGACTCTTCGTATTCTTTTATTTCATAAAAACTTGCTGTCAAAAATAAGTGCGACAACTTCTTTGCAAGTGAACTGCTGGTGTACTTACTACATCAGAGCTGGCTTACGAGAAGTAGGATTTTCAAGTCAAACTTTCTCAAATCACTTAGTTACTACCAACTTCAGACATTCAAAAGTTGGTTGTCAGGCTTCAAAAATAATTGGCATTAAAAAAAAAAGGTAACTTTTTCCCCCCCAAAAAAGTGTTGGGGGGGGGGGGGGTTGGCTTGTAGTTTCCATGCCACTTGATTCATGATGCCCTGGACACGAGGTCAGAATGTTTTTTAGAAGACAGGAAGAAAAAGGAGGAGGTAGAAAGCTTGGTTTGTTATTACGTAGTCCGTCGACTCCAGAAACTGGGGCTTTAATGAAAGCACCCCCTATAGCAGTATCTCTTGATACAGTCGCGAGTATGGCAACGTTACAAACTGTCCTCCCTGCTGGGGCAACGCTGTTGATGCCAAAAATGAAAAAGTTAAGGGAATAAATTCTCCACAGTTAAAGAAAGGTTGAGAGGAGGCAGAACCACTGACCGGAGACACAGGAGAGCCCTGAGTGTGGTTGCTTTCCAGCAGACAGTGTAAGGCCCCGGTTTCACGTTAGGAGACTTTTGCAGCAATAGCAGCGTAACATATTGCCGGTGCCCAGTTTGTTGGGATGCTCGGTGGATGGAATTGAGGAAATGCTCCCTAAAAAGAAACATCAAAGAATATGCAACAGTGGAGACCAGTGGCACCTTTGGGGGTGTTTCACATGACTGCATATAAGTGTCTGTTTTGGGAGGAGATGAAACCCCCTGAAAAATGCCTGTTTCTCTGCCCTGGGCTGCCAAGGGAACCCATGGAGATGCCACGTTTGCTCTGATGAATCCCACCTGACCATCTCCATTACGTGTTTGTACAGAGCTAGCGCGGTAGATCCCCGAGCTGTGGCTCGGCCCGTAGGCAGGGTTCTCATCACCATAATCCTCCTGCGGTCATTTCATTAGCTTCGGTGATGAATTTGAGTCAACAGTCAATGTTCGTTGGCCAACCCCTAGGAATTAACCTCATTAAGCCGTCCTTGCTGCTCTTTTCTGCTTGCGGTGGTGCGAGATTGAGGAGTACCTGCTCGTTGCTGGACCTTCTCCTCTACCTGTTTACCATCATCCCGCTCCGCGGCCTGCGGGAAAGAGTTCACAGATTGGCTAAAATAATTTCAGAACTGTAACAACAAACCCTCATTAGTTTCTTAAGTGTACTTCTCATGTTGGGAATTTGGGAGATTAGATTTAAATCTATGGCAACATTTAATTTCATATGCACAGCAGGGTGGTTGCTGTAAGTGGAGGAGCGAGTTCATCCGCAGCACCAAATTGAATCTGGAAGTAAAATGCTTTTATTACCGCCAGCCTCACAGCAGTGTCTCTCCCCGGCTCAGATGAATCTTTCTTCTTTCCAAAGCTGCTGCTCTTCCACTTCATGTTCAAATCCTTCAGTCCAGCCTCCGAGCAGAGCTGGGAACCCAACAAAATTTGACCTCTCCACGATTAACTCTGGCCAGTCTATAGATACCTGAATCCATGGGGCAGCACCAGCAAAGCCATAGTTAAGACTGACTTGTCTTTACTTTTAAAGACACCCATTTTAGGCTCATTTACAGTTTCTTAGAGCTTCTGGATTCTGACAATATGTATTCCCAGGACTCAAAAAATTTAAGAAAACAGCATTCAGTCATTTTGGAGAGGGAAGATGAAGACAAAACACCCGGTCTGTCCAGAATAAGGAGAAGCGACGCCACTCGCTTCTGCCCAGGGCTAGCGTCAGTGTGGTGGGTGACAGCAGGACGCGTCGGGGAAAGGCTCGCGGGGCGCTGGAAGCACTCGCCGGGCTGTGCGAACCCGCCCGTGGCTTTCTGCGGGGCTTGCCCAGCAGCCGTGCTTCTGCACATCTCCCCATCGCCCTGCGGAAAGGCAGGATGCGCTGTGCATGCATGTATAATGTAGCAGCTCGCAAAATATGTTCTCCCATGGTTTTCTTTTTCTTATTTTTTTCTTTTCTTTCTTTTTTTTCTTTCTTTTTAAAGCCCCCAAACCACTATTTGCTGGCAGATTTTTGGCTGAAAATTTTTCTGAATTTTGCTGCATTTTTTTTGGCTGAAAACTTTTTGGCCGGGAGTTGCTAAAGACTTCCATTTTCAGCCTAAAATTTCTGGTTTGGGGCTGCTGGGTTTTGTTTGCTTGTTTGTTTTTTGGATGAAAAAGAGAAAATATTGTGGGGGGGGAAGTAATTTGAAGACAGAAGCCATTTCCTGCGAATAAGCTTACTAATAACCCCCATTCTGACTGCAAAAAAAATCTGATGAAAATCCTCTGTCACTAATATCTAACCACACTGCTGCTGGAGCCAGGGAGCCTCCTCCCTGCTTTTCATATTAGCATATGCAATGGCTTAGATCACTGCAAAGCTGCAGAGCGCTGCATTATTCAAGTGTTGGCGGAGGCAACAGAAAATGAGCTGTAGTTATAATGAATTGCCTGCTATGTCTTGTTTCTATTAATAAGTTTATTATAGCCTGAATGTTTGCTTTCGAGTGGCGTGGTTGGCACAGGCTGGGGGAGGAGGGATGACTTGGGAGCCTGGGTTGGATCAAGCACCCTGCTCCCACCCTGCCTTTTGCATCCTGGGCCCAGTGGTTTTGTGCTGGATGGAAGAGCAAGGCGATTAGCTGGGAAAATTTCAGTGAACTGGGTGTAAAACGCACCTGGGGGCATTTCCACCGAGGGACTGAATGGTGTTGCAGCGTTTTCCAGCTTTTCTTGGCTGGAAAGGGCTGGAACTCAGCTGGGGGGTGAACCCGACGCAGCCGAGCGCTGCGACGCGGGGGATTTGGTCCTCAGCCGCTCGGGAAGGGAGAGAGCCCTTTGCATCCCACCGCCGTCTGCGAGCCGCGGCATCTCTCCTGCTCCTTGTCGCTCAACATTTCCATTTCTCTGATTTTTTTCTCTGTCTCAAGGTGGGCCTTAATGTGCTGGTTCAGCGAGCAAACAAGTTTACCCCCGCCACCCGTCTCCTGATCCAGAGGTTTGTGCCATTCCCTGCTGTAGGTAAGAAACGATGCATTTTCTCTATATTCCAAGTGTCTGCTATAAACGTCAGTGCATTAAAGCCGGCAAAACAGCCAGCTAACTCCTGCCTTTGTGGTTTATGCTGGGGTTTATATTGGCTACGATTTGAACGCTTGGTTGTAGCGTTCACTTTGCAAGGAGCTGTGCCAGCGAAGCCCGAGTGCAGTGTCAAGCCGCAGTTTCCACTTTTAGGCAGCTGAAATAATCAGCGTTGCCTGATCGTAGGCCATCCAAATCCTCGAACTTTTCATTTGCAAGATACTGGTTGAATCTGTGTCAGATCAAATCCTTGAATCAGCACTAGCGCCGTTATATTTTTTTTTCAATGAAAAAAGAATGAAGTGCTCCTGTTCTGAATGCATAAATTTCTGAGAGCCACGGGTAAAACGAGGCTGAAGCGTGTGAACGTGAAGACTGCTGCTGGCTTTCCAGAGCATGAGATAAACAGTTCTGCAGCTTATCAGCGAGCTGCTCAGCATCTGAGGAGGGAAGGCACACGCTGGACTGGCCTGTGAATCTTTCCTGAATCCAGTGGCTACAGCATTCAGCAAATCATGAGTCATTTTGGCT
The DNA here is from genome assembly GCA_003342895.1 of Casuarius casuarius. NCBI lineage: Eukaryota > Metazoa > Chordata > Aves > Casuariiformes > Casuariidae > Casuarius > Casuarius casuarius. The sequence continues at coordinate 2,265,905 of PTFA01000076.1, read as the reverse complement.
GTGAAGAAATCTCCAGTGGTGTCAGGGTATTTGTTTTTTTTCTTTTTTTCTTCATACATGCATACATACATGTATGTATGTATTTTTATATATATATATAATATATATATATATTTAAAAGCCTGTTTATTTACAAAGTGCAAAGACATTTTTGTCCAAAGCAGGAAGGAAATCAAACAAGACAGGGTTTTTTTGCTTGCTCTTGCAGGTCCCTTTTCAAATTTGTTGTTAACTCAAAGCTTTTCCTTAAACTTTTTCTTTGCTTTTTTGAGGGCCACCTTCTCAGAGCTTCTTCTGAACGCTGTCTTATAGGGCAACATCACCACCCGAAGAGCATCATTTCCCACTCTGCTTTGCATGGCCCCATTTCTAGCTCCCCCAGACAAGTCTGATTTCTGAGTGGTTTAAAGGTCGTCTTGCCAGCTAGGAGACACTGCTGGCCTCGAACAGCTAGTGCAACTCCCCACGCCTAGTAGACCTCTCTGTAGCTGCAGTGCTAAAGCCATGGCTTTTGGGGACCAGGTTTATTTTAAAAGTGTTACCCAAGTGATTCCACTTCGTTGCCCGAATGCATTAGGTTCTGCGTGAGTTAATTTTATTCATTGGCTCAGGGCAGTGCAAAATAAATAGAGGGATGGCTGAGATTTCATAGTAGTCTGAGACTGGAGTGCTCAGATGAGACAGGCAATGACATCCTTGAATAAGCCACCAGAGCCCTTACACACACGAGCTGACTGCGTGAGATTTACCGGTACGCACAAATTCTGAGTCTGATCCCCTCCATATTTCTAAAGCTAGATCTTCAGTAGGACGGTCACTAAACTGCCTCTGAGTCAGATGCTTCCTGATGCTCCCTTGCCCACCCGTGCTGGTTTCAAGGATGGTTGTGGCATACGGAGTAGATGCAGTTTCCACGAGTCAGTGGTGGAGCTTGTTGCCCTGAGCCTCCTGCCTTCGGTCCCCAGGATTTGGGGACCTTTTTTCCACCAGTGAAGCAGCGGCATGTCCTTTCTGCAGAGCGGGGAGGACCCGGGGTCGTGGTCTGTAGTTTGCACTCGGTGCTTGTTTCCGACCACTCAGCAGTCACGTAACGGATCTGTGGATGTTGGTACTTCAAAAGTAACGTCAAAGCCAGTCCTGGTGTTTATGGGATCGTTTATCTGTTGATTCCTGTATCCTAGTGTCACAGATTGGTTTTGTTTTCTTGGTTTTACATAAGTCGCTGCAGTGTGGTATTTGATGAAGAACAGTAAAATACTCTATCCGCACCCAGAACATGTTGCAGAGCTCACTGATCAGTCAAGCTTCTCCTTGAATTTCCGTGGGTTTTGGTCAGTCCCTGTCTGGTCCCGCAGCCTGCCACTTTTGACATGTCCGTGACTCCTTCCCCCGCGAAGAGCCCACGCGAGGGGAGCAGCATCACAGGGCCTCGTGCCACGTGCTGACAGAGAGACGGCCACTGCTGGGCTCTGAGCCCTCTCGTCTTGGGGGAGATCTTGTGACTCCTTTCTTGCCTCCGTTTTTTTCCCCGTGCGCAACAGGAATGATGCTGTATCTCGCCTGAACTCTCTGACTGAAGCAGCAGTGATTCTCAGAAAAACCTCTAATGTCACAGTTTTGCTGTTCTTCCTGTTTCCAGTGTATTTTTAGAGGTTTTCAGCTTTTGATTTTTGTATTCAAGAGGGCACTGAAGGTTAGTACAAGACCTGCGAGGCGGCTCCGAGACTGGCTTTGCATCAGAGACGCGTGCGGAAGATCTTTGCCGTCAGATTGTTCTATTTTTGTACCAAGGTGTTAGGAGGAAGAGGTTAGGCTTGTGTCAGAATTGATTGAGGACCCGTAATTAATTTGTTTAGCCCTTAATTAATTCTCTAGTTCTTACTTTATTTGTGTACTGTCATGCTTAATTATGTGCCAGGACATCAGGAATCGTCCGACTAATTGCTGCTTTGTTGTTTTGAAAGCTGCAAGTTATTGCTTTGCAGACCTGGGCAGACTGTTTAATTAAGATGTTCCTGCCCATTACTTCTGGAACTGCCAGCCCCTAGGAAAAGGGCAGAATTTCCCCTTTTACACCCGAAAGGGCAGAAGCTGGTGTGAAGCTCTTGCTCTACTGACATACATACAGCTAAACAGCGTTTCCCCCTGCTCTTCGTCAACTCCCTCTCCCTAATCCACCGATCTCCAATGAGTTATGGTGGTTTGTGTCAGCTGAGACGCTGGTGGCATGTGTCAAACTTCTTACGGTCTCTCATCCCAAAGGGATGTGAGCGATGGAGACTTGGGGAAATGCAGCTACTGCTCAGGCGAGAGACAGCCAGGTCCCAGCAGGGTTTGAGAAATTTTAGGGAGAGCACAGGGTCACGCGGAGCAGAGATGTCATCGTGGGCAAGGGATGTACTCGCAGCCAAGAAGTAGGTTGCTCTTGCAGTGGGGGTAGCTAACCAAGCTGTGCTTTACCGTGGAAATGGCTAATGCTCTGCGTACGTCAGCAGCCGACTCCATGCAGAAAGGGTCCCTAGTGGGAGCTGGTGTTACATGCTCAATGTTGGCCACCCCAGCCCGTCACCTAGCTAGTGAAATTGTTTATTATGAGGGTTTTCAGTGCAGAGAACAAATCTGTAGGGTTTACTGGGAGGAGCTGTTGTGTTCTGGAGACTTGGTGTGTCCAAATTTGGAGAAGGGGCTTAGCCCTTACTCAGAAACGTAGGTAGCAGAGGGTATCTGTGCCCAGTATTGTTGTGAGAAACACAATTTACCTTCTTCTTCCCAAGCCTTACTGAGCTGAGAGAAGAGCTGACAGGAGGTTTGCTACAGGTAAAGGGCTTTGCCTTCTTCCTTTGCCTTCTGGCTTCATGGTGAGGCCAAAAATTGCAACTTTTATCTTTGTCCTGTTCTATCCCTTTGTTTGCTGGGGCAGAAAGAAGAAATTCCCACCCTATCAAAGGGCGACAGATACGTCACTCTGCTAGCAAAATCTTTGACACGTGAATTTTGCTTCAGAGAGGACACGGAGCAGGAGCCTTTTACTAGAGATAGCTATAATGTTATTGCAGGCGCTGTTATGCTGGGAGATCTAAACTTGGTTGAGCCTGCAGACTGCAGTCTCCACGGAGATTTTATGGCAGCTGTACCGGGGAAGCAGAGGTGGATGGTATGAGTTGCCCCGTGGCCTTGCCGTGCCGCTCGCGGACAGCTTCAGCCTCTCTTGGCGTCTCAAGCATCAGCAACCGGGAGCTGAATAAATCCTAGTGAGCAAGATGCTGAGTTAACAGACGGGAGTTGCCTTCATCAGACGAACCTTTGCAGTCCCGTTTCAATCCCACCCGAAATGGGCAGCTGCCGGTAGCAAGATCTTCCAGCCAGCTACAGATCCCAAAATAGGACAGCTTAATTTAAGCCCTCTCAGGCATTGAATTAATGCTAGCATCAGTCACCAAACACACTGCGGTCTATAGATACGTCTTTCAGATATCTTCCAGGTTGTTTAGTGCCGTGAATATATGAGGTATAATGTGGGCATGAACTGATCATAAATTGCCTGTTTAAACAGCAGAGAAGTCTCCAAATTCAGGCCAGGTATATGTAGCTGTAACTGCAGTAGTGTCAGAGGAACTGAACCCGCTTCCCTCAAGTCTGAATTTGGCGCTTTTGTGATTTTTGTCCGTGCTCTGTGGTCCCTCTCAGTAGCCATCCTGAAGGATTTTCCAGGGGAGAAGAAAATGCTACATGAGACATTGTGATTTTTAGGTATTAAAGAAGGAAAAGGAAATGTAGTTTGAAAAGAGGAGTGCAATAAAATCCTCAGCCGTGGAGGCTGGGTTTGCTCCAGGCTGAATTCCAGCTCCCAGGCTTGAGCTCTGCTTGGAGGCCGTTGAACGGATCATCAGAGCCACTGGAAGAAGGATTGGGCTGTCTCAGGATCTGTGGTCTGTGGTTACTATAGTGATAAAAATAAAGTGTTAATGCTTTTTGTTTCTGCCTCAGCTTCCAAAGGCGGCTTCCAAAGTCAGCTCAGCAACCGGAGAAGGGAGTGCGGTGCAATCACAGTGCTTCCGAACTCACTTGTCTGTTGAGGCATCAGATGAAATACTTGCTTAAGTGCCTTCCATAGTGAGAATGATCTTAAGCAGATGCTTAATTGCCTTAATAAACACTTAGTCATCTAAATCAGTGCTACCCAGTGAATGTACCAGGTGTGGGTAGCTGTCACTGGGCCATAATACGAAGATAAGGGATGTCACTGGCGACAGTGTCCTTTGTACTGGAGAGGTCTGTCATTAAAAAAGAAAATAAAAAACACACACACAAAAGAAAATTTTCCCCAAATTCTGAACATCTAATTTTCTATCCATATATTTATTTATTGTTTTCCATCTCTTACATTTGAAACCTCAATAAAAATCAAATATTACCTGTTACCTGCCATATTTTATGCTTTCCCAGGACTGTACTGAAGCAGAATGGAGGCAGCTAATAGAGTTGTTTGTCTCAGGCAAATGTGCTGGAATCAGGTTAGGAATTTGGGATCTCGGCAATGAATCCTTAAAAGGGTCTAGTGATTTTGAGAAGCATCTAGAGCTCTTGGGTGAACTTCAGGTCTGGAAACGCCAACAAAAGTCCCACAAGAGTCTTGTGCCAGTGCTTCTTGCCTTGACCAGACCACATTTATGACAGAAACAGCCTCTTCTGTCATGCTTTTGTCTGCTCGGTCTTGACTGATAGCTAGAAGGATGGGTAGAGAGAGGGAAAAAAAAAGGAAAAAAGAAAGGTGGGGGCTAAACTTTCTTTAAATGAAACGCCTGCTTTCTTTTTTATCTTGGATTAGTGAGCTGAAGGCCTGGTAACACAGATATTTTGATAGATGGGAAGAGTGGTCCGGTAGTTAGAAGATTAGCGAGAGAGACAGAGTGTGCGTGTGTGTATGTTCCTCTCCTTCGGGAGTGTAAGGAGCATTTGTCACCACAAATCATCTTTGATTGCCGAGAGCTGCGTTTGTATAGGGCTCACCCACCCACCACCCTCAAAAAATTAGACATTTGTTATATGACATGAGTTGAGATTAATTAGCGAATATTAACCCATCAAACAGCACAGAAAGACATTTTTGGAAGCAGTGGTACTGCAGCAGCAGTGGCTTTGCATTAGTTCTGGTTGGAAAGTTTGCAACAAAATGTTGTGGGTTTTTTTTTTCCTGGAAAATGCCATTTTGTCAAAAACAAAACTTTTGTAGAGATTTTCAACTTTTCTTTGGAAAATCTCTTGAAGGATAGGATGGGGTCTGGTGGTAAAGCGTCACAGAGAGTAGCCAGTGGGTCAGTAGTCTGGTGCGTGGTCCAGGTCCAAATTCCTCTTTCTCACTTGCACCTGGAGTACCCCGTTCGTAGGAGGACGAGGGACTTGAGGGCAGAAAAACCATGGTCATTACGTAGGAATAAGTGCACGAGATGGGGAGAGCAAGGCAGGCCAACTGTGTGTACCAAAACACGAGTCTTTGTCCTCAAACCTCTCAGCCTGCAGGACTTCGTGAGCAGTAGCATCCCGCAGCAGAGCGTATCCCACGGGGACGTAGAAACTTCTGTCCGGGCCCTGGAGGAGAGTTGTATGGGGGAAGGATATTCCTGAACCACAAGCCTAACGGGCTAAGAGCAGAATGTGGGGCAATCTTGAGGCTACCAAAGCCACAGTAAGGCTGAGCGAGGGTAGGGTTTTTAGGAAGGGCTCCAGAGCTGCCACCGCATCAGCTCTGAATTCCACGAATCCCAGGGTTACAGCCAGCTCAGGGGCTCCAAAAGAGGTGGCAGTGTCCTTTCCCCCAGTTCGTGCCAGCCATCTCCTGCACCCCCAGGCTCGTGCTCCTCACACTCATCCCTGAGCAGCTCAGCTCACTGGGTAGAGGAGCTGGGAGTATCTGGAAATGTTGGTGTCCTTTTTTGCCTCAACACATTTCTGACTGTGGCAGCAAATTCCTTTGCAAGTAAAAGGGAATGATCTTGATGTATTATTTTACCCCTCAGAATCACATCTGCTGCTCTGTACAGGGGTGAACCTTGACTTTCAGAAACTTCTTGGCAGGCTGATGAAAATGAAGCTGAAGGGGTGTCGCAGAGAGCACAAGCCTCCCATTTGGTATTGACCAGGGCTGCGTTGCTAATCATGGTGCTTTTCTCATCCTCAGCTAGTGCCAATATCTGCAACGTTGTCCTGATGAGGCACACAGAGCTGGAAGAAGGAATTGATGTTTTGGACAATAACGGAAACATTGTCGGATCTTCCAGAATTGCTGCAAAACACGTATGTACCTGTGATGTTCCTTGCAAGCACTCGACGTAAGCATATACACAACTGGCCTTAAGGCTCAGCAAATCCCACGGCTGTAGGAATCGATGACTTAGAAGCTAGAAATAGATCAGAGTAACCGATCATGCAGGAGGAATGCTGCAAAGCTTACTGCGCGCTTTGTACCCGCACTTGCAGTTGGGGATGCACAGCACTGCATGTGCTGCTGGACACAGAGTTTTAGAGGTGACAAGCTGGGGTATCGCTCTAAGTGTCATTTCTGAGCACTTGATCAAGAGCACATTATTTTAATCATAGAGGAGAGCAGAGTCTCCCATCTGAAATATTGATTAGTTCCCATTACTGTTCAAGGAGGTGCAAAGCAGAGTAGTTTATCTTTGGACCTGTTTGCTTTCGAACACGACATACCTTGTTTCCCAAAAGCATGTAAGTCGAGACTAGGTAGCTTTTTCTAAAAAATAGGCTACAGCCTTGGCAGAAGTTGGGGCTTCGTGCAGGAACAAGCTTGCATTATGCAGGTAAACCTGACAGCTGATCATAACGGTCTGAAAGTGTACAGATTCACATCAGAAGGATCCTGTGCTCCCCTAATGCATTCACAGCCTTAGGATTTCTTTGTGGAAACTTGTAAGCAGTTCATGTTGAATATGAAGCAAAGATAACTTACACCTTTTTCTAAATGAGGAAGACTTCATTTTCAAGCCGAGTAGCTTTTTAACCCTTGCCATGTCAAAATTGCCTTAACAATTGCCATCCCGAGCTTTATAAGGGTGGCCAGATGTTTTTATTCTTGTGCTAACACCTGGTTTGTTTTCGCCTGTAACCTTCTACTCTCTACCATCTGCTTGCAATTATTGTGTTTTCTTCCTTTTTACATAGTTTTGTCTCCTGAGCATCATCTGATTGTTTGAGGCATGTTGTTTGCAAGTGGGCTTTAATCTGAAATGTAAAGCATGTACAGAAGCACACGCCCAGGCAGAGGAGTTAATAATATAATGCTTGGCATTTCTCTCACTCCTTCTGTCCAAGGCTCTTAAGGCACTTCAGAGACAGCAATTAATGTACAGATTTACAGTCTTCTGCAAGAAATGGGAGATCTCTAATATATCTCCATATTGTTGTTTAACAGGGAGCTTAAAACAATCTGTTGAAGGGCTCAGAGACACTTATTTGAGCCAGTTTTCCTCACTTACATTACTGGCTTCAAGACCCTTCTTCCTCTCTCCATGCTAATGGTCTAGGAGAATGCAGACAAGACAAAAAATAAATGTTAAAAATGAAGGTACGTTCAGTGTCGTTTAGGTGGAGTTTAAGCATCAAATTTGGGACCCTGAGAACTTCCGCTCAGCTGCCATCTAATCCTGACGGTTCTTCCCAAATAGCGTAGTACCTGCTTTTGTAGCGTAAAATTTGGCAGGTCCTTAGCGTTGTAATCTGCACCTCTCCAAGACCTTCTCCTGTTTTGGAAGGTTTGAATGCTCCGAGTCTGTTCAGCATTCCCATCCAGGATGCTCTGCATGGGTCTCGCAGAGAGCCACGCGTACGGGCAGCACCAGGCAGGGACTGGGACTGCACATAGCTCAGCCTGCGCAGGGATATTTTACCTTACAGAACATGCCAGATAGCTGTTCTGCCTTTTTTTTCTACCCCCAGGCAGTACTAGCGTGTTTGTGTGGAAATAGGATATTTGAGCACTTTTGGTCACGTAGGTGAAATCGGGAAAGCTCGGTTATCTCTAAGATGTGGAGCCCTGTGCCCTGCGTTTGGGTCTGTTCCTCTGCGTCTGTGAGCAAACCTGGCTCTAGCCCATCCGTTGTAGCAGCGGAGCAAAAACAGGTTGTATACGAATAACTGATAGCAAAGTTGAAAATGGTGATACATTCATTCACATATGCAGCACAAGAAAGGCCAGCCAAGTCACTTCCGTGCCTACGCGTTGATTGCTCAGTGCAGGTACATCCTGAGATTCGTTTTAAATGTCTTGGGTTTGTTTGTTTGTTTTTCCTTTGCAGGCACTGCTTGAAACAGCCCTGACTAGAGTGGTCCTGCCAATGCCTATACTGGTTCTACCTCCAATTATTATGTCCATACTGGAAAAGTAAGTGTTGGGTAGTATGAAAGTGGGGGGGCTTTTCATGGGGAAGGGAGAAAAGGTCCTTCATAAGTGTTATTCATTCATATTTTTTAGCAGTTGTCCATCAAAGACAGGTTTTTTGCTTGCTACAATTTTCACGTCCTAACATCTTCGACCATTGTTGTAAATTGTTGAAGTGTTATACTGGTGGGGTTATTTTAAAACATCTTTCTGAGACTCTGTAGCAGTTTGAATAACCCTATTCTATAGGGTCAGTGTGAACTAAAACTCTCTGAATTCAGTGGAAAAGTATTCACAAGTTTCCAATCTTCTGTTTTGCAAACATTAGAACTGCCACATGGGGTCAGACTAAAGGTCTCTAGCATAATACTCTGTTACTGCCAGAAACTATCAGTGGATAAATAGAGAAAAAGAATAAGGACTGACTTGTACTGCTGGCTGCTTCTGTGCCCAGGCCAGGCTTCAACCTCGGGGTCCTGCCGCTGCCGTTTCACCGCCAGACCAGCTGCCAATGCACTGCATCGGCACAGGAGCTTGCGTTCAACCCGCGATCGGGAGCGTAGGGACGTACCGACCAGGCTCCGTGCCTGGACCCTCTTGGCCATAGCCACTGCAGGTCTTGTCTTCTGTGAACTTGTCTAGACCCTGTTTGAACCCCCCTGTGCTTTCTTTAAGTAACATCCTGTGGCTTTGAGTTACACAGATGATTACGCACAGCGGGGGAAAAGTACTGCCTTTTGTTTGTTTTAAACTTCTCTGACCGTTGAATTGGCAGCTTCCTTCGTCTCACCTTGTGGGGGACTGCGAAGAATTATCTCCTTTCACCTTCTCCATTCCATTCATGATAACAGGACCTCTGCCTTGGTTTTCTCCTTCCTACCTGTCATCTGTAGTCCTGGGTCAGTCCAGGATGTGCCTCCATGCTGACAAGAGGGAGGAGCGATGGAGCACTAACCTTCACATAGGCAGAAGTTTGCTTTCCATCGTTGTGTAAGCCAGAGTCCCTCTTGACAGATGTCTCCATGGAGCCCCAGTGGTCCTCCAGAGAAACCCTGCATTTCTGGTAGCGCTTCTGGAGAGTGGGTGGGAAAAGGCAAGGTTATTACCTCATGTCTAATTATCCCGTGTCACTGCTTTCTAACAGTGAAGAAACCCAAGAGCCGTGTGCATTGGCTGTTCTCCCCACTTTGTGTTCCTCCACGTCACTTGTTCCTCTGCCCAGGGGTGCTGTGAGCACTCACTGTTTGGAGTCTGGCTGGTGTGTCCTTACGGCTTCCTACTCAGCTGCCTCCTCGCATCCCATCAGACCAGCTCATGCGGTGCGAATGGCCCTCGCCGGGGCGTGGATCTCCCTGTGAACCTTGGGAGACTGATTACTGCACTGAAAGATGGGGGTGCTAAAGGCCTTGCTATCTTTGTCGTGGCAGTCAAGCTGGAAGCACTTTTTAAACAAACTTGTTGATAATGGCTGCTCTAAAGCACTCCGCTGACAAAGTAAATAACAATTAGGACGATTAGGTATTGACCCACAGCTCTGGTTAGCCTTGTTTGCTCTTGTAAAAATACCCTAGGGCAATTCCCTGTCCTTAACAGAGGGGTTGAGGTTTTTTCTGCAAATGTTGAGTCTCATTTTCAGTGTCTGAATTTAAAAAATATATACCGTATGTATCCCTGTAGCACCTAGAGTCTCACACCAAGACCAGCTCCTCCCATAAGCTAGATGTGGGGCAGAAGTATGGTAACAAACTCTGGTTTGGGAACTCTAAAGTAGGCATTTTCCACCCTTGTTGGCCAAGGCATGCTGTTTTCCTCTCATTTCTCAGTGGATTGTGGTGGTTTCCTGTGGCAAGGCACTGCCTTGGTAACACTTGCTGCAAGCCACTGCTTGGAGATGGCTGCTGGAGGAACACAGGCAAGAAGGGTAGCTTCCAGTCGCACAAATTTTGTGCAAAGCATGTGATTTTTCACTTCATGCTGTCCCTCGATAAAGCCTGCATCAGCACTGCAGCCTTTTCCTGCCCTGTGTCCCTGCCAGCCTGTGGTCCGTCAGCCAGGGATCTAACCTGCAAGACCACGGAGCTAAGAAAGCCCGTGGTGCGTATTGCACCGAAGTGAGAGATCGGGGCGATCCTTCCTGCAGCAGATGGGGTACGCACACCGACACCGTAGCACTAGCAGCACTTTTCCCATCATTTGAGGCATCAGATGCTTCCTTCTGTTGCATGATCTGATGTGTGTGGGCTCAGGTATAAGGGGAGGTATAAGTAAGGTGGAGAGGTCTGGGTTGGTGCTATTAGTCCAGCTTTACAGGCTGAGGATGGAGGGGAGGATGCTCCATGAGAGAATCACTCAGGCGTGACTGTCCCTTACTCTGCGATACCTTGCTCAGGGCTTGCTCGACATCATGTGCAAGAACAGGAGTTGTCCTCTTTCTTGGACCCCAGCACATCAACAGCTTCCGTGCTTTAAACTCAGATGCATGATTCTAGTCTTTATAATCCCATCAAAGCTGCTTTGCTGTTATCAGTCTAAAGGACCTCTGTTTTCGTCTGTCCGCATGCCAGACACTTAAGAAATGCCACAGTTTTGTGGTATTTCCCACCACAGAGATCTTTCTTTCAGTCTTTCCGTTGCATTAAGGCCTTTCACCAAAGTGCCTGTGTGCGTCACTGCTTGCTTAACAAGGCCTGTGTTCCAGTCAAGCTGTATCTTGGCGATTAGCTCATCCAAGAAAGATCACCCCGGAGAACAAACTATTTTATGCGTGTAATTCAAAGGCTCTTTACTATTCTGGTTATCAACATAAGCACACAAAAATCTGTATGTGCAAAAACAGAGTTCATAGGATCCAAGTCAGTGAAGGATTATCTCCAACAGGAAGCACTGAGAACCATCATGGGTCTTGCTAAGCATCTGCAAGCTTAAATAAAACTATTAGTAAAACTTTCTTTGCACTTGTGAGCATCATAACTTCTGTTATAATAGGATGCAGTTTATTCAGTGTAACTATCTCCATGCAAGAGTGCTTGAAATTAATTTTGTATCTGTCAAGCAAATGTGGAAATACAGCAGGTTGTCCTCGAAAAGTCATCATTTTAACTGATAGGAAGACCTACTTAAGGTTTGGATGAGAACCCTTTTCTTCTCACCTCCCCCAAATGAGGTTCTGCAGATACAAAATGTATGGGCAATGATTTTGTCTGCCTAAATTCTACTTAGAACTTTGTACCTGCTGCTTTATTTTTCACTAAATACCTTTGGGTTCCTGGAAGCCTGTCAATGAGCAACAACAGGTATAGGGAACGAGGTGAAATTTGGCCACAGAAATAGAGGTTGTGGTCCAAAAGATGCTCATGTGCCCATTATTGCTCTAGGACATGGAACCATCCACCTGATGTGGAAAGCATCCTTTTCCATATCTGAGGGATTCAGAGTCCAGATACTGACCCATAGATCCCTTGCAATGGTTACCAAAGGACACAGTGAGAGGCGAAACTGGATTACATTTCAGGAGATACAGGAGACGCTCAAGGAACCCAAAGCAGCGTACACACAAGTTATCTGCGAGGCAGTAGCCCAAGAGAGAGTTTGAAGCAGGAGTGTTGCAGGTTAGTTCAAAAACAATAAAAAAATTAAATCTGTCCCGGCCAACATTGCATATTTCAATTTTATTTTCCCAGTTTGATTGGGGAGGGGGCTGTGAAAAGTTCAGCTTTTTAAATTTAGTGCAGTTTTAGTTAGACTAGGACTTTTAAAATGAGAATCATATCAAGGCATGTATTATCAATTTATTTATAGAAGTCCTGACAGTATCTATAAATGAGAAAGATGAGGGTGACAGCTTATTACTTGATGGCTGGAGATCTGGAATCAGAAGTCGCAATCTGGATCCTGCATTCGAGGTTGTGGTGAAGGAGGAAAGCGACTCTCCTGTCTCGTGTAGAAGTCCAGGTGTAAATGGGTGACAGCATTGAAGTTGTGTGGGAGTTGTACCACCTGAGGAGCAGGCTGTGGTGTCCCAGCAGAGGTTTTCAGATTTATAGAAAACCTGCTCCATCATTTTTGTCTCGATATTTGAAAAGTTTTATTTTAAGTGGCCAGTTCCCGGTCGTCGTCTTTCCACTTGGATCCAGGTCTTTCCTCTCTCTCAGCCATCTCTCCATCTGCATGTTTTAACTCCCCCAGCTGCCTCTCTCGTCTCTTGTGCCATTTTTTTCAGCTCTCTTGGCTTCTCTCGTCTCTTTGCCTGCTGTGTATTTTAACTCCTAGGGCCGCCTTCTCTGCTCTCCAAGTAATTCAATGTTACCTCCCACTGCTGAGCTCCGTAGCGTTCCATTCTTTCCCCATGTTTCATGCATTTCCTGCTGCTTGGACGCTCTGTTGAAGCAGCTAACATATAGAATCAATGTTTATTTTGAGACTACATATGCCATGCGGGGAACACGGTGTCAGTTATTTTGTGCAGATGTATTCTCATTTAAGTTTTATAAATAATATCTATGTTGGCAACTTTAATACAGAAAAATATTGGTTTCACATCATCTCTAAGATGAAGAAAACTCATCTACAGAATGTAGCTGACTTTAGAGCAGACAATGGAAACTTCATTGCAACCTTTCTACGTGATAGAGGTGCAGGAACAATTACATCCTTTGCATTAAGTTGGACTTCTTGTACCTCATACATTTTGTGTTATTCAGATACTTGTGCAAATCCTTTTATCTGATAGTTATGATGGAATTTGAGAAACAGCACAAGTTTCCTGGAGAAAGCACCAGCCATTATCCAAGCCTTCTCCAGTAGTCTCCGTCCAGCTTCCTACTTCTTGCAGAGTTGGAGCCCATCACCCAGATGGTCTTTTTGCAGACCACCGAGGCTGTCCAGGTCTGTACGTGCAAACTCGGGTTCCCCTGTAGCCTGAGCTCTGTGGTGGGAAGAGTCCAAATTCAGTGGTACCAAGTTCACATGGTCTGGATAAGTGGTGGACAAGCCAGCCGCAGCTCAGCCCACCACCAGTGTCTGCTGTGGATGCTTTCGACTAATAGCTAGCAGTGGGGACCGGACAGCATAAGTCACAAACCCTTTATCCGTAAGCCTCTTCCTCACCTTACAATAGAGGCAACCTGAGGGTCTGAAGTGCAGAAGGCCTGAGGATGAGCTCCAAGAGCTCATGTGTGTCAGGCTAGACAAGGGAAGGCCACAGAGCCGACTGTGCCAGTTATGGAGGGGAGATAAAGCCGGAACTGTTGGCAGGGGCGAGAGCTGAACGAGAAGCAAGGAGCAGAATGGTTGTGTCCCTGAAAGAGGAGCTTTCCTACTCTTTCTTCATCTCCACGTCATCCTGATCTTGAGGCTTGCAGAGCTGCTAGCACCACAGTATGTCAGCATCCTCGCACACCAGTTGTCAGGGCTGTTTTCCCATAAAGCTCATAAAATAAGGACATTTCAGAGCTGCTCTGGCATAGCTAAGTCAGGCTAACAGTATGAAGAGTTACTCTCTTGATAGATAGCCAATGCTCAGCCCATGGCCCGGTGATGGTAGAAGGGAGCTTTCTTCAGCTTAGACCTTGTTTTTCACTGCAGAAATGTATGTGAAGCAGGAGGCTCTCCTGGACCTTGTGTTCATGCCCTTTTGCTGGAGATTTTCTCCTTGCAGCAGTGTTTGCAGAACGCTTCCTACCACTGCTTTTCCTCCCCTTAAGTGCAAAGTCGCTCTGTCCGGCTAAGCCTGCAGTGAAGTTTGTTTGAACTAAACAGCTGACAGCAGTGACACCTTAAATTGTTATGGCTGTTACCAGAGTAAACATTGAAACTGCTCCCTTAATTATGTCAATCAAGCAAAAAAATACCCCACCCTCGCTCTGTCTGCATCCGCTCGGTCCCTGGAGGGGGCACTGCGGGAGCAGCCGGAGCAAGAGGTGCTCCCTCGGGTGGACGAGGCCCTGGAGGACAGCGGGTCGCCGGCCGGGGCTACTGACCCGAACGCTGCTCGCTAGAAGAGCCGGTTTTCGTGCAATGCCCTGAATGAGCGAGGAAGGCTTGCCGGCTCGGAAAGACCCTCGGGAGACAGCAGCGGGGCAGCCCCGAAGCAGACGATGGCCGCAGGTGGAGCGACATTGCTCGCTCTGAGCAGATTTGGATTCGGAGTGAGTCATCTGGGATGAGACAGTAACGCCAAACTGTTTTCACAGCACAGGGCCTTCGGATATCTGGGGCTTTAGCCTCCGGTGCTTTTCTTACCCCGCCGGCATCGTCGGCGTCTTGCAGTGTATGTATTAGCTTTGAACCTGTTTATACCAAACACTACAGAAACCCCACAGAATCTGTCAGCTGGGAGACTTTGGTTAACTCCTGTCATATTTAGTTTAGCATCTGACACCTCCTTCTAGACAAATACAGCTCTGGTTCACTGAACCTGATAACTCCTTTTTAGTACAGCAAGTGACTTCCATATGGAATAAATTACAGTACCTCTTGAAAAACGCCAGAGGCAGCTGCCAAATTATGCAAAATTTAAACCACTAATGAACAATGTGATGAAAGTTGAATGAAGGTGTATTTACAAGATCTACAACACACTGTCTCTGTGGAGCAGATGTACTGTCTGTACAAGTATGCGTGTGTCTGTGTATATACCTACGTACATGCACATTCATACATATTTAAACGTTACCCTTAAGGTCTAGCTGTTTTAGGTTTATCTGTTAACAGTAAGTGCTACCTAAGATCAGTAAGCCGGAAGGTCCCCAACATGCTACTCTCTTATTTCTATCTGCCAGGCAAATTTCATGACAGCAAATTACAGAAAGAATAAGCGTTAGGGGATTTGAAGAAGAGGGAAGAAATGAATCTTAAAAAAAAAAAGGGGGTGGGGAGAAGAGAGACACAGGGAGAAGAGAGTATTAGGAAAAATGCGTGTTCTTGTGCATCCAAAGAACAATATATAAACATTAATCATTTGTATTGGTCTACTACTGTCTTTCTGCAGCCTTCAAGCGTAAGACCTCATCTTGGTGCAAACCTTTCAAGCCCACGTGTCCCATTTGAATGCCAAAGTTTAGTTCATCAGAGCCTGGGCAGTTCTGTCCTGTGGACAGGGCAGTGTCTAAAACTACTTTTGTCATGTAAGAATAGCTCTGTTTACTTGGGCAGAAGGACTGCTAAGATAAGGTAATATTCACCTGCTTGTGAGTATAGCAGTCTGGTTCAGAAGATGCTAATGGCCAAGTTGTGCTCTTAGGAGGATCTAAAGGTCTAGACCTCCACACCCAAGATCTAGCCCCCAGGTGGAGCACACACTACAATGCAGTAGTATAAGTCACTCTTCGACAAATGGAAATTTGTTTTGTTTAGTTATGGTTTGCTATAATATAACACTTTGCAATTAAGCCATTAGGAAACATCTAATCATTCACTTTCATCGGGAAAGGGAGGGTCGTGGGTGAAAGGAGATGGTTTTTGGTTGTATTCGACAGGTAACAAAATGCAGCATAGAATAATTAACTAAATTTTCTTCCAAGATCTGTGTCGTAAGCAGGGATCCTAGGGACCAAAGAAAAGTGACCGCTCAACTGATCATGAGTCATTTATTCTGAACTACACAAATTTTAGAATCCGAATCCCAATTAAGACATTACACTACATGTGTTAATTAGTCCCCTCCCCCTTTTAAATCAAGCCATAACTCTTCTTAATTAGGAGGTTAGCCACTGTAATTTGAACTGGCATGAGTCTGAAACACTCCTGGAAGTCACACCTGGAGGCTGTACCACGGATCATTTTAAATTGGTTTAGTTTTTACTTGGGTGATTATAAGGTCCCCAACAGGGCAGTAATTAAAGAGGGTGCAGCTTCCAAATTAAAGTGTCGGGGTGGTATAAGCAGCGATGTCTTGGTTCTAAACTGTACTCCAGGGAGGCTAGAGGGATGCTGGTCTCGTGATTTTTCTCAGCAAGGGCTCTAATGGATCACGACGTTTTAAGCATAAGAATAGATCGGTTCCAGCAATTGACCCTCTGCATCCCAGGGACTAGTCGTCACAGGTCATTGCTGGCAAATCTTGAACGTCTCATGTACAGAGCAGCAGTCTGCAAGTGCAGTTACCGTATGGAGCAAGGAGGCCTGCTTCCCTGACCCGGATGAAACACAGACTTCTCCAGGGGTCTTTTAGCTTAAATCATGTTCTGTTCAGAGCAAAGTAGCCAAATACTGGAGAATAGAAGCCTGGCGTTCACGGTGCAAATTGTTAGCATCGATTCTGAGTTGCTTATTAGTGAGGAGTCAAGATATTGGTGGAGTTAACGGTCTGGATCTTGCTTTCCTGGTTCTCCTTCCCCGCTTCCACCACACCTTCTTGAGATGAAGACGACCATTCAGCAGTCATTGCTAGCCGAGGGCAAAGGGTCTGGATGTTCAGACACACACACACAACGTGCAGCAGGGTAACGAGCTCCCACACATTAGCTGCTCCCCATCAGCTGCTCGTAGCCTGCAGGAGACGTGAAGCAGATGGGGGTTGAGGTCATCTGTTATCTTGCATTTCCGGCAGGCTCAGGCTGCCCGGGGAGATGGTCCTCCAAAATAACCTCTGTGTGTGCGAAAGCACTTGGGTTCGGGGCCGGCAGCATCCCCCGATGTGGAAAGGTTGCTTAACTCCTTTTGGCTGGGGACCTTGTGAAGGGCACACATTTGACTAGAAACGGTTTTTAAAATCCAGTAACGGGAACCACAGTGCTGTTCAGTGGTTGGTGTCATCTGATCATGATTAGACCTTCCCTGCCCGGGAGAGCTCCTCTGTTGTTTTCCCAGGGGAAAGGCATTAGCTAGGAGGTTTCTGCCCATGTTTGATGGCAGGACACCTCGAGGCATCGGCATCCTCTAGGCACTGTTGGTCAGGCCAGGGAGTGGAGAGAGACACGCTGGGTCTAAGGCAGGAGCCGGTGGCCCACTGACTGGTCCGGCTGACTCTGTATTGCTAAAATATGCTGAATATTTGGACAAAACCCATTATCAAGCTGCTCGCTCTCTTTAGTATTCTCAGTTGTTTCAGATTGGTGGGAAAAAATTGAATGACGGGTGGCATTTTGGTGAAAATAACTCCCCAACAAAGCCCTCAAGGATCCTGTTTTTCTCTCTAAAGCATCCAGTTCACACTCATTCGCAAACTGTCTGACGTCCTGTATCCTGTAACATGCTTAAAATACCAGCTTCTATCGGGTGAATGTTGTCCATGTCATTCAGTGTTAATTGCATCATTAGGGTCACTTAATGGGTCATTATCAGAACTTGACCTTGCAGATATCTTTAAGCGTTTGCTGTTAACACATCTTAAACTCATAAATATCCCCTGAGGACAGCTAGTGTTAAAACATCCTTATCACCCACTCTAAAGATGTTTGATTTTTAACAAATTAAGATATCGTCAAGTTTGCTACTTTATTATGCCATTAACTAAGTCAGACGCCTTTTTCAGCACCATTCTGTTACACAAATGACAAAGTCCTCCATGAAGTTTGTCTCTCAGGAGCCTGGTTTCCTTCTGCTCACTCAGCATCATCTCCAAAGCCTTAATACAAGCAACACCTGCATACATCCACATCACCTTGTGTATTGTTTACTCCAGTGTGAGACTGGTTTGAAATGGGGGGTGTGTGTGTGAAGCAATCCTGTTTTAATTTGGGAGAACTGAGCACTGAAGTTGCTTATGGCTGTGTAACACCACCGGGTGGAAAACCAGAGTGTGCCGTGCGGACAGGACTGCCCTGGGGCTGGATCGTGGTCTTCTATCGGTGAACCTGTTCTTATTGCTAGGATGACCCACAGAGAAGGATCCTAGATGACATGAAGAAAGGCAAGAACATGATCCTTTATTATTCATGATCTGTAAAATGAAGGGCTAGAGTCGTAGGTCAGGCTGAAGATCTGGTGTCCGCACAGGTTTTAACACCAGTTGGGGTGAAGGAAGCCAGCGGGTGTGAGCGAACGCTTCGGATGGTGGCATGTGCTAACGTGGGCTATGGATGGGCTAACACAGCCTTTTCTTTACAGAACGTCCCTCCTGAGGTCCCGTCCCCGGATGATTCTCCCAGTCCAAAGCCTTGTGTGCCTCGCTGCCTTTGGCCTGGCCCTCCCCTTGGCCATCAGTCTCTTCCCGCAGATGTCCGAGGTCAGTACCCGTCTGGGCAGTACTTGGGGATATCTCAAAGCTGCTTACCAATACCACTGTTTTGCCTTCCTAGATAATAGTCAGCACTTTTTTTTTCTTAATGAGGCAGCAGAGACCCATCGCAGTAGCTCAAAGGAGGTAAAACCATAGGAGCTCTTTACTTTTGGGTAAATCCCACAGTAAGAGTCAAGGGAATCCATGCTGCTCCTAGTTAGCCATACGCAGGTTACGTTGGCTTCGAAATAGGAAGGGAGAGGGGGCACACTACAAATGGGGTGTTTGGTATGTGAGAAATGTGCCGACAGCAGAAATCAATTCTTCCGTTGAATGTTTCATTTGTATTGGGCTCCTTCTTTTGTGGATGAAGTCCGTGCCGTCTCCTGCATTTGAGTAAGTGCAGATTCACTGGGGAGGGGATGGTTATGTTAGTCCCTCCCTCTTAACACTTGCTAGAGTAGCATAGATTAATATCACACGGCTTTTCCCTAACATTAGGCAGCGCTTGGTGGGATATACCTTTCCAGTGAGCATGAAAGAACTGAACAGAAGAATCTTTGTTCCACCTAGCAAACCTACTTTTAAAGACATAAGGAAGGGGACTGCATGATCCTCCTCCCTTCCATCACATCCTGTGTTCTCCCCGAGCACTGATCTGCTTCAGACCTCTCCTGTACAGAGGATGTTCAGCGTGTAAAGTAATTAATTATAGCACCAGGGAATTGCGGGGCAAACGAGTTGGAATAAGAAATTGCTGAAAGTATATGATGATAACGCACTGCCTGCCTGCTCTCCAATCAGAAAAGTGTCTCAGCTGGCACTGTGGGTGACTGTTTCCTCTTCTAGTGATGTCCAGGTCAGATGCGGTCAGATCACAAGTCAAGCGATGTTTGTGTTTCTAACTGATGACTCTTGCTGTGAGAGTCAAGCTGGGCTCTTCCTGTCTTTTCTGTGAACGTGAGCTTAGTCAGAACAGAGCTGCATCAGCCACAACGTGGTTCAGCTCCTGCTCTCCCAGGACAGTGTTGTTTCCTTGGTATTAACGTAGTCTGTCCATCAAGCAGACAGTCATAACGGGATACACATTACGAGCAGGTGTACTTTCCTGGAGTTTCTTTGAGGGTTTCTGCCTTTTCATCTTCTAGACTGTCACCCCAAAGTCACAGCCTGTGGAGCAGGGGTCACTGGGGCTTTGTGCTCTACGCTGCATTGTCGGTGCTTCAAAATAATACTTTCTCTGGGTCTGAGTGAGTAGTTTCCAGGGAAAATCCCTACAATTCTGCACCAAGCAGATACTGCATCTCATGGCCACTAAAATGCAAGAAGGCAGATAGGATGGGAATTCTGGAATGGAGCTGTTAAAGGGAACAGGCAGAAGGGCTAATTGAATTGCTTATGCCTAAATTAGTTGAACAAATTGTTAAGGTGTATTTTTTTTTTTAAGGCATTAATTTCAATCATTCAGTGTTTGGAGATTTGCAGATTGTAAACCAAGGGCGGATCACTGTTATAAAATGATAAAACCTTTGTCAAACAGGGCACAGGACTTTAATGGTGTTCTTTCTGCTTGAACTGGAACAGTTGATCAGAAATTGGTATCACAGTCTTTGCTGTGTTATTCCACTGGTTAATTCCGTTTACTAGTCTGAATGGGTTTATCCACAACTTCTCGCCAGGCAATCTTGTTGTACACTTGTCTGCTAGACTGAAAAACATGTTATGAATTTTCTGTTGTCCTAGCTGTTTACAGGCTGAGATTAAAATTGTCCCTTAATCTTCTCTTTAGGAAGCTGAATATATCTCAGTCTTGGAGGCTCTTGCTAAAACACAATTTCTGAAGCTTTAATGATTCACATTGCTCTTCCTTAAACTCTTTCTAATTAGTCAACATCCGTTTGGGGTCATTTACATGAGAACCAGACACAGTATTCAAGTAAGAAGTTGTGCGCAAGTACCAGTTGCAGGGGCAATGTGATTGCCTACTCCTACTTGAGTTCATACATCCACAGAGCGTGTTAGTCATTTTGGCATGAGCTCATGCCTTGGCTCATGGTCTATCAATTATTTACTGTGTCCTCAAATTCTGCTCAGAGTTTTTGGCTATGAAGGGCAGGGGAGTATTTCCCGGTCCAGCACTCATTCAAGGTATATGCCCAGGGTATGTCCGAAGTTCTTGTTGGAAGGATATATCATCCCCTTTCCAGGGAAGGGAACTGCAACACGCACCACCAGAAGGTAGCCATGGCCTTTCCTGACAAGTCCCCTTTCAAAATAATCATGGAAGCAGGACCGTGGGATTTACCACTGAGCTCGTTTACCCCCAAGTTTACACACTGCCACTGTTCCCCCAAAAGTGTGCCCCATGCTGTAAGTATGGTCCTTGCTTCCAGAAGCAACTTTATGTTTGACCACAGTGCGATGCACGTTGACTTCCTTTCCACAGATGACTGTGTGATCCAGGTGTCCCTGTACCAGTGACCTGTGCTCTTAATTATTTGCCACTTTCCCCCACTTTGTGTCTTCTCAAACTTTTAGCAGCAGCTATTGTGTATTTTTTGCCTTGTCATTGGCAACACACTTTTAATAGTGTTGGCCGAACCAAACTATTCTTTCAACATAGACAGGAAACTTGCCCGACAATTCCTTTTTGAAATTTAGTTCATTTGCAGTATTTTCTGTAGGTTCACCCAGCATCACCTGAGTCTCTGAAATAGTGCCTGCTCAGGTCAGCAGGAACTAATGGTTTGGTACCAGAATCCGAGGCATTCAGAGCTAAATACTTTCTCAGAAAATTTGGACTCTGCAAAAATAACTTTCCTTGTCTTAGGTTCTCTAGCTATAAAATGAAACTCAGAGGCCTTTCTGCCTGTTTTGGTATAGTCTGAGCTTTATGGGTGAAAGATATGCTATAATATGTAGTGTTTGATATTTCAGCTTGAAAAATTGTGTTGATGCCAACAGCTGCATGAATTCTAGCGCTCTCTGACACAAGGGAAGATTAAGGTCTAGCTTCCTTCAGAGAATATTGCAGGCACCAATACTGAAACCAATGCAGAATCACTTGGAAATGACCTTCTAAAAGCAGATGAAATGTTATCTGCAGTGTAAACATGAATCAGTGCTGATTAGTAGATCAAACAGAATGATGTGCTCTCTGCCCACGCGTCATGTCAATGACGAGAAACCATTACAGCCGGTGGTTTAGCTCATTAACTACTGGGGTCTCAGCTCTGGTCAACTGGAGTTATCTCCGCTTGCACAGTTGGACCTTTTGAAGCCAAGGAATCGGGTTCTCTAAAGCCCAATCGAATCAATCTTCCAATTGTATTTGCATTCATTTTAAGTGTGTGTATGTGTAAAGGTGTTCATCCCATTCTGCAGAGTCTCATTGAGACCTCCTCAGTGGTCGCTACTTTGGGGCCATTGAAGTGAGCAGAGTAAGTGATTTATCTGAAACAATCTCTTTAAAACCATTTCTTCACAGTCTTGGATAGGAAATCTGATTTTCATTGCAAGGAGCATCTCTCAATGATCGTGTGACTTTTTGATCATTCATCACTGATCCATGAATGCATCAGACAACCAAGATAATAGACTTTGCCAAATGTCTGGAAATCGACCCTGTTCCAAGTGTTCTCCTTCTCTCTTTGTATATAAATATAGGTATGTATGTATACATCTATTTTCTTTTTTCATAACTGCAGTCAGTGAAGCAGCTATGAACATAACACTACTGAGATGATGCTGTTGTAATGAGCTCTACCCAGGGAGTAAATTATTAACAACAAGAATGTGATAGGCGTGTTCTGCTCCAAAAATATGATTATGGTCTGAAGAGCAACCCTTTAAGGAATTGTAAATGAGCCAAATTATGCCCTTAATCACACATTCACAGTCCTTTTTTCTTTAGTCAGGGAGCAAATGCAAAAGCTGATGTGTTACTAAGCTCTGGTTTTAGCACTGGAGCTTGACTGTCCTCCTTTGATCCACTCTCCTAACAGGGGTTCTGAGCATGCTTCAAACTTACAATTAGTTTTCAAGCAGAATTAAAGCCTTGTGATAGATTTAATAAATGTCCCAGAGAAATGCGGCCACCAAATCATGCGCCACGAAAATTCTCCTCCCCTGTCTTGCCAAATACCTACTTTCCACTTATCTGTAAAAAAGGTGGGTTTTCTTGAAGGTTAGTGGAGCAGGTAACCTGGATGTATTTTTAGAACCCTACTAATACTAGTGAAAGAATGGGCCAGCCTTGCTGTGTCTGTGAACTTCATGCCTCAATGCTCCCCTGGCCAAAAGCCTACAAGACACATATCACGCAGCTTGGAGAGAAGAGGAGAGGGAGAACCCCAGGAGTGAGTCAGAGGCAGGAATTGGCTCCCTGGGAGTCCCATGTTTGATTGTGGGTGACCTGGCAATGTGGGCACTGGCAGCCCCTCTTGGCTCGCTGCTTCTCACAGTTGGGGAGCAGCCTCAGACCAACATGGTCCTGTTATTGCTTATGTGATATCCTGGCATGGAAGCCCCATTTGAACTGCTGATGGGCTGATGCAACTCAAGAGCCACAGTTTCACCACCCTCCTTACTGTCTTTGATTCTGCTTATACATCGCTAACAATATACATCACTATACATCAGCTGTAGCTGCTTCAGAGTCAGTGGAATTATACCTGCTTTAAGGCAGCATAAGAGAAATTATAACCCAGCTCTGACTGTGTACAGAAACATCACTATGAACTAAATGAAAATCGCAGAGCTGACCCTTCGCATGCTGGGAAAGATAACGCGTCCAGACCTTCGCTTGGATTGGTATTTAGTCAAACTAAGACCTCATATTTTCCTTGATTTGGCACAGATGGAATTCGCTTTACTGTCTACAAGTGTTCTCCAAAATTACAGCTTATTTCTAGGTGTTATGGTTTTGAAGATAGCCTTAAAAAATAAAAACCTAGTGTCAGCTGTAAAGACGTGGGTCCCTGAATCTGAGCAAACTTCATATATTGAGAAATATACTTTTCATCCCAATAGAGTATTAACTCCAATATCTAAATACATCAATATGCATTAAATAATTCACTACTGTTAAGTTTAGAAGAAACATCTAGTTAATGCATTTAGCCCACAACCTGAAACTGCCTCCCAAGCCCCCCAGGGAATCTCTTTTCTAGCCGCCTATCCTACAGCATCCCCACTGACAACTCCTACTCAGTTATGCACTGCCAATAGAAACAGCTGTGACAGTTCCAAACTGAAAATGGGACTTGTGTAAATTAAATTCAGTGTAGCAGCAAAAGAAATAACCATGGGGTTGCTCCACTGATTTTCCACTCTTTGGTCCCTCCTCATCCAGAGCATTCATTTTGCAGCATCAAAGAGGATGCTATTGGACTTGCAGGGTGCTGCAAACCCACAGAAACCTGCTCATCCCACACCCAGTACGCTGAGTGGTGCTGATAAAGAAGGATAAACCCAGGTGAGAAATGGAGCTGAAGCATCTGTGGCAGGAGTTGATGGCAGAGAAGCCTTTGCACTGGCTCTGTTAATACACATGCCCTCATCGCAGGTTAAGTTTAAAGGGCCTTCGTAGCCGGTTAGGGCAAAACAAGCCATCTTCCGGAATTAGGCTGATTTCAGCTGAAAGCCTTTTCTTAAAAATAATCTTCCTTTTGGATCTCCAGGACAAGGGGAATAAACAGCCTAAAATCCAAGGCTGAGCTATTGTTTTCCAATCTGTTTTAGCCTTCATCTTGTTGGCAGGCTGCTTTAGAAAAGCAAAAGGTTAATGAGCCAATGTGCAGTGGGATTATTGCAGTAAAGATGACAGTGAACCAGTAATTACTAATTAGATGCAGTTTAACAGGAGGAACAAGTGAAATCTCCTCTTCACCAACTGTCAATAATTAGCAGATTTGGTGAGGTTGAAATGTGTCCACAGTTAAAAGGCTGATTTTTTAATGAAATGGCACTTGACAAAAGAGCTGTATGGAGGTCACAGCCATAGCCCTCGAGACGCTTCCCTATACCATACTTAGGAGGGAAATCAGATGCAAGACAGCAGGGGGTCCCCATGAAACCATTTCTCCCTTGGGATTACATTGCGCTGGGGGAGGGGAGCAGGAGGGATTCTCTGCAGTAATTTTGTCCAACTTGGATGAGAAGCAAAGGAAAGGATTTGCCAGCTGCCACAGGGAAAAATGTTTGAGAAGTGAGAAGTTCTGTGGATTTCTTTGCTTCTGGGTCTGAGGAATGGTTTCCTGAGAATCTGGTAACCTAAGTGTGCTGTCCAAAGTCTACCCTTGCGATGGAGATTGATCTTGAAAAGAACTGCTCTTAGGACAGAAGGTCCTTAAGGACTTGTAGGAGGCTGGATCTCAGTTGTATGTGTCTCCAAAAGATTGAAGAAGATTGTGACTACAGCTGTGCCCCAAGGCTTTGGTTTCCTACTGACACATAGACTGGACACTCCATCGTTGACTTCTGAGGCATTAAGGAGTTCCTCCAAAATTTCTCTCCTAGGTGCTGATGCAGTTTTCCCTCTGAATGTCAGCAGAAGCTGGCAAATAACTAGCAACATAGGCAAGACTCTTTATTTTCAGTGTGGGCTTAAAATGTGTGGCTGACCTGTGTAAGCTTGCTTAAGTTCCATGTAACTCTTTTTACTTGAGTAGAAACCCAGCAGGATTTATATGATACTGAGTGATTGGATGCTAATGTGGTTCACGTTGGACTGGAGAGAAGAGCTGTAGTATTTGGAAATGTGCTGAGCGCTGATCTAGGTTTCAGGTGGAAGATGGTGCAAAACAAGGTTTGTGTCTGGCGATTTGGTTAAGGATGGACTCAACCTATCAGAGGTTGGAGGACAAATAAGTGACCGGTTTATTGTGAAGGGCAGCACGTAGTCCTGCACTTGAAAGGAGAAAGTAATGGGAGAGGAGGTGATGTTTGGGGAGTAGCAGGATGGTACTAGACACATAGGTTTGAAACAGTTGCACCAAACTCAGATGTAAGTTGGTAGCTCATCCTTGATAGGAAATAATAGCCCATGGAGATCATAGACTAGGTCTATACTAGCCGGGCCCAAGCACAAGCTGGGTCATGGGTCCATGGTGTCCAGACTGAGCACCATGTCTGCATTCTCTCTGGGTCAGTTTTGGCTCCCGCCAGCCACCACTTCCCAGCTAATGCCTGGGCATGGCTGGGGGCAGCACTTCCAGGGACTGCTCCCAGTGAGCAGCATGGATAAAGCCGCCCTCTTCACTGGGGGCTTGTTGACGGGATCATGGTCACGCATCGCAGCAGCAGTCCTGGCCTGTCCATCTCAAAGGTGGCCCTCTAATAGCTGAGTCTGCTGCACAGGAAAAGCTGCAGCTGTGGCCTGGGGCTGCACGCGAAGGGATGAGCATTAAACTCGAACCGGACTCCAGACTGAACAGCCAGTTTGTCAGAAAGGTTTTGGTCCTGTTGGTTTGAAACAGGAGTAGGTTTTACCCTTAGTTTCTCTGCCACCTCCTGCCCGTCCCTGTTCTCACCAGCCTTCTCTGACTGAGAGCATCAGGCAGAAGAAATGCGTTCCCTGGCCGCCCCCCTCCTTTTTGTCGCCTTGCTCACTTCTCATCTCCTGTTTTTGTTCACCTGCACCAGCTGGCAAGGGCAGGGTGTGCAGACCCGCGAGTGCTTCCCGAGGAGCCAGACTTCACACACTGCCTTCCCTTGGTCCTACCCTTTGGCCTTCCCCTTACACCTTCGCTCCGCGCCCCCTCTCCCGCCTCGGCAGCCTGGCAGCTGCAGAGCACCTTTCCTGTAAAAACAACGAGGGAACAGGGGGAAAAAAATCACCATAGCTTGTTTCCGGTGCTGTAGATTCCCCCCAACAAGCCTAACTTTTAGTTTCCTTCTAACTGTGTTGCTCAGGAAGGCTGCTGCCCAGGAGACTGCCAGCACGGAGAAGTCTTTGCCTTATTGAGAGTATTTAGATGCCCTGAGTGTGTTTGTGACCACCAGGAAACCAGCCTGGAGCTTTTGCTATGTTTCTTGGATGCCTGTCGTAACCACAGGTTAGAGCCAGCTCACAAGGCCAGACCCACCCTCCATATCATGAATTTTCAAGCCCCAATCTAAGGGGCAGCAGAGCTTTTTGGAGCTGGGGAGCTCAGGCGTGGCTGGTGCAGGCAGGCAGGAAGGGCCTGACGCAGGCAGGCTCACGTGCTGTGGACCCTGTTCTCCAGCACCTCTCCCAAGCTAAGGTCTTCCTAAACACGTGGGGACGCTTCGAGCTTAGTAGTCCCCCCCCTTCACTTCCAGTGGTGCTTTAGGCTGAGTTGCTGAACCAACTGACTGCAGCTGCGCTGTGTCCGCTCTCCAGCATCCACACGCTCCCTTCTGCTTCAGGGGTGGCTTCAGTTTAGTGGTTGATGTTTCTGCAGAAAGCTTGTAAAAAACCAAGCAAACCAAAAAGGAAAAGAATCCAGGTTCTACCTGACCGTGACACCCTCGTTCCCCCCAGTCCTGGAAAACCCCAAGGCCTCATTATTATAACTCTCCATCACTATTGTCTGATGCTATTTTAAGCTCTATTTCTGGGACTGGGCAATGGGGGAGATACTGTGACTTGGTGATTTCCTTCTTCATTTGTCTGGTTCGATGCAGAGGCAGTTCCAGAGGCAAAGCGGTGGCGGTAATCTCGCAGAGCAGCATCTGCCTTGTCGCAGGGCCATCTCCTAGGTTTTCTTTGGGCAGGCAAGTTACTGATGATCGGCCTCAGCAGAGACCCAAAATCCCAGCGTAACTGAGCGGTGTTGCCGTTGGTTTAGTAGGATAGGGAAGGTTTGGGTTGAGTAGGGATGGAGCTACCCGCCCTTGCAGTCTGCACTTTGGGGAAAGTGTGGTCATGCTCTGCCTCCAGAGCAGAGGAAGAGGAAGGACCCTGTCTTCAGGGGCATCAGCTCCACCGTCAGTCTTTGAAAGCCCGTAGGAAGTGTTGCGGTGGTTAGATTCACAACACCTTGCCTGTTTGCACCTCGCAGGGTAATTATTAGGCTCAGTGACATCCCGCGCCTGGGAAGGTCACGAGTGAGCAGCGTTGTGATTGATTTGGAGACGGCGTCTTTGTTCTCACCTTGCCTGTCCGAGAGGCTTTGATTTGTGACTTGGCTGGTTTTTGAAGTCTGTTCCTAAGAGTGGGCCTTTGTTTCGGGAGCAAAGGTAAAGTTTGTGGGAGTTAAAGGTGCTGAAAATTTCACAGGATCTGACCCTAAAATTGAAACCTGGACCAGCAGAGCTTATTCTTAGCGCGAAGCAATGGCTTGAAGCGAACTGTTATTTGTGGTCATTCAACGTGGGTGTGGGAGAAAGGACCCTTTTGTACTGCCCAGGGGCTTCGACAGCAGTGTCAGACAGGGATCTGGTTTCATGTTTATATCTCTGTCCCTGGGATACAGGTTCAAGTATGTAAACTATCTATCCCGCAAGCACAGGCTCCTGCAGGTGTGTGGGTGCTAGTGGGCATAAAAAAACATTCCTGACACCATCTCTTTTGAGGAGTCTTCACCTCCTGATGGCTATAAGCCATTAAGAGTCAAAAGAAAGAGCTGACATCCGACAACTCCGGATAAACAGCTAAACATTAACCCTTAAAGTGTCTCGAAAAACATACTTAAAAGGCACTTTGTGGAAAGAAGCCATTTTTTTGCAGGCCTGTTAATTGCTGTCTTTCTTCAGGACACCTTTCAGCAGCACCTACTATAAACAGAGCGGCTCCTCCCAAAGCACTTGCCCCCAAGGATGCCTCCTCTCGTCGCACGGGATCTCCGTCCATGTCTCCTTTTGCCCTGTTGAATCCACCGAGCCTCCTGCAGCTCTTCAGTTTCACTTGCTTCTTCTCGGCCTGAAAGCCGAGACCTTTCCTTTCTGTCTGCCAGCCCACCCTGGGCACTGGTTCCCCTTTCTGGTGTTGGAGCAGCCTTCCTGTCTGGTGCAACTGGGTCCTTCTCCAGCTCTTCCCTGGCTTTGCGTGGGTCACCCTCCCTTGCCGTACACAGTTGTGTAAGTCCTCTGCTTACTCCGAGATGGTTGGTTTAGCTCATCTGAAGCAACCGTACCTCAGAGTACTCCAAGTGAGAAGTTAAGGATACGAGCCAAGGAGGAAGGCCTGTCGTCCAGACTCGCTGCTGTAATTATATGTGGTTATTGTAGAAAATGCCTTACTAGTCACATTTCCCAAGCACAAGCATTTCTAATTCTCTGTAGTTGCTTTTTAAATCATTTGGATCTAGCAGCCTGTTTCTGATGAGTCTGTTGGCCCTTCAAGAGAAGGAAATAGGAAGAAGACTTGGGGTCCGGAGGAACTTGCTTAGCTTCTGTAAAGCAACAAAGACATCCCTAAATTCCTGTAATACCCATCACGCTGTTCCTGCCCAATAGCTAGAGAATTGCAGGGTTTGGCATTCTTACCAAATAGCAACAAATTTTCTCTTCCTCTTGAGAAATTCATATTAAAATGGACCTAACTGCTCATTTTCTTCGAAAGGGAAACTTGCCTTTGTCAAAATTGTGATGACACAATTCCCCTTTCCTTCTTCCAGCAGAGACTATCGCATTTCTTGAAAACCCTGCTCCTTCATTTACCTTTAGGGAAGATTTCTGTCACACCGCTTTAGGTTTGTCTAGCAGAGTGCTCTTGCGTCACCATTTTCATGTCCCAGATACTCTTCTGGCACACACCTGCCCAGCCCAATTGCTGAAGGGTAGTCCAGTAGTCCGCTCCGGAGCACAGCAGGATTTTCCGCAGCAACGTAGGACAGGAAGAGAAGATCATGTTGCAGTGAGTTAAAGGCCTGTTGTACTCTGATCCTGATCTGTTTTTGGCAGGATGAAGCCATTTGGGTTGATGAGGGCATGTCTTCCAGTCCACTTTTCCTTTCATGTATGACAAAAGTTAGAGATTTCAAGGGGGGGTGAGGATGCTCAGCACGTCCTGAAATCAGGCCCTTCTTTTCCAGTTCCTAAATGTAGGTGAAGTTGCCTCCTTCAGCTGTCCATATCTGAAAGCAGATGATTTTGTTTCTTCCAAAGAGGGAAGACAACTCTATTTGCTGATGCCTTATGTTCCAGTAAGGAACAAGGGGTTGCAGTGCCCATGAACTCTGCAGTTTTGGGGGTTCTCAAGGTGATGTTTTAGGTGGGCTGATGACTCTTCCACCCATCAGTTGGCTTGAATATCCTCCAACAAAGTCTGCAACGTGACTTCTTCATGACCCAATGGAAGAAGCCTCCTTCTGTACTGAATGCCCTGCACAATTTCAGGAGAACGACCTCTCGTGAAGAAGGGTTCTTCGCCCTCAGCACTGGCTGATGTGACGTGAGAGTACGTGTGGTTCTGCTGTCATACCAGCCTGAGAGATGTGGCCCGTTCAGGATCTGGGTGGGAGCAGCTTCTGTAGAAATTCATTTAGTTTACCTCTTGAGTGCTTGCCTTCTACACATGAACAGAACTTCTCCTCCAGGGTATAGGAGACTTAACTCCTCCAAAGACCTTCCATTCGGTTCTTTGTTTTATACAACAAATCGTACTTTTGTCTCAGCTTGTCTCTCTCCAGGGCAACTTCACTTTGATTCTTGGTTGAATCTCATGCCTGAGCTTCTGCATCACTGTGTATAGGTGGTGAATTTATGATACACCTTACCGCTTGGTCTCCTCCTCTGCTCACATCATACATGAATCATTGCAGGATCACGGTGCTGCACTCGCTGGGGACTCGCACTTGCAGCTCTTGGATAGCAGCAACTGGGTGAAGATGGGGAAGGTGAGAAGAGGGAAGGCCCCTCGCTGCTGGGATTGCTAGAAAGAACTGGAAATGTCACTTTTTTCTGCAGGATAAGAAACTGGAAGACTTTTTTCATCTTGCTTTTTAAAATCTTACAGTTTCATGGTTTGCATTTTTTTCAGTGCTTGGGGTTTCTGTTGCTGTGGGCAACACTCTTGTTCCACAAAAGACTCACAAAGCAAGGATTGGGAGATGGTTTCGTTCAGGGGAGCGACCTTGCCATCCATTCAGAAAGCTGGAAGACTTGAGCATGTTCTGCTTCCCGGTGAGAGGGTCTCGGAGCAGTTTGAGCCCTGCACTCACCAGGCCCAGGCTCTGCTCCTTACCACGGCTTTCGTTCATCCAGAGACGTCATCCCGAGGCCCTGTAAGGCTGCGTGCGGAGAACTGGAAAGTTAAAGCTGGTGCTTTACTGAGGTGCTGGTGCAGAGCAGAGAACGAACACGGGGGACAGAGCACAGGAGTGAAACGTGTCTGTTGAGCTGCTGTAGCCAAAGGACAGGCAGGGACATGTCGAACGGTTGGAGCTACCCTGCAGCCTTAGGTGCCTGCTGTCATGTGTTATTTTCCCACTTTCTGGGGTCTGACATCGTTATCATCAGTCATTTCTGTAGCACCGGAAATAAATGCGGTGCTGGGCAGCGGGAGCTCACCGCCACGCAGGTAAATTGTTCTCTGCTCCAGCCTAGCTGGGCGGTAGCCCAAAACGCCGTGTTTTCCTTTTTCCCTTCTGATGAAAACGTTTTCCTGATGCAGAAGCAGCGCATATTTTTCTTTAGAGGAGCTGTGATACACTAATTTGCAACTCCATGTATAGGCAGCTGTGTTCTCACAGATCCGGGGAGCAGAAGTTAAAAACCTGCCGCCTTGATGAAGTTGCTGTCCCACACTGACCCGTAAATCCTGCAGCCTCTCCCACTCTGCTTCGGGGCGAAGTCGATTGCTCCCGTTTAAGGTGAGGGCGGTTACATCTTGAGCCTTGCAGCTGTGTCAGAAGCAGTTGCGCATCTCTAGCCAAACATCTGCTGAGTATGAGGAATATTCCTGCTCATCTCTATCCATAAACCTGACGGCACCCAAGTTGCTGCTGACACTTTGCATTTCAAGCTCTGCTAAAAGCAGTGACGTTTGCAGGGGACGGTACAGAGGTGTCAGCAGATGTGATAGAGTGTGAATAGCTTGTGGCACTAACACCGTCACTGACATACTTTATCTCTAACAGATGTCATAGCGGGGTAGTGCCTGTTGCCACATTCAGACCTTTTCCAGCCTGATCTGAGAAGAGCCTCTGTTTTCTGTCCTGTCCTACCGACAGCTGGAGGTGGTCAACTCACCCATGACAGGAAGCAGGCACAAAAGAAACCCTTCTTAATTGGATAACCCTCAAGAGCTAGGATGGCCAAATATTTCAGTTTTCCTCCTTTTTGTAATTTTTTTTTTCAAGGAGGGTAGCAAAAATGAAGATAAAATTAATTTCAAGGGATGGCACTTTTTAACGCCAGTTCCAGGGGTGTCCAACCAGAGGTTTGACAGCAGCTCCCATAAATGCACCGAAGTCAGCTGGGAACAAGCTGGTCAGAAACTGCTAATGATGCAATGGCTGGAGCAGGGGCTGCAGCACCTCCATCTCCCCCATTTCTTGGGCTGATTTTGAAGCCTACCCTGGACCATTGCCTCCTCCAAGGACAGTTAGGAGACTTTGCGCTAGCTAGTTTAAAGCAACCTCAGGTCCTATCAGAGGCAATGCCTTTCCGTCTTGCGCTTCGGTGTAAGCCTGGTTTAGTGTCTGCGGAGACATGATAGATCCCCCCAAAGTTGCTCCCTGAAAACAGAGCTCTGAATTCAGAGATAGTCCTTTATGTGAAATCCGCCGCTAAGTTACTACATTGCAGGGATTTAAAACGCGTTACGCACCTGCTAGACACATCTCACTAGTTCCAGATTTGCAGTCAAGCAATAAACTTGGATTGTCTCGTAGTTCCTTCCTCTACATCTATGCTGAAGTACATGTGAATCCACTCATATGGCAGGAAAAGGGTAGACAAGCACAGTCCTGAACTTCTTGTCTCCTGTGTTCATCCTTATCTGCTAATGGCTGCGTTTTGCTTCAAAACATGTGCGGAAGAGGGGAAACTTCAGCTGGCAGGATGCTTTCAGGCATAGCCCCGCGTGCAGCTACCCTCCTGCAGCGACGCACCACAAGTTTAATTGTATTTACGGTCTTAGACGCGCTCTGACCGCTTGGGCCAGGCTGTGACATTAGTGGTAAGCTGGGTACTAAGAGTGGCGACTCTTTTAAGACAGGAGTCTGTGCCAAGGTTTCCCCTTTTTGGATAGACTGGTCCAGAGCTCCAGAGGGGCTTAATCCATCGGCTTGCCTCGCAGCTCCCAGCCCCCATCTCCCGGGCCTTCCCAAACATCCGCAGCGCTCTCTGGCCCTGCCCAACACGCTGCATTTGCCTGCACAGGCTGAGAGAGGACATCTGAGATCGCTCTGCTGCCCTCCCGGCCAGGGAGCGTTGCAAGCGCTTGGGGAATGTCAGTCCCCCGGTTAAAATTCCTTACCTTAACGCGTCGGACAAAAGGCAAGGATCAAAGCGGAGGTGGCAGGGAATGAGTGTCTGACCCCTCAATAGGGCGGTAATCACTGCCGAAATGCCTGAGCCTCTCGCAGGTGCGTGGCCGGCTTTGATCCCAGCGTTTCGGGGCGCTCGACCCTCCCTCCCCGCGCTGACCCCAGCGTCGGCGCCGGCCGCGCTCTTGTTTGGGACGCAAAGGGTGTCGGGGCCGGGCGTACGGGAGAGCCCAGGTCCCCGGTCCTGCCGGGCACCGCTGGCCGAGGGGCGCCGTGCTGTGAGCCTCTTGCTGGGGCCGGACCCGCTGCGGGATCTTCCCAGCCTTTGGTTATTTATTTATTTATTTTTAATATCTTAGCCAACATCCAGGAGTTGAGTAACTTATTTACATGCATTTAAGGAAAACATTTTGATTTTCTGACTCAATATGATGGTTTTTCTCTTGTGAAAACTGTGAATGTGTCTTTAAAAGAGGGGAATTTAAAAGACTTGAGGAAAACAAAAAAGTAGAGAGGAAATATTGCAGTCGAATCTAAGGTCAATTTTTATTGCTAATTTGAAAGACAACCAAACAAAATTCAGGTTTAGCTCAAAATGCTTTTCCCCCAGTTTTGCGATTTGGGCAGCAACCTGAGTATCAGGTATTGACACGGTTATTTATCACCGCACGCATTAGTCATGCGACTGTCTCTCAACCAGTGTGTCCAGTTGCTGGGTGCATAGTTTCTTAAGTATGTAGGAAAACTGGAAAGAGGTCAGAAAAGAGCTTTAACACCAGTATTTTGAACGATAACCTGCCTTGCAGAGAGAGAAGGATGAGGAGTTTTATCTATAAACGTTAACAAAGAGGTGATTTAATAATCTTTGAACACCTTTCGCGGGAAGAGAATGTGATAGTGGAGAGCTCCTTCGTGCAGCAAAGACAAGCAAAAAATGCAAAGCTGGAAGTGTGAAGATAGAAAAACGCAAGCCGCGTGGATGGTTGCTGCCCTTTGAAGCAGGACACCAGCACCTCAGCCTGTTGCCTGGGGCTTAACCACCTCGTAGGTCGTCTTAACATCCTTCATCTGCCAAGACTCAGCTCCTCCGCGGTAAACGGGAGGAAACGATGGGGAACACGAGGGATGCGGGTGCTGTGTGTCCCCCATCAGACAGACCATCTTTGTCATCGGCTCTTTGGGGTTTTTTGGAGTGCAGGATCAGGCCTTGCATGCATTTAGTTCACCTGGCATCTAGTCCAGCTTGGCTGGGGTGGGACGGTTTGGTCTTAGCTGGTTTCACAACTGCCCTGACCAGCTTTTTATCCACTAGTCTCATGTCACCGTAGCCTTTCCAAGCAGCGATCCTTAGGAAATCCCAGTTTCCTGATCTTGAGTCTTAGCAAGTGGATCCATGGGGAGCACTTGTGATTCTTGATGGCGAAGAAAAAGTTTGGAGAGAGTTTATCTGAGCAGAGGAGGGAGAATCTTGCTGTCTTTAAATTGTTCAATTTACATTTTCTATTTTTGGAAAGCCTTATAAAAATAAGTACAGGTTCCAGGACAGATTTGCAATTTTGGTCCTATTAGCATTCTT
The DNA here is from genome assembly GCA_003342895.1 of Casuarius casuarius. Classification (NCBI taxonomy): domain Eukaryota; kingdom Metazoa; phylum Chordata; class Aves; order Casuariiformes; family Casuariidae; genus Casuarius; species Casuarius casuarius. The sequence continues at coordinate 2,231,376 of PTFA01000076.1, read as the reverse complement.
TCAGCTACTGTCAATTAAGAGAAGATCTGAAATATCAGAAAGAATAACATTTAGGCAGTTTTACTGCGGGAACAAGAACAAACCTAAAAAACCCAGTCAAGCTGTTTTTCTACCCCCAAATAATCACGTTACACCAGTTTAACGAGTTCCTTCTTCTCCACAGAGGTGCTTTAGTTGACCGTGCATTGAGCCCAAAGTAGAGCAGGTTGACGTGAGCCACCACGAAGGAGCCGTAGGAGACCAGTGAAAAGGTGGTTTCACACCACGGTTGCACCAAGCTGCAGGCGGACACGTCTCGTTCCCGTGGCTTGGCTGATGAGTGGTAGCTCACGAAGCTGAGGGAAAACTTGATCGTTTTTCGGTGTGCCTGCAAACACTGAGGGCAGCCCAGGGTCTGTATCGGTGCTGGACGTGCCCAAGATCTCAGCCTAGTGTGCACGCAATGCAAGCTCTGCGCACGGAGCTGCCACCGCACAACTGCGGTCCTGCGTGGCGCTGCCTGAGACATTAATGATAGTCATTGCCGAACTGGTCCGAGCTTCATTAGGGCTCAGCTAGCCTGGTGGTGCCCGCTGCAGTTGCCCTGTCTCCCGTTGCCTTTTTGGAGGGATGCGCAGCCGGGGACTGCAGCGGGGCTCCTGGAACGGACCAGCGAAGCGCTCCCAGCTCCCCGTGGATCCCACCCTGGGGTCCACACCGGAGCTGCTGCTGAGCCTTCCCGCTGTAATTCCCAAGGGAGATGCAGGAGAGGAGGTGACCAGCCAGATTATCCCTTCCCCCACCTCCTGGTGCAGCATCCGTCAGTCCGCAGGACCCTCCCCCTACCAAAACTGGCTGCTTTCTTCCTTCTCCCCCCCCTTTTTTTTGGCTGAGTGATGAGCTGTATGCCAAATCCATCTGCTCCTGTCTCCCCTAGCTGCCTTCCATATCATTACAGGATCCCTGGCAGCGTGCCTAGACCTATCTTTCTCCCTCCACTCTTAGGAGCACATTCCTTTCTACACCTTTTCCCGAGCTGGGATAGAAATGAGTATCAACCCCAAACAAAAAGCATCTGCTTTCTGCCTGCTTCTGCTTCACCGGACGCGCATGTACGCTACACCCGTGTCAGCAGCGAATGCAAAACACACACAACCCCCCAGCTCGCCGCCCCGCCGCCAACACGGGCTGCTGAGACGTGGGGCTCCCGGCGCCCGCCGCGCGCTCGCTGCCGCGCCGGCTCCGCGGCACCAGCTGTGACCACCGCACCATTTGTTCCTCCAGCCCACGCCAGCACGCGGAGCCAGTTCTTTATCACCCCAATTAGCCTTGTCGGTACTGATTAGAGGCGAGCGGCTCCCGCTGCAAGGCGGAGATGGGGGGAAGAGCACTCGCGCGCGCGGCGGGCCCCGCGCGAGGCGAGTCCCTCCCGAGCGGCTTTGTTCCCCGCGAGGGATCGGTTTCACCGGGTCGGCAGCACCGCGGGAAAGCCCACTGCCCGCATTGCCCGGGTCGTGCTGACTCAAAACAGTTGCTTGGAGAAGGTCAGGGGATGCTGGGCTTGCTTGCTTTCTTCTTAATGCACTGGGTTATCTGCTAGGAGGGGGAAAGGATCTTCCTCCAACCTCACTGGATCCCAGATCCGGCGAGGAAAAGCGGTGTTGGGAGCATCCTGAGGCTCGCACTGCCCACATCCCATGCCACAGCTCCTGATGTGCTTTGGGAGGCACTTTTGCTGCTCCGCTGTGCACCTTGGCCAGCCCCGGTGAGGATCTCCCTGCAGCTACCCCAAAGCTTTCCTTAGGCTCCTAGAGGAAGAGCAGGCTTTTCCCCTTCTCCCGCTGTCTTGCCATGGCGTCTCCCATGCTGGTGTGGAGGTTACCGAGCGGTCGGTGCTGCACTGATGGTCTGCCCGAAAGGCAGAGGGCTTTTCCCAAGTCAGCCCCTTTCCAGCACACCTGGCAGCGATGCTCGTGCACCGGGATCCCCTCAAGCGCTGGGGGTGAGCTTGTGGCCCGCTTGGACTTGCGTTCTCCCATCATCACTGTTGAAGGCTTTTTCTGTTAGGCACCTCAGCGCTGTAATCCTTGACTCAGGAAGGGGATCCATCCTTCGCCCCAGCAGCACAAGTAGGTCTTCCTCTTCAGGAGGAAGAGGAGGTCACAACTCAAGCCCAGTCCCATGGTAGGCACTCAGTTTGGAAGGACAAGGAGCAGCCGTCCTTCAGGGGTGAGCCAGGTCCCATCACCCACTGTAAAGCCTGCTCCTGGTTGCACCCTCCATGGCAGGCATTTCCTTTCAGAGGGCTTCCTGGCGTTGTCATGGCCAAGAGGGACCCTCCTGATCTGGTCTCTCTGAAACTGAGACACAAGGAACTGAGTCACCAGCAAGCCCAACCTCCAGAAGACCCTCAAGGGTTTGGGGGTCAAACCCAGCCCTGGAGGAAACTACCCTCCTCTCCCCTGCAGCAGTGTAGGAGCATCTCCATGAGATCAACACCAGGATTGCCTCTCCCTGAGGCCCATCCCATACATTGGCTTAGTAGATGAGAAAGTAAGGAAAGCAGTGCGAGCCTGGAAATGCCGTTGTGTTGCAGACAGAGCAGTGACCAGGGCGTAGCAAAGAGTTACCCAGTGGATGCCGGAGCTGATAGCAAGAGGTTAGACAACTATCAGTGGTGCAGGTCTGAGAGCAGTGGCATCAAGAAACTTAGCGAAAGCTGAGTCCTCTGCTCCTCAGATGGCTTCTGTCGCCAGTTCTCAACTCAAGAGGTCCTCAGCAAGGCTGCCGGGTGTCCCGAGCCGGCCAGGTCGGGCTCGCCCTGCCGTGTCCGCACCGCACGGCAGCGTGTGTGGCACCGTGGTCCCTGGGTCCTTTTGGGATGCCGTGTTGGGTGGAAGCTCATCTGAGGAGGTCCAGGCCACCAACAGCTGGAAGAGCAATCTACCCCAAAAGGGGTGAAATTACACTTCCTAACAAAAAACAGCCCTGGCAGACTGAAGGAATGAACTGGCACACGCGGAGGGCGGCCTCCCCCCGATCTTCCATGTGGGATTTTGCACGGAGAGGAGCAAGCTCTGCCGGCACCCGGCGTGAGCGTTGGCCCACCTCTCCTGGGGCCTTTGGAAGCCCCTCTCACCTGGGTGTTTCTCCCACCGGTGGGTGCAAACGCCCGGCCTCGGTGCCCGGGCGCTCTCCTCGCTCCGTCTGGAAGACGAGGAGGAAAACAATGGAGGGAAAAGCTGCGTCGGAGCCGGGCGGATCGGAGTCAGGCCGCTCTCAAAATGGATCCTGCGGGCTGGCGCGCGGGAGAGTCGCCTCCCCGTTACCTTCGCTGGCCACTCTCCCCATCACAATGCCTCGCTCGGCGGTGCGGCACCGAAAGAAATGGTGAAGTTGCTAATAATGGCACTAAAAGAAAATATGCTACATCTGTTATGGATAGCAGTACAAAATTAGCTGATCACACCTCTGACACCCAAGATGTCTTCACTTAAAATACTCGTTGGCTTACTTTACATAATTTGCTGATTATATTTAAAAGAAATACAATTTTGCAATTACTGTTCTTTCTGGTGTGCTATCTATGCATCATTTTCTTTTTATGTTTATATATTTCTCCTTCATTAGTGCAGTCTGAAGGGTGATTAGATCCCTTCAAACATTTTACAGAGGTTAAACGTTGATTAAGATTTAATTATTACTGTAAATAGCTTGGAATGACATATGGTGCAAAAACCTGACATATGTGCATTTGAATAAATGAAGTGCTATTTCCCATGATGCTTCAGTAGCTGTTTAACAGCTTTGCTGAAGGGTTATGTTGCACCTCATGTTAAGATTGCTTTGATGTTATATTTTGTTGGGTTTTTGCAGCTGAAAGCTAAGAACAGTTTTTCCAGTTTTTAAAAACATTGAATATTTTAAATACCTAAATTGTTTTGCACAAATTTTTGCTAATTTGTCTAACTAGGTTAAACATTTTCAAAAGCATTTCGATTTTAACGTGGGTTCCTAGCATTGTGTCAGCGACGGCACCGACTCAACGTATAGGATCTCAAAAAGTGTCATCTTCGAGGCGCGCCGGCCCGCGTCCGCGCCGGACCTCCGCTCGGGCCGGGGACTGAGCGCGCCGCGGATCCGTCCCCGGCACGCGAGGGTTCGGACCGATTTCGGCGCGTCGGAAAGCTTTCGTGCAAAGCCGCCTAGGGAAAAAATAGCGAAGGGCTGGGGGTTTCGTAAGATGGGAGCAGGCGATGTGGACGCAGAGCCTTGCCGCCGGCGCTGGCTCTGGGGCCGGCGGGGCTTTGCGGTCCCTAACGTGCTGCAAGGGGGGCTTGACGGGGAGGCGATGGAGGGGGTTTAGTTGATGCTCAGACATGTTGCATGTTCGATTTAAGGTAGCCAGGCAGCGCGTGTGCGTTGTTTCGTGCAACGCAAGTCAATATAAAGCCATTTTGGGGACTCGGAGCAAAGTCCCCGCGGTGGCACCGCTCGCTACGCGCCCGTATCGCGCGGTGCTGCTGCAGCGGGCCGACGCGCCGCTGATCCCACCTCCCGTCTGCTTTCACAGATCGAGACGTCCCGGCTGGAGCCCGAGATCGCCACGGCCACTGCCAGCAAGACGGTCGTCTACAATAAAGGATTGTAAGCGGACGCGGCCCATCTCGGCCCAGCAGATTTGGGGAGGGGAAGGGGGAAACTTGAGATTACTACTGGGAAAAAAAAAGCGAGACACAACAAACTAGAGCTCGGCGGTAGTAGCGTGTTCCCGCTCCCGGAGGACCGGGGGGGACTTATTAACGCTTTGCGAGAACTGACACCTCACTCAAGAAGATTAATATTAAAAGTTTTAAATTAGCAGCAGGAACAACGACGCCGATTCACATTCAAACACGTTAGAGCACTAGCTAGAGAATAATCGCACACTTCATAGCGCTGCATGGAGGGACGCTCGACGGCACGGTCCCGTGCTCATACCCGACTCCTGAGCGTGGGTTTTGCCGAACAAACTTGGTTTCCGACGCGGATGGTGCCTCGGCGAGGGGTTTTGCCCAGCGTCCAAGCTGCGGGACGGCCAGCGCGGCCCGGCACGAAGCCACTGATCTCTTCTGCTTTGCGCACGTATAAAGGACGGGGTCCGTCCCCGCTTCCAGGAGCCCTCTGAAAGTCAGGGAGTGAGTTTAAGCCAGTCGGGAAGTCGTGCTAGGCTGAGCTTGGGGCCTAAAGACACACTTCCACCAACGCTTTAAGCCAGCAAGACCGATGCCGCCCTGAATTAAACCCTCGCAGCCTCCGTGGCGCGGGAGCAGCCCGAGCGGCCGCTCGGGCCTGGGGGGGACGGTGGGTGCAACCTCGCGTGCAGCTGGTACGCGCTAAAACACTGGGGGCTTCGGGGGGGGGGGGAAATCACCACTGACCTAGAGTGAAGCCCAAAAGGCTTTTTGCAACGCTTCGAGCCTGGAGGCACCAGGCCGCGTCCCCGCGCTGCTGCAAGCCGCGAGTCCCCGCGCGGACATCGGCTCGGGGACCAGCACGGGCTCGGGGACGCCGGAGCAAGCCGGGCGCCGCGGCAGCTCTCCGTGCCGGCTGCTTTCCCATCCCTCCTGCTTTTTGGGGAGACCCCCGGCCCCCCCGAAACGCTTCGCCGGCTGCCCGTGGCTGCCCGGTGCCGGGGGATGCCCTTCGCGGCGCGGCGTCAGCGAGGAGGCACGTGGTGCCGGGAGCATCGCGCACGCGGCGGCGAATGCTGCCATTACGCCCCTTCGCTTAATAGCTCATTAACCGCCTCGACTTCCCTCACGCACGAAAGGAGCCTTCGGTTTGGGAGAGCGACCCGAATAAATAACTGGTGCATTTATTATGTCCTGTAATTGGGGAGGGCACGGGAAGACACCCCCTGCACACCCGCACACCCCGACTCGTTCACCTCCGCCGACGCTAATAACGAGGCGATCATCTCCTGTAGCATTTAATTAGAAACGGAGCAGTTAATTGATTTCTTGGGCGTGTTAATTAAGAAACGACGAGGACCAGGTTGCGGCAAAAGGTGCCGGTGAGGAGCTCGCCGGGAAGGCGGCAGCGCCGGGCGCGGGTGCCCTCCGCTCCCCACGTCCTCCCGCCTCGGCCGCTCGCCGGTTCTGCAGACCCGGGTCGCCTTTCGGAAACGTCCTCTTTTAAAAATGTTGTTTTTTTTTAATTATTACTATTATTACTGCTGTGTTTCGAAAGCGGGCTCCCCGCGCCGTGGCGGTTCCCGCGGCGGCCCCCCGCGCGCGGTTTTTAACCTTCTCGGGCAGAGTCGTGGCGCGCCACGCTTTCTGTAACGAACTAATAACAAATAAAAAAGCGGATGCGTTTATGGCGGCAGCACCCGGTTCTTGGGACGGGCGGCTCAGAGCCTCGCGCCGAGCTGGGGACGCCTCTGCCCTGGCGCGGGAACGGAGCGGCCCGGTTTCCCGCGCCCGCGGGAAACTGCGGGAAAATTCTGCCTGGGGGCAAAAATCACTTTTGCGAAAAAAAAAAAGGAAAAAAAAGGAAAAAAGGGGAAAAAAAGGGGAAAAAATGGGGGAAAAAAGGGGGAAAAAAAGGGAAAGAAGAAAACCCCTGGGGTTTGCAGCCCGTCTGGCGCTGCGGGGCTAAAATACCGGCCATCCATCACGGAGCCGAGGTTCTCGCGAGCTGGTTTTGACGGGGAGCCGCCTCCATGGCCTATTTCCGAGGGCAAAACGGGGCCGTTTGGGACTGGCCTCTTCCTCGGCACAAAGCCGCTCGCCCCGGCCCCCCCGGCTCTTACCTGCAGCGCTCGGCCCCCCGCACATCCATCCGTCTGTCCCCACGGACATCCCCCCCTCCAGCCCCACGGACATCCCTCCCCATGGACGTCTGGCCCCTCCAGCCCCACGGACGTGCTCCCCCCGCCATGGAAAGCCACAGTTTTGCCAAAAAAAGTCCCCCCCGCCGCGAGCAGAGAGGCGTCGAGCCCGTTTCGCTTTTTATTTCCACGCAGTGACACACGCTACAGCTGCCGGCTACCTACGGCGGGGCCCGCGCGCACACGGGCGCGGGGAGGAGAGAATAAATTAAACCCGAAACGCATTAAAAAAAAGACAAAATAGAAAAGAAAAAAGGAAAGGGGGGAGGAAAAAAAAAAAACGGGAAAGAAAAAGGGTTGGGGACATCGAGCGTCTAGGTAGGACGTTTTTATTGGAGCTCGCGGCCGCCGGACGGCGTCCGGCTCGGAGGAAGGCGGCATCCCGGGGGCGCTGGGCCTCCTCCTCCTCCTCCTCTTCCTCCTGCTGCTCCGCGGGGCGCCCCGGGGCACCGCACCGGCCGGGGGCCGGGCTGCGGCGGAGCGTGCCCCTCACCCTGGTCTCTGGGCGGCCGGGCCGCCGGGCTAGAGTTAGTGGCGCGGGGCGCCGCGCCGCCCCGGGTCCCTGCGCATGGCGGGGGCCGCGGGCCCCCGGCCCGGCCCTAGTCGTTGGAGGTGACGTCGATGTCCTCGCCGCCCGCCTGCTTGGTGGCCAGCCGCCATCGGTTGATGTGGTGGGAGCCCTTCTTCTTCTGGTCCGCCTCGGGCCCCTCCTCCTCCAGCTTCTGCCGCTTGTACTTCGTCCGCCTGTTCTGGAACCACACCTTCACCTGCGGCAGGGGAGGAGAGGCGGTGGGTGAGGGCGCCCGACCCCCCAGCGCAGCAGCCCCGCGCCCGGCCTGGCCCCAGCCCCTCACCCTGCTCTCTGGGCCCATCTACCCTATTTATCACGTTTAGCCCAAAGGAGTGCGATTTTCACCGGGATGGTGGTTGGACACTGGTCTCGGGCCCCGGGGGGGGGGTGACGGGATGCAGCCGGCAGCGCGGGATGCTGCATCCCCATGCAGCCGGGGACAAGGGATGCTGCAGGCCCCTGTGCTGCCAGGGACACGGGATGCGGCCGGCAACGTGGGATGCTGCAGGCTCCCATGCAGCCGGCGACACGGGATGCAGCCAGGACACGGGATGCAGCCAGGACACGGGATGCTGCCAGGACATGGGATGCTGCAGGCCCCTGTGCAGCTGGTAACACGGGATGCACACAGCAACGCGGGATGCTGCATCCCCGTGCAGCTGGTGACGCGGGATGCGGCTGGGACTTGGGATGCTGCAGGCCCCCATGAAGCCAGCAACTCGGGATGCGGCTGGCAACGCGGGATGTGGCCAGTGACACGGGATGCTGCAGGTCCCCGTGCAACCAGCAACGCAGGATGCTGCAGGCAGCCGGCAATGTGGGATGCAGCCGGGATGCGGGATGCTGCAGGCCCCCATGAAGCCAGCAACACGGGATGTGGCTGGTGATAAGGGATTCTGCAAGCCCCCACGCAGCCGGCGACACGGGATGGAGTCAGGACGCGGGATGCTGCAGGCCCCCATGCAGCTAGCAGTGCGGGATGCGGCCGGCAACTCGGGATGTGGCTGGTGACGCGGGATGCTGCAGGCCCCCGTGCAACCGGCAACACAGGATGCGGCCGGTGACTCAGGATGCTGCAGGCACCCGGCAACACGGGATGCAGCCAGGACACGGGATGCTGCAGGCTCCCATGAAGCTGGTGACGTGGGATGTGGCCGGGATTTGGGATGCTGCAGGCCCCCATGCAGCCGGCAACACGGGATGTGGCCAGCAACGCAGGATGCTGCAGGCCCCCGTGCAACCGGCGATGCGGGATGCAGCCGGTGACTTGGGATGCTGCAGGCCCCCGTGAAGCCGGTGACATGGGATGCGGCCGGGACTCGGGATGCTGCAGGCCCCCGTGAAGCCGGTGACATGGGATGCGGCCGGGACTCGGGATGCTGCAGGCAGCCGGCATCGCGGGCTGCGGCCCCGCTCCCGGCCCTCGCAGGACACTAGATGCCGCTGCTCGGCCGCCGCCAGCCGCCGCGCTCCGGCCCCAGGCCGTCACCTCCCCTGCTGCGGGGAGCGCGGTCCCGCAGCCCCCAGCGCCGCCGGCCCCGGCCCCGTCGCGGCCCGGCCGTTAACCCCCGGCCCGTCTGCGGCGGCATTCACTGCCGACACCGCTGCTTTTCCCTCGCCTCCAACAGCTGCAAAGCACTTTGCAAACTTTAACTAAAGCTCCCGGCCCTCCGGAGCAGGGAAGCTGTCTCATCCCTAAATTATAGCCAGGGAAACTAAGGAATAGAGCAATTAAGCGGCTGGAACAGGGGATGCTGCGATGGGCAAGCCGGGATGACATTTCCCCCCCCCCAGACACTGGCAAAGGTGCCCGGGAGCCTCTTCGCCGCCTCAGGGGATTTTCCCTCCGGGAAAGCTCACCGATCCCATACAGTACAGCCGATCGCCTCCCGCTGCCGCTCCGCTCGGGTCTGCACCCACCTCCACTCCCTCCCTCCCATAAATCCCCCCCCCGGCGCAGGGCAGCGATGCACAACGGCCAGGGGCTCCGCGGCCGCCCGGACCAGCCGCTCTTTGCTCTTCGACCTTCCCAGGATTTTTTTTCCTCAGCACCGTCTAAGCAAGGGCCCAAGCAGCAAAGCAAAGCAGCCTGGAGCCGGCTTTGCTTCCCCACCGAATTAAACGGATTCAGGGAATCCGAAATTAAATGGATTCGGGGAATGGGCACAAATCTACCAGCCCGAATTTGGGGGAAACATCCTCCATCGCTGGACGGCTCCTTGGCACGATGGGAAACCAGCACCTTCGCCCGGAGCGCGGGGAGCCGTGCCAGCACCGCGGTGCTCTCCACTCGCCCTGCTTTTCCCAAAATTGCTGGTTTTCCCACAGTGCTTTTTTCATTTATTTGTGTCCCTGCATCCTTGCAAATGCCTGCTAAAATAAATCCCCACCGGGGCTGGTCTCCAGGCCCGGTGCCTCACACCCGGCCGGGCTCTCTGTGCCGCTGCGCTCGGCCCCGGCGGCGAAGCAGCACCGTAACCATGCGGCTCTGCAGCTCGCTTTGATCGCTGGGTTTTTTTTAAAAAAAAAAATGCATGTTATACTCGCTAAAATACCCGTGCGTGAACAAGAAACAGCGGCGGCACACGAGCCCGCGGAGCGAGCCGGCACCGGCCGCCGGAGGAGCTGCGTCTCCAGCCCCGTCGCGGGGGACGGCGATGCTGAAACGCGGCTTCGCCACCGCCAAGCGTTTCTGCTCCGATCGTTAAAAAACAACAACAAAACAGCCTGAAAGCGCCCGGCGCGGGCGGTACCTGGGTCTCGGAGAGGCTGAGGCTGCTGGCGAGCTGCTTGCGCTCGGCGCCCACCACGTAGTGGTTCTTCTCGAAGGCCCGCTCCAGGCGCAGCAGCTGCGAGGGCGAGAAGGCCGTGCGGATGCGCTTGGGCTTGCGGGCGAAGGGCCCGTGCAGCAGCAGGCTCTCCTGGGCCACCTCGCTCCCTGCGGGCAGAGCGGCCCCGTCACCCCCGGCCCCGCCAGGCTCCCGGGACGGCCCCGGCGCGGGGGTCCCGTCCTGCCCGGGGAGGCCGCGGTGCCGGCGGCGGGGGAGCTCGCTGCCGCCGTCCCCCTGTGCCCCGTCCCGGTCCCCGCGGCTCCTGCCTTCCCGGCCCGGCCCGGCCCATCCTGTCCCTTCCCGGCCCATCCCGGCCCCTGCTTTCCCACGGTGTGGCCTGACACGGGAAGGCAAGGCGAAAGGAAGAGAAGGAAAGAATGAACAGAGAAGAGAGATAGAGAGAGAAAGAGAGAGAGAAAGAGAGAGAGAAAGAGAGAGAGAGGAAGGAAGGAAGGTAGAAGATGGAGAAGGAGAGAAAGAACGAAAGAGAAGAAAGCAAGAGAAAGCAAGAAACATGGAGAGGAAAAGCTGAGAAAGAGAAAGAGCAAAAGAAAACTGAGAAAGAGAAAAAACTGAGAGAAAGAAGGAGAGTGAAGGAGAGAAAGAAAGAAAAAGAAAGAGAAAGAAAAAGAGAGAAAGAGAAAGAAAGAAAAAGAGAACGAGAAAGAGAGAACAAGAAAGGGAAAGAGAAAGAGAGAAAGAAAGAGAGAAAGAGAAAAGAAAGAGAGAAAGAAAGAGAGAGAGAAAGAGAAAGAAAAGAATGAGAGAGGGAGAGAAAGAGAATGAGAAAGAGAAGGAAAGAGAAAGAAAGAGAAAGAGAAAGAAAAAGAGAAATAAAGAGAGAGAAAGAGAAAGAAAAAGAGAGAAAGAGAAAGAAAGAATGAGAGAAAGAGAGAGAAAGAGAGAGAAAGAGAACGAGAAAGAGAGAAAGAGAAAGAGAAAGAAAGAGAGAAAGAGAGAGAAAAAGAGAAAGAGAAAGAAAGGGAGAGAACGAAGGAAGGAACGAAGGAGCCCAGACACACACGGAAGACGCCTCGGGGCCGGCGGCAGCGGCGGCAGCAGCGGGCAGGAGGCCCCGCGCAGGCGGCAGCGCAGCCAGAGCCGCCGGGCCGGGCCGGGGGCAGCGCGGGGCGCGGAGCGGGGCGGAGCGGGGCCGGGCGCGGAGCGGGGCCGGGCCGGGGGCAGCGGGAGCCGCGGCGGGGCCGCAGCGCCGACGCGTAAGGAGCGCGGAGAGCCGCGGGCGGCAGAAAAGAGGGAAGGGGACCGGAGGAAAACGGAGGAAGGAGGGAAGGGAACGAGAAAGAGAGAACGAATGAGAGAAGGAGAGAGAGAAAGAGAGAGAGACGGAAGTAAAAAGAGAAAGAAATAGAAGGAATAAGGGAAATAAGGAAGAAAGGAGAGAGAAAAGAAGGAAGAAGAAAGGAAAGAAAGAAGAAAGAGAGGAGAGAGAGGAGAGAGAGAGAAAAAAGGAAAGAAGGAAAGACGGAAAAAGAGGAAAGACGGAAAAAAGGAAAGAAGGAAAAAAGGAAAGACGGAAAAAAGGAAAGGGAAAGAAACCCCCTTTTGGAGATGAGCTCGAGCGAAATCTTTCCCTTCATTTCAGAGCAGGAAAAGCCCCAACTCTCTCCCCGGCAGACGCGCCCCCCCGGCCGGCAGGGCCGCGCGGGGGCCCCGGCCGCGCTCTCCGCGCTCTCCGCGCCCGCGGAAGGCGCATTTCGTTGTCGGGAGCCGGGCGCGGGGCTGCGAAAGGCGCCGGGGGGGGGGGGGGGGGCAGATGCACCCTGTCACTACCCGGCCGTGCAAACGCCCCGCGGTCCAGGTGTGCGGGCAAACGCCCCGCGGGTGCAGACGCGGCCGTGTGCGCGGGTGCGCACCGGGGCCGGCCGCGCTGCCGCCGGGGTCTCGGCACCCCCCGGGCCGCCCCCGCCGCCCGGAGGCTCCGCGGCAACAGGTCCGACCCGCGTGAACCTCCCCGGGGGGGGCCCCGACGGCGGCTCACCTTGGAAGCGGTGCCCGAAGAAGCGGTTGCGCAGCACCCAGGGGTAGAAGTTGAGCGGGTCGCGGTGCTGCGGCCCGAAGAAGGCGGGCGGCGGCGGCAGCTGCGGCGGCCCCACGGGCAGCGCCGGGTGCCCCACGGCCTCGGGGAAGACGAGCTCGGCGCCGCCGTACAGCGAGCGCCCGGCGGCGCCCGCGAAGCCGGCGGCGAAGGCGGCGGCGTCGGGGCCGGGCCCGGCGTAGGGCAGCGCGGCGGGGCGCAGCGGCTCGTCGGCGCTCAGC